>OZ025874.1:7655091-7995091 GCA_964019415.1 Ianthella basta | reverse complement strand
GCAGCATGGTACGTACAAGTACTTAGGAAGAACAATACACCCATTAGGCTACTATAGAGAATGCTGCCTACTTTAAATATGGCTGATGTGTAGCAGCGACATGCCATCACTGTTGGTGCAACCATGCTACGCATGAGCAGGATGGATAGTGAGGTGCCCAACCTTCGCGAGCCATTCTTCCACTTTGGGCACATCAGGGAGTCCATCTTTCATGAGAGTCCAGTTCTGGTCCAGCTCCTTGGAGGCTTGGAGGTGGTAACGGCCGTCAGTCCACAGAAGAGCCTGTTCCAATGTCACCACTGCTGTGCCAGCAGAGCCGGAGAAACTGGAAATGAATTCGCGCCTCTTATCACACTCTGCCACATACTCACTCTGAAAATACAAACGGGACACATTACTGATGACTACTGGATAGCGCTTGTCATGATGATAAGAGATACACAATGTCATGTATTTTCAAGTTACTTGTTATAAAAGAGATGGAGAGTCTATGTTGTGAGCCCAAAGATGCTGCCCTAGCTAGGCAAGGTCCAAAGTGATGCATAATAACAAAACAACACAAATTGTAAAGCCACGCACTAAAGTAATGTAAAGCAATGTTATTGAGTTAGATCCTAGATAGATTAGATTGAGTTGGACCTTGGCAAGGTACTTGATAATCACATTAAAACATACAGGTATTAAACGTTACCTGTCAGTAGTTTATCATTAAACAATGATTGGTGCCCCATTTATGTACTTGAATAGAATCATACTGTCCTATTGTACGGTACCGTTGAGTTACAGAATTGCTATTTTATCCACTTCCGCTACTAGCAAGCTAACCCCCAATCGCACAACTGGCTGTATTAAAATGGCGCTCGGTCAGTGTCGCTACGCACAAACCTGGTGAGCATCGGATGTTGGAATGATGTACGCATCAATGACGTCCCTGTGGTGCTTCTTGGACTTGAGGTGCTCCCTCAGGACAGAGAGGAACCTTGTCGTCGACCGCTTGGCAGCCATTTTGAGCAGTAGCACGTGAGAATGGTTATGCTGTGAATTAAACCCATTTTGCGTGGGTCACGCTAGCTGTGCTCGGGATATATTAATATCCATGCATATGCAGCATGTGTATTAATAAATGGTGGCTATATATACACATGCGTGTGGCTACACGTGACCACCCAGAGAATGGGTGAAATTCTGGGATCAAGTAACAAGTTTATGCCAAATTTAATAGTATGAGAGAAATTGAATCAATGATAAGATCAGTCATAACAAATAACAATAAGTTACGGTAGTGCATAGCACTTCTTCTGATAAATAATTAGCTATAGTTATTAATATATACAGTGGTGAAAAAGAATAATTGTAGTTAGACTGAGTGTAACATTACATAACATCTGTTCTATAACTAACACAGTGTGACCATGCAGTGGGCATTTACATTGGATGGAAATTGATGATCTGGTCTGCAAAAGTCGGTATGTAGCTACATATGGGGCCTCTGCAGTGTACATAAAAATGTCATTGCTCATTCTTGCAATGAGATTAGGTCTTCTACGTTGTCAGTGAGGTGATTGAATCATTGCCAAGGCCTGACTTGATATTTCTGGCATGGGAAGCACATGCACGCCAGTGGTCTCAACTACAAAGCACTCTCCCTTGGCCCTCATGGCAATAGCTGTGGGTCTGTTAAAGGGCCCTCTGGGTGATTCATCATCACCATTCCAAGTCAAAAGTGGATCTCCTGTGAGGGTGTGAAAGGAGATGCGATTGTTGTTGTACTCAGGGACTAGGATGTAGCCTTCATCAGTGACGGCCAGGCTCAGTGGGTGATTGAACTGGCCCACACCAGTTCCATAGCTCCCAAACTGGCTAACATATTCACCCTCTGGGGTAAAAACCTGCAGACGATTGTTCCCATGGTCCGAAACAATCAGCCTCTCATCTTTATAGAAGGCCACTCCCTTTGGTCCACTAAGCTGGCCAGGCCCTGTGCCCTGCTTACCAATGCTGGTAAGGAAACTGCCGTCTTCTTCATACACAGCAATTCGATCATTGCCATAGTCAGCAATGTACACTTGTCCATTGCTCCGCACTGCAATGTCGCAGGCATCTGAAATCTTTCCCTTCCCTTCGCACCCAAATCGCCGTACAAACTGGCCATCCAGAGTTAGCACATCAATGCGATCGGTACAGGCCACAATAAGCTCTCCATCTTTTGAAAAGGCAAGATTCCTAGGGCTCTTCAGCTGTCCTTCTTCATCGCCTTTGTTTCTAATGCACCGAACATGATGTAGATGTGAATCAAAGATGTGAACAGTGTGTCTTTCTCTGTCGGACACACAAACCATTCCATCCTCAGAGATGGCAATTCCCCGGAGGAAGGAAGGCCGATCAGGAAAATGCAATTCAGAAGCAATGACACTTCCTTTCTTCGTACTTTCTTGCTCACTTTCATGTGCATGAGCTGTGCTCTCCTCAACAATCCGTACACAAGCTGGCTCCTCGCTAATCGGCTGGCCATTCACCAAAATGACAACCTTACATTCACCAAGGTAGAGTTCACGAAATAGCACTGTGTATGTGCCATCACAGTGGTCCCTCACTCTAGCTTCAATGGGTGGGCCAGGGACAACCAAGGACTGCAGGCAGCCAGTGACACGATCACCTCCCTTTCTGCATTGTCGGTTGTTTTTGTCAAACAATGTGACCTTCAAGATGAACTCCTTGCCTTGGTGGTAAGTGAGTCTGCATGGGAATTTAACATCTGTTCTGGTGTAGGGTGGGTGTGACCCGGTGGTGATGCACCCAGTGTGTGAGATGCTACTCTTGAGTTCTTCTTGTTCATCTTGTGCTGAGCTATATCCAATTTTTCCTAGTACAGGGATGGCAGCGGTCTTCCTGATGGCACACTGTGCATTCATCTTGATGAGATGAGATGAAATAGTGGATGCACTGCCCAACAGTTCCGCCTTTGTGACCTTTTGACGCATCATTAGTCCACCCATTTCCTCTGCGTCATGCAATCGCTGTAGAAAATCAGCATTCTCTAACATCCGCCTCTGATTCAATGTCTTCCTTTTCTTAGCTGTCTCTTCAATTTCTTCACGGAGTGCTTGTCCCCTCTCTTGAATGGCCTTGACCATTTCTTCCTCCCACATATGCACTTTTGCCTTAGCAGTGTCTGTATCTTTCTTAATTTGTTGTTCCCTTGACCTTTCTTCATGGGAAACTCTCTGAAAATGGCTATAGTTCATTGTCATTGAACCCACATGTCCCTTTATCACTTCTGCTAGTCTCTCTTCATCCACGCTTGCAAAAGGAACAGTGGTGTGAGCTTTGTGGCTCTCTTCAGCACACTTGCAACAGACAGGTATGTTACAGTATGGATTGGCACAGAATAGGTCCAGTTTTTCCCCTTCGTGAGTGAGACAATCCCAGAGGGGGTCACTATCAGTTTCACTGACCAATTCACTTTCGCTACTGCCTGCCTCTTGCTCACAGTCGCATGTTGTCTTTGTTAGAGTGTGGTTCTTACAAATGAATTTTACCTTAACTACTCCTTCAGTCCTCAGGCAACGTAGTATGGATGGAGTGTGGAGTTTGTACCAGATGGTCCATCCAATGAATAGTGCAACCAACCACGTGGTGATGAGGCTGCCACCGAGGCATGCACTTACAAACTCAATCTCCTCCTTCCTGATGCCAAACTGCCTTATTAGCAGCTTCTTAAATGCTAGTAGCTCACTGAGACGTTTCCGCTCACGTTCATCCTCGAACACAAATTGAACCTTGGCACTTTGTGTATTTGTATTTGGCTCAGTACCATCGACCATTGGAGAGACAAGGCTAGCAAAGCAGTCAGTGATGTGCTTAGCTAAGAAGGCCTTATAGTCTTCCATATGTGCACGAGCAGGCTCACAATCTAAATCCTCTATCAACTGCTCCAGTCCATCTAGGTCCACCCAGTTTTTAGATATGTTAAATAGTGAGAAGAGTCTACTGATGCAGTCCGCCTGGTCTACATCTTCCGCAGAAGGAGCATTTGGGATGCAACCCAACTGAATCCTGGCTGAGAGTACCACTTTCAATTCATCAATGCCTCCTTTTATTTCTGTTGTAATTTTTTTTAAGGTTGCCACAAACTTGTCTACAACTTTTGTTAATTTTGGTGTTACATCTATGTGCCTAGTAACCTCATTGCTGGGCAGCTTGTCATGCCTAGCTAAAAGGGGAGGGGGTTCTGACATGTGGGCCAAATTTTGTTCTCCTTCAGAATTGCTTGTACTGTTATGGCTTGGAAATTCTGCAGAATGAGATGGCATTGAAATGGAATCAGCATGTATTGTGTGCAGAGTTGCTAGCTCAAACACAGATGGATGCTACATGCAGTATATATACTAGGCATTAATTAATGCTACCAAACTCACTCATGCCTGCTGCATCCATCAATCTAACAGCCCACACCCCTTGTAAAATATTCTTGCTATCAAGAATGCTGCAGAAGTGCAAGAAAGCTTCATTGTTCTTCTTGACCAAGATGCCAAGAATGTTGTCCATTTGCTTGTAGTTCTCTCGGTCTACTGTGACATCCTCTATTTCCCTGTCTGTTAAGAATCCACCTGCATCTTGGTGAAGATGAGCCATGAGATGCTGTGCCACTAACTTCTGATGTAGATCAGGCCACAATTGTCTAATGGCCTTCTGCTTTGCTTCATCCATCTATAGGAGATACAGTACAGAATGAAGGCTGAGAATCTACTGACTATACCTAGTTGGCTATAATTATACCACAAATGGTTCGTCCCCCCCCCCCCCGCTACTTCCGGCAGCCAAAAGTAGCGAGGGACTGGGAAATGACAATAACAATGGATGCCAGCCAGAAGTGGCTAGCCCCGTACGCGTAATCATAGATACTGCACTATCGTGTGGTGTAATCTGGAGTATAAGCTGCCTCCCATCTTGTCAAGGACGCAAACATTGGCTTGCACTAGTCCGTCATGCATATCCGTCTTGAACGGAGCTCGAGACGTTGGAAGAGCTAGGGATACCACTTCGTCGGGACACCAGTTCCTAGACGACTAGTACTAGTACTAGTCTCGAACCCAGACCCATTCAGCCATTTTATAATTAAGGTAAAGTAGGGGGGTCCGAACAAGATGGGGTTTCCGAACACGGCACAGCGCTCCGCCTGTATTCGAAGGAACAGCTTCTCACTGTGTCAGTTTATACATTGACTCTTGTGCTAACTGCATACAGAAAAGGAAGCTGTTCTACTGCATGCAGGCGAAACGCGGCGCCCTGTTCGGAAATCCATCTTGTTCGGAAACCCCCTTATAAAATGGCTGAATGGGTCTGGGTTCGAGACTAGAGTTCGATCAGCTCACACAGGAGCGTGAACTATGTGTTTGTATGATATGGAGTAGCGTAGTGTGGCTACGCTCCTAGGTCCTAGCTCCAGTAATGGATCCCACCGATAACGATCATAGCGCGCAGAAATCACTGAACAAACGTACGACCCCCAGGCTATCAATCCGACCCATACTTCCGTCTCTACACAGTTCTCCCTCACTCACCTATCGTGGGGGACGCCGCTACTCTCGAAAGGCACCCAGAGATCTACTTGATATGTACAAAATGCCTTTGTGCTGACGTATTTCCTCAACTTCATCGGAGGGTAAGTTCTGGGAATCCCTTTGAGGATCGACTAATTGAATCCACCATGTACAACCGTTAATGTTCAAAAACCACATTTGAGTCAGCAGTGCACTGAAGCGGACACCAAATGAGATCACAGCGCAAGTCCATGCTTCTGACATAAAGGCAATGTCAGGCTTCGTCAACTAAATGAAGATGTGCACATACCAGTCATGTGGGTTAATGATTAACCACTATTGCCATACTTGACTCATAACAATAGAGTAAAATACAATAATAGAATGTTGTTACAAGTACTCCTAGCTAGCTTTACACCATGTTTAATATTCCAAATGCAGTAAGTGACCTGTCCTGCTCAAGACCCGCTGCAGAATGAAAAGGGAAGAAAGCCATCACACACTGACACATCGATGCAGCATCTACTGCACTCTGTGAGTACAGATACACAAAGGCCTGAGTGGGGAGGTAGACCGCACATGCTTAACTTTACAAGGTATGCACACCAGACAACAACCTCACAACCAATTCAGACATTCCCACAGGTTGCAGCGATCTTCATCAGTGAAGGAGTGAATGAATAATAGTGAAGTCATTGGCTACTGTGAACAAAGCTCATCATCATGTGTGTAGATGTGTCTACAGTTAGTCTAGCCGCTAGCCCCTACTTTGTCATCGAGCGTGGGGGGGGCAGAAGAAAAGTAGGGTCTAGCAGAATGTGCAAATTCCACACCTCGCAATGAATGTGCTACCAGGCGTTTATCCTGCTTCCTGCATCCGAGACTCACGGGAACAAAACGATGACGAGATGTTGAAAAACGTCGTCGCGCGCTATCCCTGGAGCATGCGAAAGAATCTCCTTTGCACAAACTGGCAGAACCTGATATATGTTGGATTTTCCATACCCAGTTGGTAGGTTGATGAAAGTGTCTCTGCCTCCAAACAGTTCCCCAACGGCGCACTGCTGCTCAGGTAGGCTTTCCCTGAGGATCGCGGGCTCCACAGCCTGCAGAGAACGTACGAGTGCCATATTATCGTCTCAGATACAACTGTTGCCCTGTCCCTACTTTGGCACAATAAGTGCCCGTGTCTCCATAATTCGTGCTGTGAACTGAAGCAGCAGCAATCTCATTGGTCAGTGTGAGGTGTGGAATTTACACATTCTGCTAGACTCTACTTTTCTTCTGCCCCCGTGCGCGATGACAAAGTAGCGGCTAGCAGCTAGCCTAGTCTGCGGTATGACACTGTCTATCCATTGAAATTGATCAGTGAATATTAGTTTTTGTTCTGATGCAGTGGTATTTCACTCCGCACACCATCTCTTCCTTGCAAGAGATGTGATGTCGTTTTCCCAAAATAATTCCCAAATATTCAAATGCTAAAGCTGCAAATTTTCTTGAAATACAGGGCACAGCCATATAGGCTAGGAGACAAAGACTACATATTCGAAGTAAGAAGTAGCCTTTGGAAGCCAGTAGTCAACATGTGTGTGGTAGTCTAGCTATTTTCACCTCAGTTTGTCAATGTACACTGAATGACAAGAAGGACTGATGGGGCTTCAGTATACAAAACCAAGACACGGCAGTACAACAGACAACCCCACAGTAAAGGGCTTCTATTTGGGGCAGACATTGCTAACCATCATCAACACCAATCACAATGTAGCATAGTGTAGCCACAGGTATCCACACACTCTACCTCCTAAAGTCAACCTGATCACTCAACATGGGACTTACAACTGCCTTTGCGCTCTGATGTTATGGTTCAACAACACATGATGGAATGCAAGCACATACACTACCAGTTACAACACACACTACCGCTGGGCGGATTGCAGCACACCACTGTACATGCCATAACGCCACACACTGAGCATAAGCTGTAACAGCACAATCATCATTGAGTGGTTAGACCTCCATCAGCTGTATGTATGTACGTATGTACGTACGTACACATGTGTGCGTGTGTGTGTGTGTGTGTGTGTGTGTGTGTGTGTGTGTGTGTGTGTGTGTGTGTGTGTGTGTGTGTGTGTGTGTGTGTGTGCGTGTGTGTGTGTGCGTGTATGTAACCTCCACCATAGTAAGGCACATTAACTTGTGGCACGTAGCAGAATCTTCTGTGCTTCTGCATCCCACAAACATTATAGAAAAGTTGGCTGGACATCTTGCCCACTGGCACACATGCAGTCGTTTCCTCTCTCGCCACACCACTGAACTTACACAATAATGTTGTTGATGGGAATGTGGATGAGCTTGACAAAGAACCCGATGAAGCCCATGATGAAGAAGCCTATTGCGGTGGCAAAGGCAATTCGTTGGAACTCTGCAGGGGGAAACAGAGACAAGTGACCGACATCGACACTTCCTCTAAAGTATTAGAAGAAGCGAGAGGTATTAAACAACGGAGTGCCCACATCTTGCGGGTGCTACAAGCTGTCATGAAGTGTACAAATGTGCCACACACTTCAGTAAAATAGGCCAAGACCTGATACAGATTAAATCCCAAACTACGGTACCCACTGTGGCTCCGTTTAAATCAACTGTACCTTTTTCTAGGTAGATGAAAGCCACTTTCAGCCACTTAGAAAAAGAAACAGTTGATTCAATGAGATGTTTTAAACAACTAGGCTTTAAAGGTTGTTGGCGATTTAACTTACCTTTTAAGTCGGGTTTTGTACATCTTTTTACCAGTCGCATCGAATCCTTGACAAACTGCTTCAGGGGCTCAACGTAGAGGAGGACTTGATCCATAGTTATTCAACTCACGCTGCGGTAAACGTTTCCTTCACCTTTGAGAAGTAAAATGAGGATGTGCCTTTTGTCGAAATGTTTAATGTTGGAAACGCCTCCTGGTGTCATTGCGTAATCAATGCACTTGTCATTGTGTTAGTCTAGCGCGCTAGACCCACTCCGCCTCCGGGGCGCTTAGTGGGGCTAGCGCGCTAGACTATCATTGTGCAAGTCAGCGGGGGAAAAGGTCGGGTACTGCCATGCAGATTGATACATAGTTTGGGGCTCTGCCACCAGTCACTGTCACAGCATATATAGGCCTAGCTGTTCGCTGGATTTCTGGAGTTAGTGCTGCTTTAATTTACTGAAGAAAGAAGTGCAAGTGTAAATTCAAAGCTGAATGAAGTAAAATTAGTTCATGCTGTATGGTTCTGTAGATCTAGTGTGGACCTTGTAAGCGTTAAATGCTGTCACTTTCATTATAGTGTACTTTCCCTTAGTTGTAAGGTAGATGGGTGCTATTTAATAGGGCCATGCATTGGGAAGTGAGCAATGCTTGCACTGCACAGCTACAACAACCACAGCACAGTATTAAAACACTTTTCTTTTGCTTGAGACGACTGGCTAAAACACGCAATTCTGAGCAAATTTGTCAATGCCAACATCACACAGTCACCGTCTCACTTCATGGTACAGATGGCCAGTAGCTTGGCTTCTGGCAGCTATCTGGGTCATTTTCATTGTCCTCCTTTCCGCAAAGATCGTTGAAGGTGGTCTGGCGGGTTAGTCCCATCAGCTGCCTGTCCTCCCGGATGCGGAATGAGAAGGTCGATTCATGAGTGCCAACAAAGAATTTTGCATAGGCAGCAATCCATTGATCAATGATGGCAACACCTCCATCACCTAGTTGCCACCTCTCTGCATCTGTTACTTCCAAGTACACCACTGTTGGGACAAGTTTGTGTAGTTGTTTTCTTTCTAGTCAGTAAAGTTAAAGAAACAAGAAAATGAAAATTGGTAGCAGCCTGGTTTCACACACACACACACACACACACACACACACACACACACATACACACACACACACACACACACACACACACACCCATGCACGCACGCACGCACACATGCACACACACACACACACACGCACGCACGCACACACACACACACACACACACACACACACCTTCATGTGAGGCATCAGTGGCTACAAACACCTTCTCCAACTTTAGCCGTTTCAACAACATCTTAATCTGCTTGGCTGCTCCCTTAATGGAAGGGACAGCTTTGGGATGTGCAAATGTATAGTCTGCCCTCCTCATGTGAACAGCCAGGTAGGCCCCGCCCCCATCTAATAAGGGGGTCCTCCCCTTCCCTCGATCAGGCTTGTAGTTCAAATGTTTGGCCATAAACTCGTACCCTTTCTCACGAAGATGGTTGGCATACACCATGCTTCGTCTGGCCTGCAAGAGACAGTTAAAGCAACATCAAATTAGAGAGAGGATTACATGGAGGTCAGAGCAGTAAGACATAGAGGCTGAATGGCTGGCAAGGCCACCAAACTGTGAATCTAGCTGCAAGTGCTTGAGGGTCACTTGATTGGGTTAATGTACATATAAACTATACACTGTACAATGTGCAGTGGACTAGTACAAATATGTGTGTATAGCAGGGGTAGCCACTTGGCACGTGGCCTTCCAGTGCACACAGCTCACAATACATACACACACTAATACTCCAACTACACACACATGATACACTGACAGCTCACACAGTGGTACACTCACATCCCAGTAGTCTTTGCCACCAAATTCATCATGAATCATTTCCTCAAATCGCTCCACCAAGAATGACCTAACAGAACAAGCGACCAACACAATACATATCACATACGTCCTGGTTCCTATGACAGCATGCTGGCACTGTAACCTCTGAGGAAAGGTTGCAGCACACAAGAGCTTCATCTACTGGCAAAATGCACAATTTGTGTGATATTTTATGCTTGCTCGCAAAATTGCGTGACTCTGGAAATTCGTGTGATTGTCAATAGGATCAGTGGAGTTGCTTACATTATGCATATGCATTGCATTCAGTTTGAATTGGTGGTTCAGATGACTGCTGAATGTCCCAGTTCACAATCAGCTGTAAAATGACTGAGTGTTTTGTGGCATGTCATGTGACATCACGTGGCCACACCCTGTCACATGACATCACATGACCACACCACACCCTATCTTATGGCACACTTTAACAATACCACTGACTTCTTATCTTGCATGTTATCCCTTCTCAGGACATCTTCCAGTAGGGAAGCTCGACCCAGAATAGAGATGCATCTACAGTTCCTTGCAAAGACGGTATCAAGATACCCAAAGAACCGTCCTTTCCACTTGTCTCCCTTCTGTTCATACTGCAGTAGCTCTGTGCACTCATCCTCCCGCCACTTGTCCTCAAAGACAGTCCACCCCTCACGGTAAGGCTGTAAGTGAATAACCTCGTCTACAACACCACCACTCTCTGCTACAAAGTCCTCAAACTCGACAGTGGGTACAAATTCATTCAGAGAGGCTAGGTCAAAGAAATGCCCCCAGGTTACATCAGACTGGGGAATGTCTGACTTCCAGTGATAGAGATGGGGCCACGGAGGGAGAACCAGTGTCCAGTCCTCTGACTGATGCTTCTCCCTAAGTTGCTTTACCAAGATGGCTGCTCTCATATGCACATCTCTCCTTAGATTAAAGCCTTCACCAGGATTGACACTGTAAATCAAGTATTTAGTGTTGTTACCTCTCGAAATGGTTACATCTGGTGCCATCTTCAGACTCGTTCCAGCCTCAAAAGCATCCTCGCTGGTGCATGAGCCGATCAAGTATAGTGCAGTTAACAATGCCACAACTAAGCCGGCCATTTTAATGCTCAGATTATATTATTCATTTTAGTACATGTTAATACGCCTTATGAACAAACATTCAAGATATAAAAGCGACTTTTTTATGTTGTGCATGCTATTACATAACAGCCTATTATCTGTACTAAATATTCCATTGCCCAGGGGTCCAGAGTTTAAGTAGAGATGGATCAGTTCGTCTACAAACCGAACAGAGTGGCTGCCTACCAGAAGGTTTTCACGGTAAGGATAATGCAGGAGATGTGTACATCAACAAAGTCTTTAGTCCATTTGCATGACATTTCCATAATGCTTCTGATTTATTTTATTGTTCTTTGACTTATGCTCTCTCCCATTCCATTTTGCATTCAATTCTGTTCTCGCTGGGTGCCTTGTCGGTAGCAGTCAAACTGAAGGCTTCTCAGGTTGCGTACTGTAAGATACATCAACCCCTAGCCCCACTCTATCCAGGAGCAGTAAAGGAAATCGTTGTGTTCTTGTAGTCAATGTGTGTTGTGCTATTATATAAAGGCTACATTAACCACTAGTCCCTCACTGTTAAATAGTGGTAGAGGGTGGGATTACTAACATGCAGGTGAATGGAATGGAACTACTGTTGTATAATTGCTTAAATTTGCGATGACTGCTGATAACATGCTGTAGGTTAGTTTGTATGAGGGTGGAGCTAGGGAGAGTCGTGCTGCTTTAGGCCTAAATGTGACTGAAGGGCCCTTGTCATCTCATGTCTGTTGTCTTGTTCTGTAACTGACCAGCTCTAACGAGTACATAGATGCATAGCGGTGTGTGATAGCTTCTTCTTGCATTGAAAGCTGGAATCTTTCTGAAGCAGATCAATTGGAAATAGTTTCTCGCAACCCCTACGCACTCCACCCCTTCCTCTCTTTTCCCATCTCATCCCCCCAACCCTCTACCCAACCCTCTCCTACTCCCTCTCTCCCCACCCCTCTCTTCTCCCCTCCCCTCTTCCTTCCCCTCTCCCCCTACCCCCTCCTCTCTCTAACCCTCTACCCAACCCTCTCCTACCCCCTGTCCCCCACCCCTCTCTTCTCCTCTCCTCCTCTCTCCCTTCCCCTCTCCTTCTACCCCCTCCTCCCCCCAACCCTCTACCCAACCTTCTCCTACCCCCTCTCTCCCCAACCCTCTCCTCTCCTCCCCTCTTCCCTCCCCTCTCCTCCCACCCCTCTCTTCTCCTCCTCCCCTCCTCTCTCATGTCCCTCTCAGGCTGGTAACCTCCCTGTGCACCTTCGTGGACCATCTGACCGTCTCATTTACCGCTCCATCATGGGATTCTCAGTCATCGGACTAGGTGTCGCCTTTTGGTCCATCTTCGCCATGGCAACCAACAGGGTGACAAAGAAGGGTGCAAGCTGAGTGGTCCCACTCAACCTCACCAAGCAGACACAGTATAACTCCTTACAGCACAGTCTGAATGTTATGTAGACTATGTTAACTCCTGTGTATTGGTTATGTATTGCTGTAGGTACTATAGGAACAGGCTGCCTGCTGGCTTAACTCATACTCTTGTTGTTAGTGTGTTTGCTATAGTGTGATGTGATGGTGCACTGTAAACTGACAATATGCGGAGCTGCTTCTTGTAGCCAGACGTTCTGCCTCAGTCCTTGTTCAAATACAGCGAAGGAACATGTAGTGTGAGGAGGTGTACTTTCTCATATGGCCACTCCTGATCACGACTGAGACCCATTGGTCACTAGGGGCAACAGTTGCTGTGTTCTGTATTCAGCCATGTATGAATGCGTGTCTACTATACGGTCTACACACACACTGCTGCAAGGGAGCTGCAAAGACGGGCTAATGAGCAGCTTGCCTGTGTTGTCTCCTCTTTGTTGTGTCAACCACTAGGTAGTTAGTAGAGCTTTGTGACACTGTTTGTACGTAGGTAAGCCAACAATGTGGACCATCTTCTGCGCAATAGGGCACTGAGGGTCACTTACACATGCATGTAGGTTCTTCCAACAATCTCTGTTGCTCTGCCACAGACGTACCACTGTGTCTTGTCACAGTGGGTGCAAAATGCTCTCACCTGATACTCTTCAACTGTAATGCACTGTAGTTCATTGCAGTGGGTGGGTAGCTAAGAGCCCGGTGCAGTGGACAGATATGTAGATAAGAGCCTAATGCAGTGGGCCGGTAGCTAAGAGCCCGGTGCAGTGGACAGGTGGCTAAGAGCCCGGTGCAGTGGACAGGTAGATAAGAGCCCAGCGCAGTGGACAGGTAGATAAGAGCCCAGTGCTGTGGACAGGTAGATAAGAGCCTGGTGCTCTCTGCCCATAATGACTGATACACTTATGTACAGCTTTAGAGCCCTTCAGGTTATCTTACCAGTGTTTGTTTGTATGTGTAATGTGTGTATACTGTATGTGTGCGTGCGTGTGTGTGTGCGTGTGTGCGTGCATGCGTGTGTGCGTGCGTGCTATAGTAATGGTGGTTGTGGGTAGGTGTTGCCGATTTGAGTGTTGTGTAAGGAGGAGGCAAGCTGTTCCATCTGTTCTTAGCATCGCATGTACTGAGTGTTGACCCACACACACCTACCTCACCGACATGAGTGGCTTGTGATACATAGTCAACTACAAGCAGTCACACACTGTGTGACGCTATATCTCTTAATTGATTACCTGTTGGCAATGGTTCACTACTCCCTAAATGGCATGATTAATGGGCTCTGTGATTCACATCACCGCCTGCCAGCCCATATGCTTGCAGCTTGTGCTCACGCCGGTGTAAGCATATGCTAACACCTCCGCAACTTGCTGTGGCGGTGTGCATGTTTTGTGACCCTATAATTATGCCAATTAACACAAGTACAGTTCAGTGGAAACCACTTAATTAAGGCCACTGTGTATTCTGAATCCCTCCCTATCGACTGCTGTGCTTTAACTAGTGCAGTACCTGCTAGTACCAGCTATGTACATAGAGTTGTGTACAAGAGTACCCCTGGAATAGGGCATCTCTCTAATTAAGAGACTAGAGCCTGTTCCAAGCTCTCCCAAAGATGTCTGGAATAGAGAAGCATCACTGTATTGGACTTAAAACTGTTGTGGTGCTTACGTTAACTGGTACAGTTAGCTCTGGTTATGTTGTCAAGCACATCGAGCACACAGCATTTTAAATTTCCCCATTGGATCAGTTCAATTGCAATAACGTAGTTTTGTGTGTGTTCTTATGCAGCCAGTAGACTGTGGTACTGGTAAAACAGAAAATCCTGCTCACATTCAAACTAGCACACATGTAGCGTGTAATGTGCTCACATATATATGTGTATTTGCTCGTGCCCTGCTCCTGTAGTTTCATTTTTTGGTGTTTCAGTGAAATTGAATTTGTGTGTGTGGTTGTTAGTTGAAATTCACAGCACCGTCGAACTACTAACTTGACCTATGCACTGCAGATTTCCCTCGATTGATGGCTTCAACTTTGATTGTACAAATGTATGTAATTGTTGTAACGATAGGCAGTATGACTCTAGGCTGGCCACATCACCACTGGCCACGCCCACCGACCACGCCCCTAATTGCCACGCCCCCACTGGCCATGCCCTATCTGCATGGCCACACCCCCAATGACTATGCCACCCACGCACTCACTAGCCTCACACCTACTGGCCACACCCTAGTCTAACCGCTAGACCATACGTCTCATTATGCGTGGGGGCGGAAGAGAAATATTCCACCCCCCTCCCCCCTGCATAATGAGAAGCATTGTCTGGCAGCTAGACTAGCCATGCCCCTACTTGCCAGCTATTAGCAGTTATCACTAGAACTCTCCCACCCACTAGCTCTGTATGATTGGAACCTCTTTGTGATATCAGTTTGTGAGAGGCCTTATCTGTTACTTGATCTCATGAGCTGGTACCAAACAGAGAAATCTGAGCTATTGCCCCAGAGGTGATAGTGTGGCTCCAAGGAGAGGCTGCATAATGATGTCAAGTGCCATGTGAGTTGTCATAGGTACATGTGTACGGGGGTATCAGTCTTGTCATTACCGTGACAACAACTGCTGTGTCCATGACAGATTGGTTATGGGTGCATGAACTCATGTATGTGTTGCCAATAGTTGCCTTAGGTACTTTGTCTTGGAATTGAAAGTATGTGTTTGGAATAGCTGTCCTTTGACCCCCCCCCCCCATTGTGAAGCAGCCTTCTCCACTTTTATTTTTATCTTGGCTGTTCCATTGTTGCACACCTCAGTCAGACCATGTATAGTGTTTTAGGACTCACACACTTAGGGGATGTGTGAATGGGCAGAAACAGATGGTGTCCTCTTTTGTTTGGGATGGACATCACAGCAGTCACACATTCTTGTGTATCCACTTGCATAGGTGTTAACCATTATTGAATCAAGTACGTATCAGTATTGTGTACAGCTACGTATACTGACACATGTAGCACTCCCCCCGCCATGCACGCACATGTACTGTATGGTGCTTCTTCATTGTACGTTGTCGTATGAGAATGTGTAACTCTGACAATGTTACTGTATGTATTGATGTGCTCTTTGGGCTATTGCGGTGTTATGGCAACTTCTGTTGATATGAAGTAGTAGTCACTTTCTGTGTTTTGACTCCTCGTGCTCGCTGTAAAGGGACACCACATTCCTGTCCTGGAGTGGTACACCAGCCTTCCTTCCCTGCAGTAGTTTTGCTAGTAGTGACTTGCACTTGAGTGGAATGTGAACTATCTGGGTAGGGTAACCTTGCTATTCATCTTGGCCATGTATGGGACCCTCCTACACATGGTCTCTCTCTCCTATTCTCGCCCCACTTCTCTCTCCTTTTCTCCCTCTTTCCTTCTCTCTTTCTGACCCTCCCATTATCTCCCCCTTCTCTCCTCTCTCTCTCTCTACCTTTACATTTTCCCTTCCTCCCTTCCCTCCCTCTCTCACCATGGGTGTCAGTGTTTGTATGAAGTGATGCCATGATACAGTTGGGTTGCTAACATGCATGTGCACACACACACACACACACACACACACACACACACACACACACAATGCACAAACACACACAGACACACACACAATCAGGCTAGGTGTGTGTAGTGGTGTACATATGACCTGAACCACAGATTGGTGCTTATAACCACTTACTTCAGCATTCCTTCCCTCTTGTGAAGCCTGTGTCCTGCAGGAATGGGAGCAGCTCTCCCACCTAGCAACACACTGAGGAATGGTCCTTGTATGGGGTCCTTGTTGAGTGGATGCATGCACAGTTTGTAGCCTCTCCAGATTTCTTATTCTCATTGGGCCCAATCGCGTGTACACATTGACTCTATCAAACTGTGTATCATGATGAGAGATCATTAATCACAGCCTATTACACCTACCGGCCTGTGCACTAGCATTAGAGTCTCAATGAGGCTAGGACCCCTAGCCCTATTGGATGACAGCAAGTGAGCTTCCTCCCTATATAGTCAGTGAACATTTGAGCGAAGTACAACTGCTTAAAGTGGCACGAGGCACACAGCCTACTTGGTTGCATTATGGAGGTTGTCCAACCGTGCATGGACGCGGTGCTATCTTAAGTGCATTACTCCTTTTATCAACGGACATGCTGAGCTAATATCTATTATATCTCTGTCTTTGTTCTGTGCCGCTCTCCAGACAGCTGCACCCCTGCATGGGGTCTAGTGGGTTGGAGGTTGCCCTGCTATTACCTGTCCACTCAAGCAGTTAGGAATGGTACACGAATAGTGTTAAAGCCTTAACGAGCCACACCCATTCATTGCCACTGTTTGGAGGAGCGGGTAGATAGTTTTCTTGTGTTACGTATCCCTATTGTGTGTGCACACTGCTGTCTTCCCCATTGAATGGTTGCTGGTAGGGGGTTAGTCTAGCGTGCTAGACCCTCCCTACACTGAGTACTTGGCTAGAGAAGGGTCCGTTGCATCTGTTATCTAAGTGTCCCAAGCTTAGATGGTATAGCATGCAAGAATAGAATGGAGTATGCCTCTACAATGCAAGTATCATTGTTGATAGTGACTGCTATTGTTCTGTTGCCATGTGGGAGGGTGTCCTTCTACAGATCATCTTGTAGGCTATTAGTACAGTTTGGTACATGAACCCGAAGGTGTATCACTACCTCAATGTGTGCGGTGTACCACCACCACTCCCGGTGTTGTGGCCACATGGTGAAACATATCCCTTTACTGCAATCAGCGTGTGAATGTATGATATCATATGGCTATTAGGGCCTGTTAAGAGAACATGTAATTTCATCACATGCACTCAGGTGTGATGGCAGTATACGTTACCACGGTATGATACGAGTCACTCACCACCTGTATAACACATATGTATGTATGTAGCCCAAGTGTCGGGGTGTATGATGCATAGCTGAGCTGAAGACTACACAACAGAGGTCTAACCATGTACAAGGCTAACATAATTGAACTTGTTTGTGGGAATGTAGGGTTGGAGAGAAGCTCAGGGAGGTTTAGTTTGTCGTGCACGTACTGTGTTTAGCATGTCCTTGTATTTGGGGTCAGTTAAAAAGCCTTTGATTGTTTCATTGGTGATACTCTGGACACAGCTGTTCTGCTTGTGGGACTTTACACTACAAAATCAGTGCCCCACCCACCACTACCCAATCAGTGCCCCACCCACCACTACCCAATCAGTGCCCCACCCACCACTATCCAATCAGTGCCCCACCCACCACTATCCAATCAGTGCCCCACCCACCGCTACCCAATCAGTGCCCCACCCACCACTACCCAATCAGTGCCCCACCCACCTCTACCCAATCAGTGCCCCACCACCTACCACCACCCACATTAGATCACTTGATCTAATGCATCTGCACATTGACGCTATTCAGCGGAGGGGGATACTCAAGCACTCTTTGTTGCTCTGCTGGACCCTCACCAGTGCTACTGCACAACTTCACCGGCATTCAAGTTGCAATATCTTCACATACCTCCTTACTGCAAACATGCAACGCTCCCCTTATCACACCAAAGAGAGCTATACTTTTTACCTTATGGTGCTTCTTTCCTAAGGGATGTTCCCACAAGTGTTTATCAGCTCCTTGGAGGGAGTATTCCTTCATAAAGGCATGTTACCTTCAAGGGCTTTCACTGTTGTGTGGCTGCCCCTTCAGGATGGTAACTTGGTCAAATGGAATCTTGTTATAATCACAACTGTGGGAGGCTGTACTATAAATAGCTACCTTACCCTGTAAGTGAGCATACCAGCGTACGTGTGTGTGTGTGTGCGCGCACACACACACACACACACACACACACACACACACACACACTACACATGTACACACCCACCAATGATGGATAATGAAAATGAAGGGTTAAAATAATTATATAACCCAAGCGAGTACACAGTGTAATTTTCATGCTAGTTACACAATGCAGAAGTCCCACAATGCTCTCTGTGCCTCTCACCGTCTGTACAAAAGTGGCTCAGAAGGATGGGGACCTCTCCCCCCCCCTCCCCCCTCGAACATGCAGAAATGCCCATAACCCAAGGGTCAAGTACCCCATGTGAAGCCGTTCAAGTATGTCAATGAATTTCGTTATAGCCACTTGTGCTGGACGACAGAACGGTTTCGAGGAATGCAGCATCTAATCTTGTGGCAGGCCACCTGCTATGCCAAACATTTCCGCTAAGTAGTTCAAGCTAAGCACGCAGACAGAGGAGAGGAACCTTAACCGTACAGTTTTGTTTGCGCCATGTGTAGGTTTTGGTGCTTAGCTGTTCTGGTCCTGGGCTTGGACGCTTTGCTTCAAGGAGTGAACGCAATAGATGAGGGCTATGTTTTCCTCGACAGAGAACGGGAGAACTTCGTCAGCTACCAGGCCGACTTTTCGACGAAGTGGCGACCGCGTGAGGAAGGGTCGTTGTTCCTCAGGTTCAGAACGTCGTACAAGGACGGTCTTCTTGCGTTCGCTGAAGGACCCACTGGACGACTTCAGCTCTGGCTTGAGGAAGGGAGACTTCGAGTGGAGTATTCTGTCAAAGACTCCATCGCACTGGCGTTCACCGTGGGACGCAGACTCCACACAGACGCTATATTCAACCTAACGTTCTACAAACAGCCTCTGTTAGTAGGCGTGACTCTGAACGACAGCGTTAACGCCGTTCTGTACGAGGAAGTGTTGGCCCACGATCTAACCTGGGATCTCGACTCATATGTCTATGTTGGAGGCGTTCTAGATGCGCTTACAGCCAAGGTGAAATCCCCTGCCAAGTTAATCGGCTGCATTTCCGATGTTGGGTTGTCGAATAGCAGTGCCGTTGAAGTTGCGTCTGCCTCGCTAGTGGCTCAGAGCGGTGCGGTAGCGGGTAATTGTGTTACCTACAATCTCTGTCAAAACAGCAGCAGATGTTTTCGAAGAGTGGATTGTGTCAACCTGTGGAATGACACTGCCTGTGATTGCAGGACTGCTAGCAAGTCCGGACCAACTTGCACAGAAGAAGGTGAGAATGAGATTAAAGCTAATACCATCACAGTGACCGTGCATATAGCATGCATACAAGGTGCTTTATTTAGCTGTTTAATGCCCATTGTCTGGTGCCTAGGGCAAAGCTATTTGTTACTCTGAATAAGTGTATGTCTTTTCTGCACACAACCATTCTATAGCTACTACGGAATATAGATTAGTTCTGAAGCAATGCATGCATGCTTATGTTTTAGTTCACAAGGTTCATCTGTCTGTGCAGTCACTGCACACTTGATCACTGGTAGCATATTCTCTGAATTATCTAGTTATATGTTGCCTGTGAGTTACTGTGACAGTATCTGACAAGAATCAAACAATGGTTGATCAACTTATTTGATCCTTTAAATTAATAGATATTGTCACAATAATTGTTATTGTCACAGGCTGATAGAAGTAAAGTTCTAAAGTGCTCTGTCCATGTCCATGTCACTTTACCACCTCTCTCTCTCCATGGTACTTGCAGACTTCATTAATTTTGAAATATCTGTGGGTGAGCAGGACTTGTGCACTGATCTCACCTTGCTGACCGAACCAGCTTTTCAAGCACTGGAGAGCTTGCACTTTGCTACAGATGTCAACAACTACTTTACTGAAGATCCACGGGTATTTCTCTACCTCACTTCAAGTGCTAATTCAGATGTTGGTGTTGCAGTGGTGGGTTTTTATAATGCAAATGATAGTGAACTTTTCTTTGAAGCCAGAGTATACCTTCTCAATGGAACAGTGGCTTCTACTGGTTCTGTAAACTACTTTGCTTCAATCAGTGTAAATAGATACAGTGATGAAGTGGTATTGACAAATTCCATTGGAGCCTCTGTGGAGCAGAGAGTAACAGGATTAGAAGGCCTGGCAGATATTGAGCTGGATCGACTTTGTATTGGAGGTGTGGCACCAGGCTTGGCCCACCCAAGTGAAGGAACAATCTCAAGGGTATTTGTGAATGGGATCAACGTACTCACTGAAGGTACCACGTTTACTACTGTTCCTACAGATTTGACTTCAATTCGGTTTATAACTCCTGAATCCAAATATACAGTCAAAAGCTGTCCTCAGGCTACTGGCTCCTTGCAGTTTAGTTTTGTGACCTTTGATCAGAATGCTGTCCTGGCCACTTTTACCACAGATGACCCTGCAAAGCGAAACTTGACCATAGAAATTGTTAACAGTGAGATGCAGATTTCACTGGGTGATGAAGTTGCTATGGAAGACCCTAGTTTTACATATTATTATACCAATGCAGAGGAAGTAAGGAATGTTAGTAATGGCCAAAAGCACAGTGTGAATATAATCCTGGCACCAGATCCAGACTTGGGGCTTGGAATAACTGTTGATGATGGCAGCCTTTTTTACACTATCATGTACTCCCATGAAACACTCACTGTGTGCACAAATGGGATGACGATTGGGGAGGGTTTTGTGGGCTGTGTGCAGGATATGGAATTTCAACCTCTTGCTGGATCTGTACCTGTATTCTACAACTTCTCTCTGACCGAGTCACATGGCTCTGGTCTCTCCAATCGCCGGTGTATGGATCCGTGTGAGCTGCCTGATGGTACAGAAACACGCTGTGGGATGGGCACCTGTGTAGCAATATCAGAGACAGAATACATGTGCCCAGGTAAGAAATGATTGCTGCATAATTGTTCTTTTAAAGGGATGGTTATTTGAAGCATGTTATTTAATAACCCCATATCATTATTTGAATTCCTCATGTATCTGATATCATTGACAAGATATTGATGGAAACACTAGCGAAATATGGTATAATATAAACTCATTCCTGCGTATATGTGTATGGTATATTTCAGTACTATCCTAGTGGAAGATGTTGAACTCATTTCACATATATAGCGTGGCCGCATCCCCCTGAGCAATCCTACTGTGCAAGAATACGCTCGACTACAATGGTCCAGAAATTATTGAAATGCCCTCTGACATATAAGCATATCATAATCGCTACTACATGCCTTCAGGCATGTGTTTCTTTCATCACAGAATCACTGATGTCTATCTATATATACTGATGATTAATGCCAAATGATTTCAATTGCCTATATAGATACTTAAGAACATGTGCCTGAGCATGTGCATTCAGCTTGATGTGACTGTACGTGCATATAAGATGATTGCTCTAATGTTTCTGGGACACTATTATTTTCAAACTCTTGTGAATTAGTTCCATGGTATGTATGTGTGAATTGATGCCTCACAAATGCATGCAATCTAAGATTGCAAGACCTAATTTGAGTGGATACAGTTCAGTGCAAGTTGCGCAAGTGAATTTCTATGCTCACTAATATAGCCTTTATTGCATGTCTTTGACAATTGTTTATTTGGGAAGCATGTACTAAATCTGCTTCTTTTCTTCTTTCCTTTCTGGCTGCCTGTCTATGTGTGCAGATATGCTCACAAGTTCCAGTTCAGTAATGTCCTCATCCAGTACATCGGAGCCTGCTGCTGCACCTTCAGCCACCAGATCACATCCCACTGCTTCCATCACAACCTCTTCTGCTAGCCCTGCATCTTCTGCTACCATTACAGATTCATCCTCCTCCTCTTCCTCCTCTTCATTCACCATCCTAACCACGTCCACCTCTTCGACTGTGTCCTTAGCAAGTTCTTCAGTGCAACCATCAGTCACAGATCCTGGTATGCCTGGTGTCGTGCTAGAATTTGGAGAAATTGTTGGCATTGCAATTGGTGGCATCATTGCTCTGTGCATCATCATCCTGGTTGTTGTGATCACCATTCTAGCCTGTCTCATCATTGCCAACCGTCAAGGCTACTACCCCACCAAGGAGGCATCAATGAATGAGCCTACCCTGCTTAAACACAATGCGTCACTGCGGTCTGTTTCAAGCACTAGACCATTGCACTCTTCAGCCAAACTAGAAGCTGAATACTACATTTAGCTAGCACTCTAGCTATCCCCACATGCATGCATGAGTTTCCCATTCTTTTATATGAAGTTGTAGCTAACTGTTTTCATGCGCAGACTAATGTTTATTACACTGGTATATACATATATACATGTACATGGAATTCGAAAGAGGGTCATATAACATTGTGTGTGTGTTTAAATTTATAATCATGCTTATGTTAACTCGCTTGATCTAGTCGGCGCGGTCGCTGCCACTACTGCGGGGATTCCCCTATTACAAGCACTCATTTTGGCGGGCTCTTGAGCGGCTAGCTTTTCGTATGGACTTGACACCCGAAACATGTCCACAATAGTAGTATAGAGTATCTGTGATGGCAGCCAAGATTTTGGACGATTTGAGGCAAGAGAAGTTTGAGGAAGTAGCAGTTGCCGCAGGGGAATACTTGAGGAAGGCGTCAGTTATCAAGAAAAATGCTAAAGCGCGAGCCAATTTTGAAATCTTTCTGCTAAAGCTCCTTAAAGGTTGTACCGACATCCTTGAGCGAGGTGGCCATGCAGAGAAGGTGGTGCCCTTGGTGGAACTAGCGATGGAGCCGTTGACGCGCGTCAGGCTTTCACCTAGCGAGCTCCCCGAGCTGGCTTTCGAGAAAGTCCTCATCCATTTGGCGACTCGTGTATTTGCGTGCGAACGCCTCGCAACTGCTGTAGATGTGCTCCAATGCTTGCACGTTAGAGTGGACCAGTTGGTGCGTGGAAGCCAACCTCCCTCGAGCCTTCCTTCCCTACTGGAGGCCGTTCACAAGACTGTGTACACATGCGCATCCAGGCTGTTGGAGAAGATCCCAACCCACGGGCCAACCGCTGAGAGCTTCTACCTTTCGCTTCTCTCGCTCTACATGCGGTTCCAGCTCTTGGTAGGCAACGGATTTGAGACTGCCACTAAAAGGATGCTAAGTGTAGCCACATCTGTTCATCAGAACCACCCAGAGATGTTTCATCGCTTTGTTGTCATGACAATGGACAGCCTCTCACTTCCAAGCCACCGCTGTGAGAAGGGAAACGAGCTACACCAAAGCCTGTCTCAGTGGGATACCTACCTCCAGCTTCAATTCCATCTAGTGAGTCTCTCCTTGCTGCAGAAGGACACAGAGACGTACAGTCTTTTGCAACAAAAAGTGACGAAAGCCTTGTCACTTTCAGGCCATGAATGCAAGAAGAAAGATGCTTTTGAGTCAGAGCCACAATCCTCCAAGGCTGTGTGGGCTTGCTGCTTTTCTCTGTGCAACATTCTGCAGCAATTGAATACGACAAGTGATTTGAGTGGGGATTGCTGTAGGGCTGTGTGCAGGGCTGCAGAACAGTTAAGACATGCTCTCCCATATGCTGTGGGCACTCACCCGTCCACCTCATGTCTGCTCGAGCAACTGAATGAGTTTCGAAAGTATGTGGACTCGGCAGATGATGTCAAAGCATGCAGCTCTGGAGATCACTTGTCCTTTCTCTACTCTGCTTTGGAGGTCTTAATAGCTAGTAGTCAGCTCTTGGAGAAGTGCAGACAACACTCAACAGGGAATGATGCTAGGACCAAGAAGCTGTCAATGATGTTGCTCAAGATGCTGTACGCCTGTCTTGACTGCCACCTTGCTCTCTTAAAGAGTGGAGAGGGCTCGATTGAAGTTCTCCGAGAGTCGGCAGCCATTTGTTCCCCGCCAACCAGTGATGATGTCGAGTGCTTGCCCCTTTTGATGCAGCTAGGAGAGTTGCTAGGCAACCATCTGGGGGTGGGGTTTGACCCCCAGGAGCACCAATGGCTGGCCAATCTTGCGTACAACTTTGCTGTAACCTACCGACAACAGGACAGCCTGACAGAGGCCGCTATTGTGCTCCAGTTCTCTTGCCAAGAGCTGCTCAACTGGTGCTTGGCGTCCTCAAAGGGGGAGAAGGAAAGATATCTACTGTGCCTGGAGCAGGTAAGGTGTCCAATAGCAATAGCAATCATGTCACAGTTTGCATTAGAAAGATGGAATTACAAATACATGTATTTTAGTGGCATAATTGTTAGGGGTACAATTTTTATGGATACATACGTACTACATAGGCCTAAAACTGTGCTTGACAAGAAATGTTGTGCTGTGAAAGGTGTAGGAAATGGATTGATCTGTAGTCTTTGTGTGTGACAAGCAGAATGGTGTAGGGTTCACACTACAGTGCTTGGTGCGATGCTGTTGCATGTATACATTTATATGTGGGATGTGCTATATGGTACAGTATAATTATATGACACTGTCAGTGATAAAGGTGTTGTGTTCTGTTAAATATGTACGTATGTAAATGTGCCTGTGTGCTGTAAGAGTGTTACATCCAACTGTGTAGTAATGTATAGTGAACTTTTATACATGTTACCTATCTAATGTGTAGGCTAAATTTTTCAAGAAGTTCTCTGTGCTGTGTTCCTGTAAGCGCAAGTCTGGTGGAGCACAGGCAGTGTTGGGAGACGTGAAGGCTCTTCTGTGTACCCTACCTCTCTCCGTCCTCATGGCGCCTCAGTGCTCCTTGGCTGTGGTACATGAGTGGGCCAGAGCCAACTCAATGCTGGAGGAGGGGCAGTGGGGGAGTCTCTGTGATGCGTTGCAAGATGTGGGAGTGGAAGAGACACTGGGATGGCTGTGGATGGAGCTAAAAGAGTACCAGTTCATGGATAGGTGTGTGTGTGTGTGTGTGTGTGTGTGTGTGTGTGTGTGTGTGTGTGTGTGTGCATGTGTGTGTGCGCGTGTGTGCATGTGTGTGTGTCAGTGTGTTCTTGCTTGCTCTGTTGTCCTCTCTCATGTGTGCAGCTTGTCTCTTCAGTTGATGTGCCTTGATGCCTTGCTGTCTCTTCTGGAAGAGAAGGAGGAGGAGAAGCTCTTCCTTGCAAGTGTCCTGGTTGAAAGAGCCCGGGTGCAGAGGGGCCTACCAGATCAGCGGTGCGCACACACACACACACACACACACACACACACACGTGCACACACACACACACACACACACACACACACACACACACACACACACACACACACACGTGTACATGCTAATACATAATCATACAAGCAGACTACATTACATACTTGTGCACTTAACTTATTGCCTGTTGTGTATTTCCTTACGTAGGTCGTCATGCGTAAAGACTTGCTCTGATGCCATTTCTCTTCTGGAGAGCCTTCAACCTGAAGGAGATGCTACCTTCATTATGGGAAAGGCCTACTTCTGGCAGGCCGTGGTCCTTCATGAACAAGTTGTGAGGTGTGTACATACATTATACGTACGTATGTAGGTGGATGGGGGGACGTACGTAGTGTCACCCGACCATCAAGTAGACTGCTGACGATGATGCGATACATTCATAACACACGTAATAGACTATACTTTGTATACACCTATCATCTATGTATGTACGTTATGTGTGCAATCACTTCCTCCTGCTTGTAGTCACTTGGAGCCTCTGACAGCTGTGGGCGAGACTCACTGTGTGGACAGTGGGGCCCCTCTCCTCACAGCAGACCACCTCAGTCTTCTCCTTGGAGATGATGCATCTCACTTTCTTGAACTAGCCTTGCAGCAGTGGGAGGGGCTAAGGGAGTCGGAGCTGGAGGGGGAGGGACAAGAGTTACCAGACCTGTTGGTCCAAGCACTGGCCCTTTCTACACTGCTACAAAAGGTTAGTATATACATGTGTAGACTCTGTACATACGCATACGCACATTATACCACTAGGGCAAGAAGGTAAACATGTTCCTGACCTAACTCACTTGAATGAAAAAGTGCAGCTTCTCTAGCGTCTCTCCGCCCCTCTCCCGCCCCTCCTTAGACTGACTTGAGTATGCAGGCTGTCTCTCTCCTCCTGAGACATGGGCCCCCTGGATCAGTCTACCCTTACTGGGCTATTGCATCACTCTGTCACATTATTGCACAACATCGGTGGGAGGGCATAGAGCCCATGTTGGAGGCCTGTCTGAGGGCCACTAGTGACCCCGGGTCTTCAGAAGGTCAGGAGGGAGAGCTGTCTGCAGCCCTACTCTCTGCTAGGGTGGCCCTGTGCTCTGTATTGGTGAACAATGGGCAGGTATGTATAGTCATGGGTGTGTGTGTGTGTGTGTGTGTGTGTGTGTGTGTGTGTGTGTGTGCACCAGTGTTTATCACTTTTACCCTCCCTATCAGAATGAACAGGCAGCCAGCCTCCTACTGTCTATAGTGAATCACAAGCTCCTTCAAAGGGCATCCTCTCCTGCCTACCATGCCCTGGCCATGGCAAAGCTTGTATGCTCCTTGGTACTGAAGCAGCCAAAACAGGCCTTCACTTGCAACAGGTGATTGCAAACACGCATTCCGCTGCTTGATGATCTAACATTAGTATAGGCATTTGCAGTGCACTTTATAAAAACTGTAGGATGGGTGTGTCTCTGTAACTACATAGTAATAGCTAACCACCTCTCCCAGTGCAACTAATGCTATAAGGAATATGTAGCACATGAGGATCCAGCGATTTCTGTGAACTATCTCAGTGGCGTACACTTGCATATTGTCTCCTGATGCTACCCTGGGCACAGAACATTTGTGTATATTGCTATATACCTATGTTGTCCATTGTGTCTTGTACATATGTTCAGGTCTGAGTTTAACCCTAGTGCTTACCTGGAGTTCCTGCTCAATGGCACTGACGGGTCAGGAGCCCGGACTGTGAACAGTGAAATGACTCCCCACACTCCCAGCCCTACCCAACTAGAGGCTGACGCTGCTCACATTCTGACTCAATTGGCCAACAGAATCATCCGTGAAACTGCTGGTGAAGAGGGAGCTGTCCCCTCACTGCCACCTCCACCATCACACACGACAAGGATGGATTTGGTGCTGGCCAACCCATGGTCCATTCTTCAGAGTCTGCTCTTCTCGCTACATTCCCTTGTGTGGGCTTTGGTCCAGCAAGGACGGGTGGATCTGGCGCGCTACTACATCAACCATGGATTGCTTGCAAGCAGTCAATATGCCTTGCGACATTGGTACGTGGGTGCGGGTATGGGTGTGTGGGTGTGGATGTGGGTGAACACACTAATGATATGCTTCTTGCCTGCTCACTGGTGTAGGCTCTGCCAGTTCCTCCTTCACTTGATCCACCTCAAACAGCTGTGTGGAGAGTTTGATGACAACCAGTGCCACCTAAGCACCGTGTCACAGCTCCTCCACCTCCACTCAAAGAAGGAAGTCTTGGACCATGAGGGATCACGTCACATGCATGGCCTCGACCACTCACCAGATGTGTCCTCCAGGAGCTTGGTTGGCCAGTATACACGTCTCTACACTCAGTGGTGCCTGAATAAGGGTGTCCCAGAAAAAGCTGACAAAATGATTGGGCAATTTGAAGCTCCTGGGTCAAAGAATATCGATGAGAGACGGGTGCAGTGTGTCTGGAAGGATATCCTCACTTTGCTGAAAAGGGTCAGCAGTCCTTGTGTAGGGCATGTGAGTGGTTCCTCTGAGAAGCATACAGAGTCTCCTTTGCAGCTTGCAGAGTCTTCTTGCTCAAAGACTGTGAGGACTGGGAAGAAGCAAGTCACTCACACTTCAGCATCTCTTTGTACAACCAAAGAACTCAGCTGCCTCCTTGCCCTCTCTCGTTGTGATCTCTACCTTGCCTCTCAAGCTTGGGATCAACTGGTGGCATTTGCTGATGCAGCATTGCAGCAAGATGCAGCCTCCTGCACTCCAGCTCTGGCTGCCCAGTTCCACTTTGCACAGGGAGTGGGCTTATTCCATCAACAGCAGCAGAACCACCCTCCCAGTGTTACCAGCACAAAGAAGACTTCGGCTCCCAAAACACAGAGAACAAGGAAGAAGAAGGGAGTTGTTGGTGCTGGTCGGGTGCAGGCCTCTCCCACCCTATCCACTCCTCCAGCCATTGAGCCCCACGTGGTAGCCTTCCTCAAGGCCCATGCTCTCTGTAGCACTGAAATACCTGCAGTTCTGATGCGAGAAGTCTGTCGGTGGCTGTCAGCCTGCGTGATAGATGACACAGGCAGGCTGCCTGCTCTGTTTCTCACCCAGAGCTCTGGCGTGTCAGTGTACCACCGCCTTGTGGGGAAGTCCCACTCTACAGTGGACCAGAATGTTAACACTGGGGTGAGTGGCCTTGCCTTGGGATAGAGTTTGATAGGCAGCCACATACACAGACGTTTACACGAGGGTTGGGTAGTCTACGTATATGTATTTCATGAACTTACTCTAATCAGCTCATGATGGCGCCATGTGCTGTTGATCCATGTCTACAACTGTCTATGTAGCACAATACGTATGTGAACACAACAGGGCAATGTGTGCATACACATGTATCATGTATGGACCTGCGCCATATGCAGATTGTACCAGTGTATGTGTGCCGTAGTGACCTAGTACACAGTCCATGTACAGTGTGTACGTACATACATACATATGGGATGGCCCATCTGCTCATGTTGTTATGATAATTGCCTTTTACTTGAAAATGGTACAGATGCTAAGTGCCCTCACTGCCTACCTTGGCTTGGCAGCAGAGTGCCCCTCAAAGGAGGCCAAGGACTGCCATCACCAACAGGAGCACAGGCCCTTGTTGGTGCTTCCCACTTGGCCTGCTCTGAAGGAGGTTCTGTCGCTGCTTCCAAAGGGTGAGCTTGTGTGTGTGTGTGTGTGTGTGTGTGTGTGTGTGTGTGTGTGTGTGTGTGTGTGTGTGTGTGTGTGTGTGTGTGTGTGTGTGTGTGTGCGTGTGACGCACTATGCCCATAGGTGTGCATCAAGAGCTTGGTGGTGTTGTACTTATGCCTGATACAGCCTTATGCATTCTCTCATCCTTTTCCCTTACTCTACTTTCCGACCCGACCTTCCCCTCCCTACCCTCCCTCAACCACTTCCCCATGATGGCTCTCCCCCTCTCCTTCCATTTCCTCTCAACTCCCACCCTCCCTGTCTCCCTAGACTGGACTATCTGTCAGGTATCAACCTCTCCCGTCAACCCTGACCATCTGATGCTGTGTCGACTGCACCACTCCGGGCCTCCTGTGGTGGTGACTGTCAACAACTGGTCAGGAGTGTTGACAGAATTTGACAGTGTCATGACAGCATCACTGGAGTCCATGAAACTGAAGCAAAAGGTGGCATGGAGAAATGACAGGCTTCGTGTCAATGGAGAGTTGAAGGTACATACACGTAACACACTGGTACACTTTTGTTACTGAAAGTGGGCAAGACTGCAAGCACTGCTTACCAGAGCCTACGCATCCCTTGGACTCATTGAAAGCAATCATTAGTGTTGTGTACATGTGTAACATTTGTGTATTCTGTGTGTGTGTGTGTGTGTGTGTGTGTGTGTGTGTGTGTGTGTGTGTGTGTGTGTGTGTGTGTGTGTGTGTGTGTGTGTGTGTGTGTGTGTGTGTGTGTGTGTGTGTGTGTGTGTGTGTGTGTGTGTGTGTGTGTGTGTGTGTGTGTGTGTGTGTGTGTGTGTGTGTGTGTGTGTGTGTGTGAAGGAGAGAGAGAGGTGCTGAAGGTGTGCACTATCATGGCTTCCTTGCGATAGTGCCCTGATTGCATACTGTTGGACCCACACCACACACATAGCATACACTCACCCGAACACACAACACATACATACTACACTCTCACACAACACGCACACAATGTACAATTATGGCACAGCCACACACTGTACAATCAAATGTGTCCACTACACAATTGTACACACATATGTATGAAGACCACACACCACAGATACTCTGCGTCAATTTGTACACTTGTAGATTGATCACAGACTGATTGCAGCTTATATTTCACTACTCCCTTCGTCTTCTGTTCTTCCTTGTCCAGTCCCTTCTCTGCCAACTGGAGGACACCTGCCTGGGTCCAGCCAAGTCCCTTCTTGTTGGGCTGCCCGCACTGCACACTGCAGCACCGTGGAACAAGGAGGAAGTGAAGCACCTTGCTAAAGAAACTGCTTTACCAGCCCATTTTGTGGTCTCCCTTCTTCAGTGTTCTGACATGTTTGGGAAAGGAGACCTGAAGAAGCTTAGTGGCAGACTATTGGGTGGGAGGGGCCAGGAAGGGATAATTACAGGGTCATCCCTTCTGTCGGTTATGGAGGATTCTGATTTGGACAGTGACACTGCAAGATGCCCAGTTATCCTCGTCACTGACAGAGTGAGTGACATGTGACACACATGATTCCAACATCCACTCTACCTCACTTTATTTCCATCCATCGCATGCACATATACATACATTCACTCCATTCCATCCCTATCCCACTCTACTTCACCCCCATCCCACTCCACCCAACTTCACTCTGTCCCACTCTATCCTTCTTTACCTACCTCAGCTGACCCACTACCTCCCTTGGGAGAGCCTTCCCTGTCTGCAAAACCACTCTGTCACTCGAACACCGTCACTTCTCTTTGCTGCTAATCATTTCAGTAAGGTGAGAGACCCTAATGAATTGCTTGAAACCAATTCATACATACGTATCCCTCTGGTGCTGTTTGGCTGATGGGTGATGTGACTTTCCATTCCATTCACTCCTACAGCTTCAAGACCTGAGGCCTGTGTCCACTGGCAACTCCTTCTGCATACTGAACCCACAGGGTGACCTTTCTAGGACACAACAGACTTTTGCTCCCTGGTTGAAGAAGAGGGGATGGAGGGGATTGACAGGGAAGCCTCCCTCCAAGGACCAGCTGGTGACCGCTGTCACAGAGAATGAGCTGTTTGTGTGAGCTTAGGGTGTGAAAGGGCTTTGGGAGGAGCAGACACATAATGTGTGTGCATGTATAGGTACTGTATTACGTATGTACATAATAGTATGCATATACTTGTGCATGTAGTTGTACATACGTAGGTGTGCTACTTGTGCATGTATTGTGCGTGTGTTCATCTGTGCAGCCTTGTGTATGGAGATGTACTTGTGTGAGGGTGTTCATACCGATACCGGTTAGAATTCAGTTTGTCTGAATCGGTTTGCTAAACTCGGCTTTAAAAGTCTAAAATTCGTTCCACAAGTAGGCAGCGAAGCCTTGTCTGTCCGAGTTGCCGCCATTGTGACAATTGTGCAAGAGCTAAACCGGTTTCGAATGTTTCAACTCACATCACAAGGTGAGTTGGGTCTAAATCGGTTTAGGCTAAACTGGTTACTGTGAAAGCGAAACGCACCAAATCGGTTTCAAAGCACTTCAGAAATTGACTTAGCAAACAGTGTGAACACCCTGTGTGTCTTACCATTTAGGTACATACATACACGTTAAGAGTCATCTACCATACAGTCTAGTGTGCATTTATTGTCCGGGCTTTCTGATTCTCCTCTCCCTTCACTTGTTTGTTGGCAACATGACTGAATGCAGGTGGCTAATTTCAGATGCACTATTACAGTATAACACTTCATGTACATATTTGGCAGAAGCACTGAGTTATCACTTTCCCTCCTTCTTTGTCGTGTAGCTACATTGGTCACGGTGGAGGACAAGAGTATATTAGCAGTCGTGAGCGGTCCAAGCTGAGCTGCAAGGCAGTGATGGTGCTGATGGGGTGCAAGACAGCCAAGCTGACACACTGTGGGCAGTTTGATGGCAGAGGCATTGCGCTGGACTACCTTCTGGCAGGCTGGTGAGCGTGTGCATGTTGTGTGCATACTTGTACAGCTGCCATACCTAATTCGGAGTTGCCTTAGGGTTATGTACATACAGTATGAGGAGCCATGTGTCACCACGATCTGGCTTGTCAACTAATGCCAGTTGGGGGGGGGGGGGGGTGGGGGGGAGGGGGGGGTGTCTTGTAGCATGTGCATGAGCTGCATGTACGTATGTATGTGTGTGTAATTGCATGTGTTGATACATACTATTTGTGTGTCCAGGACAAGTTTATTCATGTGTTTTGTATCCTTGTAATGTCAGCTTGTTAGCCAACAAGAATGACAAGTGTGGCCTGTAACAACTCCAGTCATACGGCCATTGTGTTATACAGTGTGCAAGTCCTGCAAAAGATACACTCTCTCCCTCCCTCTCCTCCCCCTCCTGCTCCATCCAGTCCTGCTCTTGTGGGCAATCTGTGGGATGTTACAGATAAGGACATTGATCGCTACACCAAGGCCTTGCTGGAGAGCATCACTGACTCCTCCAAGGGTGAATTGACCTTGCAGGGTCATGTGACAGTCACACGGGCAGCATGTGACCTCCTATATTTGACAGGGTCAGCACCTGTTGTGTATGGATTGCCTGTGCTCTTTTCATGTCAATAGCCTCAATGTTTAATCTCAGACATCCCCCCCTCCCTAATGTGATCACCATTTCTCCTCTTTACTACATATTGTGCGTTTGATATCATTGCCAAGAAGTTGAAATTGCCATGTGGATTGTCTGTTTGTGTTAGTTAAAGTTAAAGTTAGTTAGTGTGTGTGTGTGTGTGTGTGTGTGTGTGTGTGCGCATGCGCATTACCACACATACTATCATGTTTCTCAGATATACTAAAGGAGAAGGTAGTGAATAGAGGAATCGGGTTGTCCAGGAGGCAGTTAGTCTCATGTAACCATCCTGTTTCCACCAGTATGGTTTCACCACACCTCAAACTGTGATAGCGGATAACTAGATGACAGAAATGCCATGCAGAAGGTAAGGTACCAAATACATGCCTTGAGGATAAAGACACACATCCTTTCAGTCCAGCTAACTAGTGTCTCCCCACTAATAGCATCACAGGTGCTCTGGGAATGGGGCTATGACCAAACTTGGCATGCTTACATAATCAAGGTAAAATATATATAACCATGGAGTGAGAAGAGTTTGGGTGTCTAGTGCATAGAGAACAGCACAGCCGGCGCAGCTACTTTGTACTAAGGTACGTGGCAGATTGGAAGTCGATGCTACTGTCGCGCGTACATTCAACAAGAGGATAAAAGGTCGATATGGTCGCGGCCAGTGGGCGGGCGTCTTCCGGTTCTATTTCGGCGGGCTTCTTTGGATTGTTTACACTGTCAGTCAAGCTAATTTGATTGAACACCAACTATTTCGATCGGTACTCGCTCAAATTTGTTAACTACCCGACATGAACAACATTTTTGATGAACATTCCGGCAAACCTTTATATCCCCGGTCACGTGAGAAGAGTGACCGCCTCGCCTCATGGCGCTCTAGTTCTAAAGGAAACGTTAACTGAGTACAAGCTGTGGGAAGACAGATGAGACTGGACTAACTCTTCGCGAGTTCCATGGTCCTTCTTAGTTTGTCGATGTCGAATGAGAAGAATGTCATGGTCGTTGATGACAAGACAATGGCGGCGGGCCCAAGTATTCGCTTGTTGACGGAGCGATTGTTGAAGACGAGCGCTGTGAAGACACAGTCGTTGGTATCCAACGGATTCACCCCATCTCCCAGCACTACATCCGCGCAGCCCAGGATTGCCAAGGCCACAACTCATGTTTGTCCCGCGAGCGTGTATAGGGATAAATTGGCGGTGGAGCAGGGAAGATGGCGTGAAGCGGACAAGAAACTGGGTTCGCTCTGCTTTCAGTTGAAGCGAAGGCAGCTGGGCATGGTCCATGAGCATAGTAAGAATTTCCTGAGGGCCAGAAAGGCTCAATCGGATGGGGGAAGAGAAGCGGACATTCCTCGTCAATTGGCCGCTCGGCTGAACAGCTTGGAACAACTCACGGACGAAGAAGCCACGGAAAGTAGTTCAGGCGAGGAGGTGGAGAGGGATGAATTGTCCCAGAGTAAGGGACGGCACAGGCGTCTAACAGCCAGGTTTAGATGGGAACAGCATCAAGCCAGCCTTAGGTCACGGTGGGCCATCATCAGGGCAAGGATTGCTGAGATTGAGCGCAAAATCCAATCCCTCCCTGCTCTGTCTAAGCCAACAGATGGCAATAAGGAACCAGAGGATCATGCAACCACTCACCAAACGCTTAACAATGTGCCTCTGAGTGAGTCAATGTTGGGCAGCAGTCTCTGGGCCAAGTTGTGCACAGACGAGGTATACACTTCAGCACGAACACGTCCATACACTCGGCGGAAAGGGATCGTGTTACTCAGGCAGCAGGCAGCCATGGAAGATTTTGCTTCTGAGGTCGCTGCAGCACCTTCAGTGCACAGTTCGAGTGGGGCAGCTGACATGGCATATCACACAGATTTGTCCACCGTTTCAGGTAAGTCTGTATGTAGTTCAGGGATGTGGTTATTGAGTGTCAGTGAGCAGTAATGAGGTGGTTAGAAGGCTGTGTTCTTTGCATGCAACAAACACTGTAACACAGGTCAACACACACATCTGCACAAACAGAGAGAATCGTGCATTCTGCACATGTCAACAAATACATGTACACAGGACATGTAGTGCAAGTGAAGGGACAGAGCACTGTCTTGCACACACACACACACACACACACACACACACACACACACACACACACACACACACACACACACACACACACACACACACACACACACACACACACAGACACACACAGACACACACACACACACATTCATTCATTCATTCATTCATTTGCTGCGAGCTTCTGATGAGTGTTTGCTTGCCATGCAACATTTACTCATATTGCATCATAGCATTGGTCATGGGTACTCCTGTTGGGAGTGCATGCCAAGGTATGTAGATGAAAGAGGATGCTTACTGTATGCAAGGAACATGTAGTTGCAGTGCTACATGAGTGCACAGTGCTATTACACACATCCATACATGCATACCTACACTGCAGTAGTGCATCCACAATCATACAATACCACACACATGTACACACATTATATGCACACGTGTACGTATATACATGCACACATGTGTACACACATGCACACCGATGGCAGAGTATGTTGTGTTGCTTAAGCACTGGTTTAAAAGCAAGAATGGTGTGACTAACTTGACCTGGTGTAGAATCCACTAAGTTCATTTACTATAGTCTACTCAGGACACATTCTGGGGCGTGTCTACATGACATACCATATATGGTAGAGTGTTTCACAGAGACTATGCAGACATGGTGCTGCACTTGCCATCCTCTAACTTTAACTTCGCCTGGCTCTCAATGACTCCTGGCCCACAACTGTGAAGATCAACAAGGGGAAGTTCCGTTTGAGTGCATTTGTCAAAACTGTTCTTCCATGACTTTTGCTGTGTGGCACTCAGTGTGCTGGTAGGACCATGCTATGTGTGTGTGTGCATGCATGCGTGCGTGTGTGTGTGTGCGTGCGTGTGTGTGTGTGTGCGTACATGCGTGTGTGTGTGTGCGTGTTGTGGATTGTGTTTGTGCACATGTATGGAGTGTATGAAGTGAAGGCATACTACAAACCTACTGGAAGCTGTGCTGCCAATAGGTGTCTTGTTGCGAGGTTCCTTTAATCCTGTGCAGCTAATTTGTGTGGTACTCGGTGTGTGGGTGTGTATGTAGCTGATAATCTGGTGCAGAGTGTTATGACATTGTTGCTGCGTCAAAATTTGAGCTGGTCACATGCACCAATCAGGGTGCACACATGTATGTGATGTCACCTGCTTGTAACACTCTGATTGGTGCATGTGACCTACTCGCACATTGCTATCTTCAGTCTGCGGCCATTTTGTGTGCTTCAGTGCTGTCTGCAGTACTAATTGGTACTACCTCTTGTGTTAATACATGATGTCTTTAATGGACACACACCAGGCATCCACTATGATGCTTAAAATTGGTGCTACCACCATGTGTCCTGCCACTGCTTGATGGAGTAGGCTGAAGGTCTAATTGCTACGAAATTGTATCCATTTCACGGACCACTGACATCACTGTGGCTGTGACAACGCTGCCCTCAGCCTGTACAAAAGGTCATTTGTTGATTGTTGGCTCATAACATCCATTCTGAAGTACTCTAATGATATTGTAGCTTCCAGGTGCACTTTTGCCTTAGATGTTTCTTCACGTAATGCACACTTCATACGTACATGTATTCTGTATTGTGTGAAGTGGCAAACATTTGGTGTTAATCGTCAGATAGTGCTAAGTTTATGCGGCCAGTGTTCCGGTTTGCTTCAAGTCTATGACTGAAGGGTATTTGTATTGCTTCTTTCAAATTGAAAGTGTTTGTTGGATGTGGTATGGCCTTACAGAGCCAGCCTCATCTGCTTTGTATTCTTACCTACCTACGTAGGTGTGGGCGTGTGTGTGTGAGTGGTTTTCTTTGTACGTACGTACTTGCATATGCCTCCATGAACAAATGCATGCATGTGTGTAGACGCACATGCACACGTACACTTGCTAAGCATGCACATTCATTAATACACATACACTTGCTAAGCATGCACATTCATTAATACACGTACACATTTACACACATGAGTGCACACACACGGGCACACCTGTGTATTTTGTTGTGTTAGCACTCAAACATTCCACCTACACCATCTATTAAACAGGTATACTGTCGACATACACATTATTTTGTAGTAATCAGGGGTCAGGGGTGAGACCATGTGGTGTCATCTAGCCTTGGGACTCATGATAAAGTAGAAAGTAGTTGCACATCAATAGGCCATTGTACATGATCCCGATCATCATATGGGCTGCTGTCTGCAATGTCTAAATTGGGCGTCTCTTTGAAAGGCTATAACACCGTAATGCTAAAGTGAAGAGAATCTTGCACAGTCAGTGTTATTGCATTTCAAATTGGGACTTTTGTTAATTACTTAACCATTATCTAATGTACCGCATGTGGTGTGTGCACTTTGCTGGACCAGTAGACTGCGACTTGCTGCATTTTCACCCATCGGGCTAGAGCCACACGTTAGGGCCACGTCCCGCTATGTCTTCTGTGTGGAAAGTGTGCATACACACACACTGGCCTGACATGTGCTCTTATGCTTGCACAGGTATTTGCTTGTACTGTGCAAGGTTGAACAGGCATATACACACATGCACCCATAGTTACGTACGTTAGGACAGCTCTCCAATTACCACTGCCTGAACTTGTACAAGAGTTAACTTGAGATCCACCACTCTGTACGCATGGTTGTTGAGAATGGGAAGAGAGGTGTTTTCTGCATAGGAAACTGCAGAGGGTTAGGCTAGGACGTTTAGTTAATCACTGCGTATTATACCACCAAGCAGCTTGATACACTATTTTATATTGGTGTTGGAGTGTGGCTGGGCTGAAGCCATGTTGATGGCAACTCAGTGATTACCTCCACTCAATCTTCTGTAACAAAGTTGGAATAGTCACATACAGCGGTTTTGCCATAATTTAGGCTTATCAATGTGGTATGCTCACTTGCATATACGTACACTACACTTAAAGCAGTGGCAACAGAAGATGACAGCATTTGGGGGGCTGTTTAGTGGCATAGCCAGTCAGGACTGTAACCACTGTTCTCTGGATCAAGAATTATTAGGGGGGCTACAGCCCTCTAGTCCCCACTGTTCTGCTCCCCTACACTTTAAGTACTCACCTTCGCACATGCACACACACACACATTCATGGGAGGGAGGTAGGGAGAGAGGAGAGTGGGCCTCTGTCTGCTCGATTGGTAAGATGTAATGTGAAGACTTCATCTTTGGAGCTGTTTTGAACTTTGACAAGTCAGTCTAATGTAAATGTTGTGAATTCTTGATTAGTTTGAACCAACCAATGGGATTGCTACACATCAGTGCTATAGCTTTGTCACCTTGTTGCCTAGCAACGCATTATGAGGTATTATATATACACCAAGTGACATGCTAATCTGATTGGTCAAGGCTGCTGTATCCACAGCTAACCAGCAGGTGTTAGCACACTTGAGTGCACAGAATGTTATGTACATAATATATACGGTAGCATGTACTGTGTGCGGTGAATGTTAGTGTACAATTACATTGGCTTTGAGACTGTTACCATAGTGGTCACACAATGGGACTGGTGTTCTGTGTAAGTGGGAGTGACAGGCACACACCGTGCTATGTTACTTCGTTTGCTGCACCTGGCGTGGTTGGGAAGGTCCCCCTTGTATCGGTACACACGTGCACCTTCCTCACCTATCCTGCCCCATTTTAGCTCTATCTTTCCCGTCTGTGCAGATCTCGCATCCAGCTTATTCGTGGATGATGCCTTTCACTCAGTCAGCCGGGAGCATAATGTGTTCTCAACAGTCCGTGGCAACAGACAGTGAGTTGGGAGCATTGTGGGTGCTGTCCTTTCCTTGCCCCTCTCCTCTCTCCTTCCCCCAATCCTCCTTCTGTGAACACAGTATTGTCTCCCCTTCTGCCCCCTCTTACCCCTCCCCTACTCTTTCTTTCCATTTCTCTTACAATTTGTCACAATATAGGTGAAAATGGAAACACATGCTGTGCTAATAGTGGTTAGTGGAGGGCTGAGTGCAGGAGAGATTGTCACACTATTGGTTCAAACCTTGTACTGCATAACTAGTGTATTTAACCACTCTCCAAGAAGGGCATAACAAATTCATTTTCATGGAGGGCTGTAAAGGGACTGAATAGGTTCTGTATCCTTCAAAGCCATCCAGCAAGAACTGAGCCTAACCTTCATCTTCCTGACTGTTGTCTCCACCTTACCTTCTAGTCTTACCTACTTGCACTGCCTTCTCTCTACACGATTGTGATGTCTTTCATTTCACTTGATGTGTATGTACGTGTTCGTTACTCACTAAAGTGTGCCTTTCTGCACTGCAGTAAAGGGATGTCACTACCCATCAAAGGCAAGGGCTTTAAAGGCAGAGGTGAGTAAATTGAGGAAGTGTGTGTGGCGTGTCTTGTCCGTGCATTGTCGGCATGTGTGTGTGTGTTGTGGGTGCATTCATGTGTGTGTATACTTTTGGATGTGTGTGTGTTGGTGTGTGCATGGGTGTGTGTGCATGCGTGTGTGCGCGCGTGTGTTTGTGTGTGTGTTGGTGTGTGCATGTGTGTGTGTGTGTGCGTGTTTGTGTGTGTGTGTGTGTGTGTGTGTGTGTGTGTGTGTGTGTGTTTGTATGCACGTGTGTGTGTGTGTGCGTGCGTGTGCATGTGTGTGTGTGTGTGATGGGACGTGTTCTTGTGCAGAATGCTTCTCTGTTGTCACTATGCCTTAATTGCTGGTGGTATGGCATAATGCACTCACCAACATGTGCATGTAGAGTGTTCACACACCTTTCTGGCTGCTGGCCATTCCTGGTGTACCAGTGTGCTGTCAGGTTTTGACTGTTACACGTGTAGGATGTACAGTGTACATCCATCCTAAATGCCCAGCATCTGCTCCTGGCTGTGCTGTGTAGCTGTACAGGACCAGTTGCCCAAATATGGAGGTGGCCTTGTAGGGCTGCTAATGCTGTTAGATTTCTATGACAGAGTGCATAACATGTAGGTGTTACATCATCACCACTATGCAGTGTCTGGTCATGGCCAGCTCAGCAAGTATAGTAGGTGTGTGTGTGTGTGTGTGTGTGTGTGTGTGTGTGTGTGTGTCTGTCTGTATGACCAGTGGCTGATGAAATGAGCAGAAGGGGTGCTGATGCAACCGAGGGGAAAGGGGATGCTTCAATCTCCTCTAGAACTGCGACAGCTTAGACTTGAAGTACATACACACAATGGTTGAAAGCAGTTTACTTCTGAGTCTTGTATTTTAAGATCAGTATGAGGTGTGTATGTGGTGACCTATGTGTGTGTGCATGTATGTGTGAGATGGTTGTGTGTGTCTGTGTACATATGTACATGGTTGTAGTGCCATGATGTTTTACTCACTGTCACATCCACTGAACTAGTGTTCACTACCTATAATTGTCCTTCAGGTACTCCCTCCACCCCCGAGAAGGCCTCACCATCCTCCTCTGTCACGTCTCCTTCTGAAGATAGGAGAGGTGAGCAGTTATGAGCGGATGTAGACTAGCCCTCAGTGTGTGTGGCAGTGCCATTAGGTAGTGTTTTGACTGCAGTTACATAATGATGGTAGGTATGACACCGGGAAATCATTCAGCCTGGCTTTCTTCTCAGCACTTCAATTGTGTTAATCTACAGTCACAGAAGTGGTCAGAGTAGCAATGTCATTACATTATCATGTCTATTGTGCGCAGTGGCATCACTTGTTCCAGACACCTTTGGGACAGTTTGGGTTAGGCTAAGTGTACTGATTAGAAAGGTGTCCTCATTCCAGAGGTAGTTTTGGACACATCTCTAATTTAGCTCGGACAGTAAGGACTGTCCTCTTTAGAGTGGCGTCCTGAATTCAGGGTGCCCTTTAGAAGGGGGTCGTACTGTACTGTAGTGGGGTGCACACACAGACACACAGACACACACACACACCATGTGCATGGGTTCCACCCACTGCTAGTGTATTTGACCAAAGCACATGCTTCCCCTGTGTATTGGGATGGATGTGGGAAGGGCTGACTGCTGACAGCAGCAGCTTCAAGGGCATATTCCCATAGTGGGATCATGTTATGATGGGCAGAATGTGCTAGATGTGCTGGTGAGTATGAACTCACACAATGTGGAGTGAGTGGAAGAGAGAGGACTCAAAGAAGTGCATGGTCATGCTTACCTCACGACTGTGCTAGCAGCTGTGGAACACTCCCACAGTGTGAAATAAGGAGGGCCCAAACTTAGCTGTTCTTTCCACCGGGACAGATAGAAGTTGGTGAATACAAGAGAACAGTGTAGGGCTTGGACTTTGTGTGCTGTGATTGAATTGCTACAAAGAGACTTAGTCCAGCAGTCACCCAAAGACCAGAGATTGAGTATAGTGTCATCACTTAGCTGGTACAATCACTGAAGGTCCCTTACCTTTAACGTGAGATATTGCATATGTACGCATGTACGTATATGTTGGAGCGTTTTGCTGCGTTCATGGCTGTTTCTTGGTAATTCTGATACTATACAGGGCAGCTATTTGTTGGCTGTGTAACTTCCTGCAGTGTCCCTACATAGGGAGTGCTGCTATTCAACGGCATGCAGTTTGCCTTCCCTTGTGTTGGTGATTGTTGCTGTATACTGAAGCCTAGTGCATGTGGGGATAGACTACTGGGAGCTCAGCGCATGCACTGGGGCATGATTCCTATTGACACACTACACATACATGGTAGGGTAATCACACACACGCATGCACACGCACACACACACACACACACACACACACACACACACACACACACACATACAGCACAGCACACACACGCTGAGAGAGACACTGCTAAACCACAACTGGCACACTGTCAACAAGTGCACCTCGTTGTCCTGTATCGATTGCTGTGATATGCAACACTGAGTCTTCTGACTGCCTCCTGTCACGCCTGATTGGGTACAGTGTCTGCTGTGGAACACCACTAAGTGTGGGGCTCCTCCTTCTCTCTGCAGTGGGAAGAGTTCCCTGCTCCAGTATGCACATACATGTGTTGTGGAACAACTACTGCAGTTAGCGATTCTATTCACTAGTGCCATATTAACATGGCACATTACACACAGCAGCGTATTTGGTACTGAGGGGCTTTCCCTGAGTGTATGATATTTGAAAACAAATTAACTCAACTTGAAGTGAAATTGACTCTGAAATCAACCTATCTTGGCTTGTGTGTGTACGTGTGCAGCAAAGGCCTAGCCCACTTTGCAGTGAGATAGTGAATGTGTAGGTAATCTTCAATTTGAGACAGAAATATTGTGAGTAATGGTGTGAGTCTGTTTGTGAAAAGAGGGCACATGGTTAGTGTGTCTGTTGTTGTAGCTGGCAGCTGCCACCTCCCACTGTGTTTATCCTGTCTTGTCAGAGGGTTGGGTTGGGTTGAGTTGTGGTCAGTTGCCCATGGCAGCTGCCAGCAATGAGAGGAATGGTGACATGATGTGAGCCCATTAGGTTAGCCAGTTGTGATGTTGGTGGCAGATTATTAGAAGCCTTTGTCAATTCTCAAACTGTTAAGGAATTCTGAACTCAGAGGAACCCCTTTATGGACACCCTGAATTTAGAACACCTCCCTAATGAGGACAGTGCCTACTGTTCCAGCTACATAAACTACCTGTGAATTGAGGACACCTCTCTAATATGGCTACTTAGGTCTGTCCCAAACTGTTCCAAAAGGGTCCTGAATAGAAAGATGATTGTTAGTGTTACTGATACTGTTGTGTATACTCCTTGTTCCTCACAGGTCCTTTAAGGAGACGCAATCACTCCATTGCATCACCCCTTACCTCCCCACCTGGCAGTCGTCCAGGTACCCCCATTTTCAGAAGGAAGAAGCAGAGCTCAGAATACAGCATAGACAACTTTGTCGTTCCTGATGTACCCTTTACTCCTCGCCTGGAGAAGCTGGAATACAAGGAGATTGCTACCCCAAGCTGGAGAGAGGTCCCGTTGGAGACTGTAGCGACTGGTAGTGATGAGCGTGACTTGGAGGAGGACATCAGTGAGGAGGCTACCATCAGTAGGCACGATCGATGTGAGGAGAAGGAAAAGAGACGTTTTATAAATTTTGTGACAGGAGGGAGAAAGCGGCGAGCCAATTCAGGGAATGCCACCCCCAACATGTCAACCCCTGTGGACAGCCCCACTAATGGAGGTATTCCTTTTGCAGCGAAGAAGAAGCGGACAGTGTCTACAAGCCAAGTCAACCTGTCCTCACCTGGCGATGTACCTGAGAACTTCATCTTACCGTGGCCTTCTCGTAAGTTCCCTCTTCAGGAATCAGACATCAAAGACCTGTGCAACCCTCCGCCCCCTCCCCTTGTTTCCGAGGTAACGGTACCCAGAACTGTTGCAGCGGCATGGGGTCTTACTAGTCCAGTCACGCCCTCACCGACCACACCCAAGAGTGGGGAAATCCTCTCTCGCACTCTACGTTCGTCTCCAGAATGGATTGTTAATCAAGCCACAGAAGTGTCTGATCCAGAAACAATCAAGTGTGGCTCAAATTTGCCGCATCTTGTTCTAAAGCTTACAAAGCGCAATTAACAGCAGCTGAATAACTTGTGCATGTCTCCACATCCCTGTAGTAAGTGTTATGTTTGTGTGTGCGTATGGTCTCAATTAAGCATTTTTAACCATTTGAGTAAAGCTTTTTTGCAGAAAGCGGAATCAAGGGTGAATTCATTTGGCGAAAAAACTAGGGTTGCATATCAGTGGCTTCGCAGACCAATGAGATCACGAGGTTTGCTGGGTCAGGTTACGCGCGTTTGATGAGCGATGAATATCATTACTGCGGTCAAAGGGCGTACGTGGGAGTGACGTTGTTATTGTTGGGCTTCGCAATGATTTAAGTAGTGCGTTTGTGGAACGCAGTAGCGCATTCTCTGTGTGTCGTTGAACGTCAAACACACGTTTCTTCACTACATTCTTATAAGAACTGTTCATTCGTTGCCTTCGCACCTATAAGCTATTGTTGTGTGCCGCTGCCGACCAGTGTTGATCGTCGTTGGAGTGAGCGCTGTGTTCGCTTTTCTTCACTTGTGGTGTACAACCGTTAGATGTGTCCGCGACTCCCAAAGGAGACAATGAGTGTGACGGAGGAGATCAGCATTTTGAGGCAGCGAGTATCCACGGAAGAGCGTGATGATAAGAAGAAGAAGCATCGACGGGGAAAGAAGAGAAGGTGGAAGCCTTATTCGCAGATGACCACGGAGGAGAGGAAGATTCAGGAGGCGAAAGAAGCGACCAAAACTGCTAGAATGGAGGTGAAGCTGGCCCAACTCGGCAGACCCATTGCTCCGCGAAATTCCACTAGTTTCCTCATTGAGGACAGAGAAGACAGCAAGGAAGTGGAACAGCAGGTGTCACGCTTTCTTCAACGTTCAAAGTCAACGAGCAGCCCGCCTTCGGGAGAAGAGGCTCATGACGCTCTCTCGGACGTGGAGTTTTATGAATCACCGGACGAATCTGTAGCAGAGAGTGAAGAAAACTTGGAGAAGGATTTTGAAGCCCAGTATGTCGAGATGTACAGAGAACGATATCAAGACATGAGTAAAGGTGAACTGGTAGATGAGTGCATCAAGTTGGAACAGCTTCTGCAGAGTGAAGAAGGGGCTGCAGCGGAGAAGATAGCAGAACTGCAAGCAGAAATTGCTCAATTACGTCGTCAATCAAGTGACCCTGTCTTGGAAGAAGAAAACGGACATTCAACGCTACAAGAAACCTCTGACTCTTCATCTCCCAGATGAAAACTTCCTCAAGTTGATCAATCCCCAATTTGTAGGTTTTACAGTGTATGTTGGTGTAGTGGTATGGTGACCCCTATACTTATACTTTTGATCATGTGATGCTGTGTCTCTTGTGTGGCTCCTGTTATGTATTCATGCCTTGTTATGTAACTTGTGTCCCATGAATAATGTGATTATGGGCGTGTAAGGTTCAGTTCACAGTTTACTTCCTCTCCCAGTTTTGAAATCCAGTCCCCACGCCATTTGAAGTGGGACTGTCAGCCTCATCTCAACAGCCTCACAACAGGCAGCAGCTACCCAAGGCGAGGAGAAGAAGAAAGTTGGTATGTTTCAACTTCTCACACCCAAAGTGTGTCATCGCTTCTGCCTTGTAACACATACAAAAGAGTAGGGGTACGACCCATTGTACGTCGTACCATGATGTAACAGTGTACATGCACACAGTTGTATAGGTGCAGAGCCTGGCACGGTTGATGTAATGGTCAGAGTCGATTACCAAACACTCAATGGACTTCCCTGTTCCCTTCAGTCTATGTCTATTGGTTAAATGCATACAGTTCTCTCAAGAAATGCATTGTTCACACTGGCACCACTAATAGGAAACACCTGTGGACAGAGCATAGTGACTGGCCAACAATAAGCACCAATTATGCCATGATGCCTGTTGATGGGTTCAAACCTACTCTGTGGTTGGCACTTCCACTACATTGGGTTCTCCTAGGAAATGTGCCAGGGTACAGTCCATTGGTGATATGGCAGTAACCCCACCCCCTAGCCCCCCTTTTTCGCTGCCCTTGAAGGTATCTTTGCAGAAGCGTCTATGTTGACTAGAAATTAGTGAGGGATCAGAACTGCACTATACGTTTAGTGGCACAAGTTTGTTCTCTTGTCAAACAGGTGTGTCAGCTGCCATTTGGGGAACTTTTACTTTGGAGGAGAAAGCAAGGGCGGAGTGTCTTCTCAGTCAGCAAGTGCACACACACGCACACACTGTCACAGTCAAGACAAATGTGTGTTATGGTCCCCACTGTCGGGGGTGGGTCGTTATAGACACCTTACAGTGCATGCATGACGAGTCAGGCGTTGTTGCGCAATGCTTGTAAGATGGCGTGTTGCTCGCCGAAATGTCGAGCCATCTTCATGTTATGTTACGGCATAGTCGGAATTGCAATTGGACTTCTCGTGGCAGTTATATTTCTCTCGCATCCTCAACTGAGGAATATTCACGCTGGTATCTGGGGTTTCCTTTCGTTTGTCTGTGCTGGGTGCGTCAGCTTCTACGGCTTACTGAGGTGGAAGTTTTGGCTCTGCCTCAGGCGGGTCACCCTGTTGTGTGTGGTAGCAGGAGCCGGAGGAACAGCCACTGGTACTGTAGGATTCATTGCTTACATTGTTTGCGGTGCAACAGATACTGGTGAGTGTCGCCAATGGTGCGTATGTATAATGCATTGCATGGAGCAACCCATTCTCTGGGAGCCACCAAATAGTACATAGGGGAAGTAGTATATCGCATGCGACGGTGGCGACATGTAAGAGATCTTGTCGCTATTGGTGTCAGTCTAGAGTAGCCAGATCAAGAGGTCACACAATGCCGAGTTTGGATAGTCTCAATCAATCAATCAATCATTATTAGAGTGCACTAGAGTGCATTATTAGAGGTCTATATTTAGATTGTGCATAGACAATGAAGAGAATACTCACCAGCAGTGGCCAACAGCTCAGCAGAATACATTAATCTAGTATAACATAATATCATTATGTATGTATCTATGCATAGCTCAATGTACAGGTGTTATTTGCTGAGCTGACACATGCAGATCTGATGTGTAGCCATTGTTAGCTGCTGATACTGAATCAAAATTATTTGAACTGGACCGTAGCTAACCTGAAGGGTCCTGTATGTGATTTAGTGCTTTGCTTAGAATTTGTCATTTGCCATTACCCTACACAGCTATGAGCCCCTATACATCAATACAGCTGTTGGAAACTGTACCACTTCTAGAGACACATGCACACTGCATGAGACCGTTTGTTCATGGTGGCAGCACTGCATGGCAAGTGCAATTGATGTGTGTACACTCAAAAGACCTTGGCCGGAAGTACCCATGTGTGGTGTATCTTCATGCTTCTTTTGTCATTGTAGAGGAGAAATCACTGGTAGAAACCTTCTACATTGCTGCTGTTTGGTGCTTTATGACATTCAAGTGGTCCATGGTGTTGCTAAGCAATGCCATCACAGATGACAGAAATCCCAATGTTGGTCTGCCTCAAGTTGAGGAAGAGTCAGGTGGAAGCAGCGAATCGCTGCTACCAGATGTGAATGCAGAGTCTCCTTAACACTGTCTTTGCAATCTCTGGTGCGCTGATGCTGTAAATTGTATTCACTGCATTTGCAATAAGCCACAGCCAATTCCTTAATTACAGTCTTATCCTTATAATATTAATTGTCATGCTCATTTGTATTATATGTATTATTGTAAATTTAGTTAGTAGAAACGCTTGAGCAGTGTCTTCATAGACAATGTTATGTAGTCCCCACATCTTCCTACCTCCATTCTGTGTTACATCATAAGGAGGCTGCATGCTGCTATAGTACAAAATGGCTGACATACGATTTAGCTGGGCATGCCCTTATATGCTATACAGTCCTACACATGCTCCTGTAAGCAAAGAGTCTTTATGGCTCATGCAATTAATACTGCAAGCTTTAGGTTGGCCATGCATGCAAGCATGATTTAGTGCCTCCTCCATCTACAATTACTACACCAATAGCTACTTGTGCAGCAACCATGTTAGCTATAGCTACCTCGATCATCATTGTTGCTCAGAAAAGAGATGCTACACATGTCTTGTTTTGTTGGCAGGATAGATGTTGAAATCCACCAGGCTAGGAGTGCACTTAATGAATTATTGAGTTTTGATCTCAATTTGATACAAGTTCAAATGATGAATGTATAGCTACTATAATCTTGTCTAATGCGTTAACATTTTATTGATCAAAATTGTAGCCAATATCACAATGCAATGGTTCAGCAATTTCTAATGTATTAATTCACACCTTTCACTCAACGTGACACTGAACATCAATCGATTCATTGACAGCCATCGTTACAGTATCACTAATAGCTAATACCATTAAGAATGTATTAGCTATTACAACGCACCTTTCTTGCATGCAACACAATACTTCTGATTAGCAAATGCATGTGCCAATATAGTATTATTAAATTTAGCTATGATCTGCATTTTTCTTATCAGTTCTTGTTTCGTTTTAGCTTAGCTAGCTATGTATCTAGCTATAGTAGAGGGTTTGGTGAGCATTCAAGAGAAACTCTGTTCTGACTTCGAGCACGGCATAACATTACACGGGCGAGTGTGGTTTATTGGTTTTTCTTTCATGTGTAATGATAATTATTTTGCGGTGTTTGTCTGTTGTGACATTCTTGTCTTCCTGTATGACCTTGCACTTATGCCAAATATGGCATTTCCCGCCTTATAAATTCAGCGGCGATCACGTGACGAACATTCGGAAGAGTGGTACACGATGGCCGTTTTCCTCGTCCCTGATGCCAAAAAGACCTCGAAGGTCGACTTCAGACGCCCTATTGACAGCTATATTGCAAACACGTACGACAATGTACAGATTTCGGACTTTATCGGCTCCGTTCGCGAGCTGAACACGCTTCGGGAGGGGACATGCGACAGAAGCCCTGACAAGCACGATACGGGCCTGGATTTGATTGTAAGGTACTACGATCAGCTTCAGGCCATTGAGACTAAACTCCCCATTGCAGAGAACAAGGTGAGCTAGTGTGTGGATACGGCTATTAGGCGCATTTGTCAGTCAATCGGCCTGGATAACACACTGTGCTAAAAATAGCTGGCCATCACGGGTGCGTCCACGTGATGTTGAAACAGTGACGTCAGAGCCTTACATCTGCCCTGTGAGGAAGCTGTCACTGATATCATTTAGATGAGTTTTGTATGCCTTCCTGTTTGTAGATTGTCATCAAGTTCACGTGGAGTGATGCGTTCTATGGAGGCGGCTTGCTGGGAAAGAAAGCATGTGAGCGCAGTAACATTTGGTGAAGAAAGAGGGAAGTACATGCGACCAGATATATAGCCATGTGCATTCTCAGAGATGAGTAGTGGGCATTGAACATGGATTTCGTAGAGAACTAATATCCAAGCATTTGAGCGGCCATTTCCTTTATTGCACAATTGTTGCCAGGAGTTATGTACATGAGCCTCTCATATCCCACTGACTATGGGCCCCTCACTGACTATGGGCCCCTCACTGACTATGGGCCCCTCACTGACTATGGGCCCCTCACTGACTATGGGCCCCTCACTGACTATGGGCCCCTCACTGACTATGGGCCCCTCACTGACTATGGGCTCCTCACTGACTATGGGCCCCAGTGGTGGATCTAGAGGGGAATCCAGGGGTGCAAAGGACCCCCCCCCCCCCCTTTTGCTAGTCTATGTAGGATATTGAACAGTTTTTGGACCAGAAAGAGGCGTGGTGGTCATATATCAGGGGTACTGTGTGTGTACCTAACTAGTTTAGAACCCCCCTTTTGGAAACCCTAGATCTGCCACTGGGCCCCTCACTGATTATGGGACCCTCCCTGAACAACATGCTGCTACTTTAGGATAAGGAAAGGTCTTGCTTTAATTCAGTTTCAATTTATTTTGTGTGCACATAAGCAGGTTGGACGTGAAGCCATTGCATTTTGGTCATTTTCAAAAGCAACACAGTGGATTCATGCAATCTTGCAACTATTCCTAAAGCCTTGAGCAGTCATATGTTACCTGGGATACAAACCGGTTGACATATGGTAGTTCTGTAATGCCACTGTGTAACCTAGCAATCAACTGTCCATGGTTTGGGACTGTTAGCAAGACAGTGCGCAGATCCACTGTAGACCAGTACAAGAATTATTGACAAGTTTATGTACCTTCTCCTGTGTTACATTTGGTTTTCTTGTCAAGAGTGTGGTTGTCTTAGCTAATATAACGGAATCTGTCTGAGACAGTCATCTTTGGGTCAGTTATGACTGACCTTTACAGAGAGGTGCCTGCTTTGCACGGGAAGGCTGCAATCCTTTAGTGCTATTTGGGGGTAGGGAAGCTGGCTGTTTTGGAGAGGTGGCTACAGTGACCACCTTAGACAGGCTCCGCTGTAAACAGTATACCTATTTCATAGGTTTTGTGCAATCATTAGCCATTGCTTAATGCCATGTAATAGCAGCATTCAGTCCATGGTAGCAGAAACGTCTCACCCATTTGATGTGTGTATGTTGTTATATGAAGTTGTTAATAGGGTAGCATTGTTTTCCAGCATAGTATTTGCGCACCAACTACGCACACTTACTGATACAGAGCTCATTATGAAGAATACAGCTTTAGCCTGTATGTACTTATACACGAGAGTAGACACAAATTAGCCTCGTGTGTTTCATGTACAAGTGCCTTGATAGTCCTGTCACTTGAATAACAGTGGACAGGGGAGTATCCTTTACATAGTTATGCTGCCCCTTCCCCCCCCCCCCCCCCCCCCTCCTGTGCAGCTATGGTGTCTGCCATGTACGAGAGATGTTGTGTGCTGTTCAATACAGCTGTCCTTCAGGGGCAGATTGCCAAAACTCAGAACCTGGATGGCGACGAGGGATTGAAGACGGCAGCACGCCACTTCCAGGTGCAGTTGTAGGGGTGGATGGGAGGGAGAGGAAGGTGGACGGTATTCTAGAGAACAGCAGAGCAGATTTTCTTGAATTGTTTCGTTATCACAGGGATGTGGGCGGTTCTGCCCTCATTTCCCCACTGAAGCCTAGCTATATATATATGTGTGTATACATATACATAGCTGCTAGTCTACCAGGGTCAGCCATCTACAAACATGGCATCAACGATCACCGCTCAACTGTGATCTGTCATGTTCTTTCACTTCACTTGACAGTATCCTCCTCTTCTCACATGCACCTCAACTCATGCACACTGCCACACACTGCCACACACGCACGCACACACATGTACACACACACACACACGCGCGCGCGCACAACACACATAAACACACACACACACACACACACACACACATGCACACACACACATGCACACACGCACACACACATGCACACACACACACACACACACACACATGTACACACACACACACACACACACACACACACACACACACACACACACACACACACACACAACACACACACACATGCACACACACACACACACATGCACACACACACACACACATGTACACACACACACACACACACACACACACACACACACACACACACACACGCACGCACACACACACACTACAGGGTGCTGCAGGATCTTACCAAAGGTTGCGTGAGCTGGTGTTTGCACACCTTCAGACCCCGCCCACTCCAGACATGGGTGCCGAGAGCACTGTGGCTCTGCAGGCCCTCATGCTGGCACAGGCACAAGAGCTATTTGTGATGAAGGCCTCCAGAGGTTAGCGGACAGGGCAGGAGATTGAATGTGGCACGATGACAGGGACATGGTGTATTTGTCTTGATGATGTAGCCCTTTAAGGGGAGTACACTTGTCACTGTAATTCATGATAATATTATGTGTTTGTGGCCTATTGGTATTTGTTTGCACGCATGTATCATGTACACACACACACACACACACACACACACACACACACACACACACACACACACACACACACACACACACACACACACACACACACACACACACACACACACACACACACACACACACACAGCACTGACTCCCTCCCCTCCCTCCAGACAAGATGAAGCCCCTGAATGTGGCCAAGCTTGCAATGCAAGCATCTGATCTGTACGCTGACGCCTACACCAACATGATGGTTGCAGGAGTCAAGGAGATGTGGGACAAGGTCAGTGAACAGTGCTCTCTTCGCTGGCTCTGTGCATCCGTGTATGTAGTTCTCCCAGTAGAAAGTGGAATACATTGGTTTGACTTCCCTCCCCCTGCTCTCATTTCCCTCCTCTTTCCTCTCCCCACCCTCCCTCCCCTTCTCCCTCCCTCCCCTTCTCCCTTCTCCCTCCCCTTCTCCCTCCCTTCTCCCTCCTCCCTCCCTCCTCCCTTCCCCTCTTTCCCTCCCCCTCAGCCATGGCTGCCCACTGTAGTGGCCAAGCAGTCCTACTTCAGTGGAATGGCCCAGTACTACATGGGGCTGCAGGAGAAGGATGACAAGCACTTTGGTCCGTCGCTGGCACGCATGCAGGTAACTCACAGCTCTGCCACGGCAGGTTTCAGTGACAGTTGGACTGCTACAGAATCACGTGACTGTGCGTGAACATCATAGCATAATGCGAATGTACACTTTGTCGTGCAAATATTGGCATATGGTGTGGTATAGAGATGAACGTTAGACTTATAATGTACCAGAGAGTCTGGCATGGAGGTGATGTGTGTATCATAAACTGCTCCATTGCAGAAAGCCATGGAGTTGCTGAAGGATGCAGACAGGAAGGGTTCAAGCCACTTTAGTGGAAAGGTGAGAATGGTGGAAGTGTGGAGATGGGATGTGTAGGGCAGAATGTCATTAGACTGAGACGCACTGGCCTATCCCATGCCTCCTGGTCTGCACGCACTAACCTGCAACTGTGTTGGTTCTTCCTGAAGGCCATGGCTGTCCAGGTGCAGCGTGACCATGATGCAGTCAAGAAGGACAATGACTTCATCTACAACGACCGTGTGCCAAAGCTTGACACTTTGGAGGCCATTCCCAAGATGGCACTGGCCAAGCCTGTGCAGTTCCCCTCTCCTTCGCCCAACTTTGTGGATGTGTTCTCCAACCTCCTGCCTACTGATGTCTACCAAGCCGTATCTGCTTACAGCGCCAAGAGAGATGGGATTGTGTCCGGGGAGCTGAGGAAGCTGCAGGATGCAACTCAGGCCATGAACAGGTAAGGGAAGGGGGGGGGGAAGGGGAGGGGAGGTGAATTCTATTAGAATGAACATTTTAGTCACTCATAACACACACACGTTCACACACAACACACACATACGCTTGCATGCCCCACTTAGTGTTACTCCTGCACTGACACCCTTCACTGTTGTCTTCATCTCTCACCTGTTGCTTTGTTGTGTGCTCCCCTCCCCTCCCCTCTTGCAGTGCCCTTGCAGAGTGGAACCTTCCTGCCTGTATTGAAGACACAGGAGATGATGCTATCCCCGAGTCCATCCTGGAGAAGAACAAGTCCGTTATTGAACAGGGAGGGCTGGCCAAGTTGGATGAACTGATGAGTGAGATGCCAGAGTTGGTCACCAGGAACAAGGAGATTCTGGCTGAGGTGAGAACACACACACACACACACACACACACACACACACACACACACACACACACACACACACACACACACACACACACACACACAACACACACACACACGCACGCACGCACGCACACAGCTCCCCTTTTTCTGATCCTAATTTTGCCTGAGTCCTGGCTGCCTTGAGACTAAGGTTATGTTAATGGCTGCTTTTGAAGCTCCACATTTCCATCTGCTCACAGACCAGCCGCATGCTTGACGAGGAGGAGAGAGATGACACTGGGTTGAGGGATAACTTCAAGGAGAAGTGGACTCGCACTCCATCTAGTGAGCTCAACAAGGGCTTCCGGGAGGAGGTTGCCAAGTACCAGGGTGTCTTGGACCGGGCAGGGCAGGCCGATGTCACCGTGAAGGAGAAGTACTCCAATTGTCGCAAGGCAGTTGAGATCTTGAGCAAGCCTGAGGGGGAACTAGCCCAGCTGATACCCAAGGGAGGTGCCACCGCAGCACGCAGTGGCTCACAGGTAATTGGCTAAGGCTGTTCATTGTCGATAGCATGTAATTGAACTATGTAATGGTATAATTTAGTGGTAATAGCTTTTGATCAGTTCTGCAATCACTATGATTGGGGCAAGCTTGGGTGAGCTCTGCAGGGACAATTGGCCAGTGATTTGTATGGTATGGGCAATGGGGGAATCGTCAAACCTGGCTGCTTGTTAACTGGTGGCTGCCTTGTAGCGTACGTACATTGGCCAGAGTAGACTGGTTCCTGTGTTTGTCTTTTGCAGAATGTAGCAGCCCTTAAGCAGCTGATGGAGGAAGTGGCAACGCTGAAGGCAGAGCGTGAGGTGGTGATGAAAGAACTGAAGGACCCCATCTCGGATATCAGTGAGTTGGTTGGCTTGGTAATGTGTTGAGCATTGTTGTCTTCAAAGGGGATTTGTGTCTCTGAGTGGCATGGTAACGACTTCTAATTTTGGGGTGAGGATTCAGGTCAGAAGTTAGGAACAGACAATGGTGGACCTCTTTAAAGGAAGTGGAGGAAGATAGTTGCCAATAGGGCTGTACAGAGGAGCTGGACCCCTTTTTGATGCCTACCATGTTCTCCACAATGTATGAATGTGTGGCAGCCATTCTTATGTTGTGGTTTAGGAATAGTGAACCAAATGCTTGGATCACAGTCTTGCAGATAGATGGACGCTGTAATCTTAAATAGCCACTTGTCATTCATTGTACAGTACACTACCATTTACAGTGTATCTGTATAAATAGCCACTTGTCATTCATTGTACAGTACACTACCACTTACAGTGTATCTGTATTAATTGGGCTTACTTTGCGTGTTTCAGCTCCCAAGTTCATGGAGGCTCTGAAGGACGAAGGTGTGGTGGATGAGGAGTCTTTATCTGAGGCTCACCTGTCGTCAGCGTACTCCAAACTGCAGGAGCAAGTGGCTGACAACGTAGCCAAACAGAACCAGATCATGTCAAGGGTGGAAGTGAGTGGGGAGGGGGAGAGGCTGAGACAGGGGAGAGAGAGGATGGGGGGGGGGGGGATCGATGGAATAGGTGGAGAGGGGAGGAGAGACAGTGAAGCAGGACATTTTGAGGGGTTGGATGGAGCGAATATGAAGAGGCTGTGTGCACCATATTTGCCATTGGTGTCATTGTGCAGAACACTATCACATTTGGTTGAGTGCTTGTGGTATGAATGTAGAGTTGCTGCACTTTGTATGTAGGAAGCGTATAAACGATTCTCCATGGAAACCGGAGGTGGTGCATCGCCACGGGAGCAGATGCTAAAGCAGTTGGCTGCTGGCTATGATACCTTCATGGAGCTCATTAACAACTTGAGCGAAGGAGGCAAAGTTAGTGGTGGTGTTGTGTGCAGTGTGGTAGGGTGTTGTCTAACTGTGTTCAGATCAGACGTGTGGTGGTGTATGTGTGCATACGTATGTCTTTGCATCTATCAGTGTATGGTATGTCTAAGTTGCATTTGTGTGTGTGGCCAGGGGGTGTGGCGTGTTGTATGACTACTCCTTGCCCCTTCTCCGCAGTTTTACAACGACCTCGCTCCTCTGCTTGTGAGGCAGCAGAGCAAGGTGAACGACTACGCCTTTGCAAGGAAAACGGAGAAAGATGAGCAAATGAAGTGAGTGTTTTGCTTAAAGATGAGGGACTCACAAATGGATTTTAGCACCAGCTTGAATGTTTTAAAGAAAACACTGTACTGGTGTTTCTTGTATAATGTACTTACGTACGTATGCACCTACGTACGTATATCTTTATTTGAGTAAATGTGCGTGTTGGTGCTTTTAGCATGTTAATAGAGGCCAGAAAGTCTTTGTCTAGATGGATTCCTTATATGAAGGCTCTTGCTTGTGTTACCTGTTGCTTTTTCTCAATGGTCTCAATGATGGTCCTTGTCCTCCTCCCTGGCTTCGCGCTCATCCTTCCAGGGACCTGCAGCGTTCCTTTGCCAATCAGCCTACCCCAGCCCCAGCACAGCCACCATCCCGTCCTCCCCCATCCCAGCAGGCACCAGCCCCGGCCCAGGCTCCTCCCCCATCCCAGCAGGCACCAGCCCCGGCCCAGGCTCCTCCCCCATCCCAGCTGCCCCCTGCACAGCAGCCCTACCAGCCTCCTGTGCAAGCTCAAGGTGTGTGTGTGTGCGTGTGTGTGTGTGTGTGTGCGCGCGTGCGTGCGTGTGTGTGTGTCTTTAAACAGTGACCTGCATTGTAATTGATTTGATTCTTATCTTTTGAAAAATATTCCATGCTGACTACCTCCATGCACACTGTACTGTTGCTGTTCACCGTCTGATTCCATTTTCATGACAAGTGTGCAGAGTGTGCTACTGTGTCTCCTCCTCCTCTGTGCAGTACCTGCAGCTTGGGGCCAGCAGCCATCTGCTCCACCCCCAGGGCAGTATGGTTACCAGCAGCAACTGCCGCCCCAGGGCTATTACCAACCTGGAGGTTACCAACCTGCTGGTTACTACCCCCCACAAGGGTACGCACCACAGCAGTTCAACACGTACTACCCACCTGCACCTCAGGGCACTTACTACATGCCCCCCGGTGCCCAGCAACCCCAGTACAGACCACCACACTGAGAGACAACACTTTCACTGGCGACTGGGCAATATAGCACATACGAACATACACTTTAGTAGCAATAATCTGTAACTTGTAATGGAATAGTGTGGATAGTGTTTTGAGACTTGGCTTCAAGTTACTGTAGTGTCTCTGCACCAACACAGTTTATGTACAGAATGGAATGCCGACTGTGTATTGTTATTAGATCCTGAAGTAATTATTCGTATGGTACGTAATTGAGCGTTCAGCAGCTAAGTGCATGGGCTGATGTTTGAAGAGTTGACTGCCATACAGCGGAGTTTAACATTGATGGAATTACATAATACCATCCTCTGGAGAGGCCGCTTCATTTGCTCACCATAGTTTCCAGTTATCCTGGCACCAGTGATCTACCATGTCTTGTTCATGCCTCTTCTCCTGTGTCAGCAGCTGTCTGCCTTGCAGCCTCTCCGTAGTGTGGATTTTTCTTGCTCTTTGTGTCAGTTATTCTCTACTTTTTCCTTTCCTCCGCCCCTTGGTCATGAAAGGGTGATGTGGGCCTAATCCCTCAGGAGCTTTATAGGGAGGTGTGAAGTCCCTAGCTAGTGAGGTCCTATGAGACAGGTTCACATGTGGGGTCACATGGTATCACACTATGGCATGTGCTGGGTCACGCTCAGGGGTGGGGGTGCATGGCGCATACGTCTTTGGATGTGACAGAGGATCGCATGACCTGACGCCAGGGGTTTTCCCATGCAGTTGGGGGTGAGCTTCACACCCCTTACTCCAGGTAGGGTTCATTAGGATCCCTTGCATGAGGGCTACATTGTGGGTTAAAGGATTATGGCTTAGAGGTCAGGGAAAGGTAGCCTAGTGGGTCAGGTATCTTATAGTTGTGGCGGGTAACCATTATTAGGCATTAAGTGGAAATGTGCACTCTTTCTCAAGACAAGCAGCATGTGTTGTATTGGTGTCACATGTACCACATGTGAAGCAATAAACAGGTCATCTGAACAGCAAACTGCCACAGATGGTGCAATGTTACATCAAATGCCATGCAATCATTCCTTACATGTGGGCTATATGACTTTGGTTACATATCTGCATGTGCTAAATATTACCCTGTTGAAGTTTAAGGCTGGTACACACTGTCCTTTATCCTACTCCCCCGCTTTCCATTTGCCACTGGCAGGGAGGAGAAGGGGGGGGGGGGGGGGAGGGAGGGGAGGAGAGGCAGTGGAGTATATTATAATTCATAACTGCATGGTGACCTTAGTAGCTGCGCATGTGTTCTGCTTGTGTACTGTTCATTTTGACCTTCCCACCAGCACCAAGCACTGTTGTTGCTTGTTGCGACCTTTCCTCTATTGTGCAAGGGCGCGGATAAAGCAGGATGCACATGTGACCACCCACAGACAACATGTTGTTGCTATGCTCCTACTCCCTTAGCTGGTAGCCTAGCAACAGCAATGTCAGGTGCAAGAGCATGAGCACAACACTGCCCTGCAATGTCATGCTGTGTGCTCATGTGGCTTCCATTGGCAAATTGATACTGTTGCTGTGCTGCTTTGCTTAGGTGACTATTCACATCATTTCATCATGTATTCATTGATAGCACTGCAACACAATGGCATGCTGTGTGTTCATGTGCATGGCTGTACTACGCGGTGTGCTCTCACTATTTAGGAAAGTACGTATTTTGGGTGGTTGGCACACGATATTTGGCCTGGGGCAGTACATATGTTTGTGTGTTAGTGCAGGTGTGTGTGTGTGTGTGTGTGTGTGTGTGTGTGTGTGTGTGTGTGTGTGTGTGTGTGTGTGTAAGTTAGCATGCAGCTAGTAAGGTATGCTTAGCTATGGCATGTACTACTTTTATAAGCTAGTAAGCTTGTGTGCAGTGCAACTAGCTATACTGTCAGTGCTGCCTTGGTAATCACTGTTGAATGTCTGAATGCTGATCTCGTGCGTGTGAACTGAGACAGAAAATCGGCCATCATTATTTTGACTGTGCAGTAATTTATTCTTTCGTAATTGAGTGTTCGCTGACCTGGACCGCTAGTACTTGTCGAAGTGGTTACAACCGGTTAGCAAGCATATAAGGTGGCAGCTGGGCAAGTGGATTGGTTTCCATGTGACGTAAGTGGGCCGATAGAGGCTGCTATGCCAGTCATCCTAGCTAGCATTAGTGTCGCCTAGCCGACTTACTGCTTTCTTCCCTCCACAAGCGGTTCAGCTATGCGACACTATTTCCATCCTTGGGCTAGTTTCTAAGAGTGGCAGTTAACGGCGTTGCGTGATTGTGATGCCAACAGTTGTGATCGCGAATGTTTCTGCATGCCGGAGGTTGATTTTTACTATAGCTACCTGAGGACTTATTGTATGATGTATCTAACCCTTTCTCGTTCTTATCTTTCCAACATTCACGAGGCCAACACTAAGCTAGAGGGTCCCCATCGGTGGCACTTTGGAGTGATCCAGCCTGTGTTAGAAAAATTGGTGAGCATTGTGAAAAGGCATATGTTCTGTTTAGGAATGAACATGCATGTGTGTGTGTATGTGTATGTGTGAATAGGCATGCTTTTGTTGCTTCTTGTTATTATTATTATTATTATTATTGAAAAACACACCAGTGAAGGTGCAAAAGAGCAGACACAGCACAAGTTAAGTTACATGGTGGAGGCTGAGGATACAATAAAGTCTAATTCTGACTGAGCAAAATGGGGAATTACAGAGTGAGTATCTCGGATCTCTCTAATTAGATGACCCACAGCAACATGATCGGTGGAATAAGATTTACAATGAGAAGGACCAAACATACAGTTGTACCCTATAAAACCTGAATTACATACTAAAGAACTTTCATGAAAAACAGAACGAATGAAACTAGATGAGTGAGATAATGCAGTGGAAAGTAGTCTGATAAATCTGGAATAAATGATGTTGTAAATGCTTTTAGTAAATCCAACAGCATGGGCAATAGACGTATGGCAATTGTGTGGAAGATTCCAAATTCGTCTGATAACATTGTTAAACGACACATGAAGAGATCGGATGTCTGGGGCATCGAGCCTCCACAATGCGCACCCATACAGTGAAAGACAGTATGCATTGAATAGTTTCATCTTTGTCTCCGGATTACACCCCTTGAATCGAAACAGGACAGAGTTAGCCTGGCGGATAAATGCCATTGATTTTAAATGAATATCCAGCTTATCAGACAAGTCATACTGCAAAGTATTCCCAAGGTGAACGACTGAATCAACCATAGGCAGGCAGTGGCCACAGAGTGAGAAGCGGGTATGATCAGAACCTGCAGTACGTCTAAAACATATAAGTTGAGTCTTATCAGCATTGAATTGAATCCCATGAGCCTGAGCATATTGTTCACATAGGGCAAGCATCTTTCTAAGGGCATCTGGGGATGGAGCAAGAATGGTTAGATCATCGGCATAGCAAAAAGCCCCGGAGAAGTGATCCTCCCAGTAACAGCCACGACCACTAGTACGAAGTGAATCTAGCAGGCCATCAAGATAAATTGTGAACAATATTGGGCTAAGGACACCGCCTTGGCGAACCCCATTGGAGACCTCAAAGTGGTCAGAGGATTTACCCAACCATCGAACACACAATTTCTGAGACTTGTACCACTGCAATAACAGACGTACAATAGGCTTGGGCATTCTTCTTTCAAGCAATTTCGAAAACAGGATGCCGTGGTCAACTGTGTCAAAGGCTTTTGAGGCATCAATCAAGCAAGCATACACTTTAGAACCTTTATTCAAGTAGCGATTGATAACAGATTTCATGACACCAGTACAAAGGGTAGTAGAAAAGCCAGATTTGAAGCCAAATTGTAAATCACTCGTGATAAAGAATTCATTCCAGGTAATCAGAATGGACCACTCTAGGACTTTGCTTAGGGAGGAAGCAAGGGCTATTCCACGATAGTTTGCAGAGTGGGAAGGATCTTTAGAGCCCTTTGGAATAGGCTGAATGGTGGCATCTCGCAGTGCAGTTGGCATGAAGCCATGTCTCAGTAGTGTTGTAAACAGACGAGCCAGAAACTGATGTAATGAGGCAGGTGCGTTCAGAATATGGTCTGAAGCCAATGTGTCACCACCAATCTTACCATGCCTAAGCTTCCCAATGGCCTCATGGATTGTATCAGGTGATATAGAAATGTGCTCAATCTCTGCTGAAGTTAGAGCTGAATTAAGATTATCCAGCAGTTCCTCAGCGGCGGAAGAGTCTGTGGAGTTGTACAGTTGTTTAAAACTATTGGCAAACAGATTGGCAATATTGTCAGACCCAGTAACACTATCAACAACTGGAGATGGAGTAGCTTTGCTGTTACCAAAGTGTCGATGCACTTCAGACCAGAAACCACGATTGGGATCTTTGAGCAACGACTCAGCCAATTTTGTACGTTTGATCTGATCTTGTCTTCTCCTGACACGTCGTACAGCGTATTTGTATCTGCGGTGGTAATGCTTTTTAAGCTGAAACAGAACACCAGCAGAAGGGGAACCGGCCTCAAGCCACAGCTTATGCCACCACTGGCTAGCCTGTAGTTCAGGTTTGACAAACTGTGACCACCCAGCAATGCGAGGTCGTTTGCCAGGGCCTTTGCCTGGGATTGAGCAGTTCCCAGCAACTTTAAGGCACTTAACAAGCTGATCACACACCTGCTCAAGCTGTTGTTGATGAGCTGTGCAGGCTGGGTCACAACAGGTGATAATGGCATCATCCAACATCATGTTCAGAGACTCAAGCATGTGCTCAACTGTAGTCTGGTACTTGTCAATGTGATCAATAGTGGCTCTGTACCAGGCCCTCGTGGTTGGTTCAGGGACTGTAGAAGATGTATGGTCAGCTACAGTGCATGGCAAGTCCAGATAGAAGACTAAAGGATTATGATCAGATAAATTCCTGCCATCCTTGATTGCATGAACATTGCTGACTAATGGGAGAAAACAGCTAGAGACAGCTACATGATCAATCCATGATTTGGACCCATTATGACCCATATATGTAAAACTAACCTCATTTGCATAATTCAGATCTGCAAGCGAGAGGTCCAACTCCGTAAGAAAAGATTGTACAATGTCCGTAAAGCTGCATGGTCGCCGAGTGTCCATGTTCCAGTCTCCAGCAATCACTAGAACATCATGTGATACTGTAGAGATAAGACCACACAGTTCCCCAAGTGTGTCTTTGAGTTGTTCATTGGCAGCATCAGAGCGATAGTCAGTTGGCAGGTAGACATTTACTAAAAGACAGTTGCAATTGCGGAGGCCAATCTTGATAGCACAATATCGGTAAGATGACGTTTTAACTTGCTTAATAGAGTTAATTAAGCATTGACGATAAAGAATAGCGCAGCCTCCAGAAGGACGCCCATGTTGCAGTACAGAGTTGTCAAAACCAGATATAGCATGAGTGACAAAACCATCAAAACAGAGTTTATCAAGCTCAGAATCTGAGAGCCAGTGTTCTTGTAACAGGACAATATCGGAAGAATCAAGAAGAACAGGTAGGTATGAGAGACCGTTATTATATCCATGGCAGTTAAATGACACTATTGAGAGTTTCTTTTGTACAAACATCGCACAGTCATCAGTCATTGCGAATCAGACAAAGGGCTACTAGCTGGTGTTTTCCGTGCCAAATATGCGTCTCTGCGTTTTTTGCGTTCATCTATTGAAAGGTCTGGCAGCAAAAAATACCTTTCCATTCCATTGATGCTCGACAGCCGCTTTTTGCCAGCGAGGATAAGTCGCCTGTCCCACGGACAGTTGAGCTTGATGAGAATAGGTCTGGGTTGGGGTGGTTCAGATGTGCACGAAGAATGAGTGCTTGGCGCTGAGCGGTTCTTTTCAGAGACCTTGTTGGACTGTTGTTTTCCTGTCTGCTGGGGTCTCTTTAACTGTTTGCCCAGTCTGAATGTGTCCTTGACAGCAATGTGGCTACCAGCGACAGCCTGCAGAACATCCGAGACAACTGAAAGATCTTTGTCTTCAGGAATGCCAAAGAGAATAACATTGCTTCTGCGATCGTAGGTGTCAGGAGCTTGCCTTGGGGCCGAATTACTACGCGAATTTGTATTGGGCCCATTCTCAGACACAGAGGGAGCAGGGAAGGGGAGTTGAAGACGCTTGTCAATACCCTCGAGACGAGAGCAGACATCTGCGCGTAAGGCGCGAATATCCTCAGCCACTTGCTCAGTGCCACGCAGTGGGAGAAGCTGTGGCATCTGGAGGAGGTCCTCCGCAGAACAAACGACCTCCGGTAGACTAGCATCGCTGTCTAGCGCATCAAAAGCCTCGATGATATCATCAAGGTCAGCCAGTTCCTGAGAGCGCGTGGACGAGCTTCGCCTTACTTTCTTCTCCAGCTGTAATCTCGCCAGATCAGTGCTACAATCTCTCCACAGAATGTCCTTTGCAGCCCGAATTGAGCTACCATCATACTTACTCAGGATCTGGTTCCGCATTGACTCATAGTCAGCGCGTTGGCGAAAAGCTTTGAGATAGGCCAACAATCCATTGGCGACCGCCATCTTGTTGCGCGCCAAAAAATTAATTAAGTTATAATTATGCTGTTTTGCCTTTGACTATTTTGCTGTGTAAGTAGACATAGTATGGTACAATTCGCTTGCACAGAGTACTGACAGCGGGTGACAGATATTTTAGGAGTAGATGCGGTACACATGACTCGGAGTGCAAAGTTACTGTCATAAGAGAACTTCAGTAACTAGTTGTTCTTGTAGAAGCATCAGCTCATAGGCTTACTATCCACTAGCAGAGTAGCCTGCCTTCGGTGAGCTATGGCGTCCGACGCTAGTCCCTTGATGCCCTCAGTAACCATGTTACGGCTATGGCTCAAAATGATGATTATCGCTTTAAATTCAAACGTGGGATGACAGTGAAACAAGTGCCGTAAAACCGGAAGTCAACGGGAACAATAATTAGAAAATGGTGGTCATCCGCGAAGGAAAAAGTGGCAATGGACAAGTAACTATCTGCGTACTGCAAGACGGGCAACGTCAACCCCGCTATAACCTGACCCCCGGTGCCCCCAGCAACCACAGCGAGTTTGAGGGCGACGGAGCAAGAAACGCACATGCATATCTCAAACACACACACATAGACACGGTCAGCTTTATATATTAGATTATATAAGTTACCGGACGTCTGTTCTTCTGAATCTGTGCTCGGCTGTTGCTGACTGAAATAGCATACAACGAAGCTGATACCACAAGAGTGAACTGTACATATATACAGGAAACCCCAGAAGAATCTACTGTACAATGAACAAAATTGAAACTCATTGGAATCAGCTAGTCACTTACAACAATTGCAATAATTATTGGGGCGAGTCTGCATGAGCAAGCCTACATAATGAGTTGTACGGAACTGATGTCTGTATTATCAACATCAATATCCATATTAAAGTGCACATTTGCAAAAACAGATTGAAGCACTAGGGAGAAAGCCCAATGAGGCACTGTTATGAGTACATAGAAACACCACAGGCATGTCAGAGCTGCTCCTGCCCTTCCTGAATCCACTTTGGCTTGGGGAGAAGAAGGCATCTACTCTAGGGGCTATCCTGGCTAGAACGACCAGTGACAAACATTTACAGATTGTGTTCTGCAGTACCACTACTCTTTGGTGGGCAAGCACCTGGTTTAGGGAATGGTATCAGAAGGCCGCTGCCTAATTCTATGTCAGATCCAGAGGTCAGAGCTTCATTTAGGATATTTGTAAGTTCCTATGCAATGGCATCAGCTGAGTACTTGAGCAGTTCTCCTAATACTCCATCCACTCCTGTGGCATGTTGGTTGCATAATCTTTCCAATGCTGACTGAACTTTTTCTGATCTTGGCTGATTTAGTAGACCTGGATTACATTATGGGGATTCCTTGAGTATTAACAGGAGCAAATAGTCCGGACCTTGAACCACTGAGATACTCTGTTTCTGCAGGGTTAGCAATTGTTTGACCTTTCTCATCATATATACTACCAGGCTGTACACAAAGGGGGTTCACTCCCAAGTGCCTGCCACCAATGGGGACCCTCTAGCTCAGTGTTCACATACTGGACCCGAACCTCCAATTTGCTGCCTCATGAATGTTTGGAAAGATAAGGCTGAGAAAGGGTTAGATACATCATACAAAAAGTTTTCAAATAGCTATAGTAAAAAGCCACCTTCAGCAGAAACATTCGCGACAACTGCCTTCTGAAGGAGCAAGCTGGGTAGCACTCCGGACACACAACCATCACGCCGAATTGTTAGTGATGCTTGGGTCCAGGCAGAATCATCATTCAAGATGGCACACAGTAGCAACTTAACCAGGGAGTCGAACTCCTGTAGTGTGGGTGAGAGGAAACATGGTGAGATACATATGACATAGAGCAGTTTAGGGATGGCGAAGGCATGCTGCAGTAAGCATAAACTTTAAGCATCATATGCATGAACTGAGTCAGGAGCCTGACTCCACGAGCGTCAAGAGATTTCTTCTTGGCACAGATGGTTTCTTGGATAACTTCAAGGGTACCAACTGGGGACCCAAGCAAGATGGCATGTTCTCACTGAAATACACAAGGACTAGGGACGTGCTGTAGCATTGCTTCCTGTGTTGACGACTCATGACATAACTTCTGTCTTTTCAAGGTTGAGATGGAGCCTAGTTCCCCTGCTGTTTGCTCCGCAGTCTGGAAATCATGAAGGGCCTCATCCAAAGCACCTCCAAGGGTGCCATCATTCAAGTAGAACAGATTCAATTCACTTTGCGTCAATTGCACCATGTTGTGGATGGTGACGCAGAACAGCAGGGGACCCAAGGAATCTCCCTGCTGCACTCCCTCTAACGAGTGAATGACATTGTCCCTCACAAAAAGGGAGGATGGCGAGCCATATGTCAAAGGTACCAGAGGAAGCAGCTCTGGCATCAGCTCCTCCACTGCTGCAACCATCTTGTCGGTGTATTGACCTTCACCATGACTTTTGTTAGCAAACATTAACTCTCTCCATCACTTTTCCTATGTCTCCTATGCAGAAAGCAGAAATATTGAGCAGAAATGGCTGCACAGAGGCGGCAACAGATTAAAAATAATGAAGAACAAAATTTTCTTAAAAAGTTGTCTAAAAAGAAGGAAAAATTGCATTAATAAGTGAATGAGAACATGTACATTAATAGGTTAGAACAAAATATTACTAAGTTATAATTAATAATAATAATGGCAGCCAAGGGTGCAGGAAACCACATCATGAAGGCAATGGGCCCGTGCTGGCATCTCATCAGTTGGGTTGTGGGGTTTCATTGGGGAGCAGAAGCAGCTGTTCATGAAGCACATCTTTTTCTGCACAATCTGGAGCCAGGACAACTCACCCTGAAGCTTGATTTCAGAAACGTGTTTAATTGCCTTCATCAAGACCCAGCACAACTAATTTCCATTAGTATATAATTCACACAATAAAATTGTTAATGCAAACCAGGCCTTAGACAGTGGATAGACAAGCATGTGAGGATGAACTCTGTGAGTTATCGGGAAATACTGTGGAAATCTGTGGGGTTAATTACTGAACCACTTCAATGGAGTACAGCAGTGGCGGCAGAACAAGACACAGTTTTGGGAGATCTGCTTGGTGGCAAGGCCAATAGCCACTATTCTCTGGATATATCCACCCCTTCGGTCCACCCCCTACACAGGAGTACAACATTTTTATGTATCATCTTTGATTCCATGGTTCCTTCTGAAGCATGCACTAACCTGGACATTAAACAGATCAGCAACCATTAATGACAAAAGAATTTAGGCATGTTTCAGTTCAACTATGTTATTCTTGCTACACCTCTCCGTATTGCTACCATGTTTTGTGGTCAAGCATCGGTCAAAAACCAAAAGAGTATTTCCTGAACTTTCAAATTCTTCATAATAAGAACTAGGTAAAATTATATTAGTAAACTACCCTCGGAGATAAACAGCTCAAATATGGCTAAAGTTCTGTAGTGTGGTGTGTGAATAGAAATGACTCTTGATGACAATGACTACCGTATAGCGGGAAAATTTCGCGAGGTTTGATGTTTGTGATTTTCGCGATTTCACTAAATTCGCGAAATGTTCCTTCACAAATTTTCTTTACCCATCATTATGATTATATGCAAACGTCATAATAAGATGGCCGCCGTGTAGCGCAGAAGTGGGTTTAGCCATATAAGTGCTATCTTACGGTTCCGTGCTTGAAAATTCCCTTCAACTAAGTAGTTTTCCCGCCAAAGAGATGTTTTGGAAGTTGGAAATCGCAAAAGTAAAACTGCAAAGTGTTTAGTTTTGAACAAAATCGTGAAATTTTCTTCTGCGAAATTTTCCCGCTATACAGTATGATTGGGGCAAGCTTGGGTGAGCTCTGCAGAGACAATTGGCCAGTGATTTGTATGGTATGGGCAATGGGGGAATCGTCAAACCTGGCTGCTTGTTAACTGGTGGCTGCCTTGTAGTAGCGTACGTACATTGGCCAGAATAGACTGGTTCCTGTGTTTGTCTTTTGCAGAATGTAGCAGCCCTTAAGCAGCTGATGGAGGAAGTGGAAACGCTGAAGGCAGTTGTGATCACGAATGTTTCTGCCGAAGGTGGATTATTACTATAGCTACCTGAGGACTTATTGTATGATGTATCTAACCCTTTCTCGTTCTTATCTTTCCAAACATTCACAAGGTGGCAAATTGGAGCTCCTGGGTCCAGACTATGAACACTAAGCTAAAGGGTCCCCTTTGGTGGCAGGCACTTGGGAGCGATCCAGCCTGTGTTAGAAAAATTGGTGAGCATTGTGAAAAGGCATATGTTCTGTGTGAATAGGTATGCTTTTGTTGCTTCTTGTTATAATTATGCTGTTTTGCCTTGTGGCCATTTTGCTGTATAAGTATTCATAGTATGGAACAATTTGCTTGCACAGAGTACTGACAGCGGGCAACGGACATTTCAGGAGTAGATGCGGTACGCATGACTCAGTACAGTGCAAAGTTACTGTCATAAGAGAACTTCAGTAACTGGTCGCTCTTGTATAAGCACTAGCCTCAATGGCGACGTTCATTGCTCTCCTTCACATACAGTAAAGCACTTTGTTACTTTAGTTCCTTTGCCTTAGTGGTGTCTCTGGTCTCATCTATCAGAAGCCTAAGAGGTCTTCTGTTTTGACAGGTCTTCAATCTCAGGGTCATATTGATGGCCATTGCATGTCGTTTGGACAAATCCCACTACTGTCAGCAGCTGCATCCTTCAGGCATTTCACAATGTGATTCATTTGATTTTTAGCAGTGCCAATTGCTCACTGATTATGCAGCTTTATGACAACTGCTTCCTTCAGCTTCTGTTGGGAGATCAGCATTTGAAGGCAGATTGGATACATCAATCCTATCGATAGGCCAAGACGTTTTGGGCCATAATTATAGTGAACATGCCCTCGAGATCTATCTTTGTTGCAACAATCTGGTGATCAGAGTTTTTTCTGCCCCACCATAGGATCTAGAGTTGAACAACAGCAATTTGAGTTTGAGATAGGATGAAGTCTATCGCTGTTAAAAAGCAGGAGTGATGATCACACCCAAAATTGGTGTGAATTGGTTGCCACTGTGAGCACGCCCTTTTGCAGTGTGATGTTCACTCCAACCATGCAGTACACAACATACCATTATGGGAACAGTTTGCACGAGACTAAGCACTTAATGGTACATTTCACTACAGATATGGTACCACTAGTACTGCTTTGAGGATTTGCGTATATGTAATACACAGCATACCACCAGGCAGGATAGTTTGTGGGTGATGGCATCCCCTGCGAACATTGGGCATCTGGTACCCTAGTGAACTTCACCGGAAATACGGCATCCCTTTGTAAACATTGGGCATCTGGTGCCCTAGTATACGGCATCCTCTGCAAACATTGGGCATCTGGTGCCCTAGTGAGCTTCACTGAGGAATAAGGCATCCCCTGCAAACATCGGACATCTTGTGCCCCAGTGAACTTCACCGGGGAATACGGCATCCCTTGCAAACATTGGTATATCTGATTAACAGGTTGCTTGCTCTTAGTCTGTGCTACTTTTATCCAGCCAGTCCAGGTGGTCCGGTGTACATGTCTGCATGGATAGTGGAAAGCAGTGTTGCACAGAAATGCACCTTCTTTCACCAGTGCCTTTCCCATGTCTCCTCATGCATTCCTCCAATACTGATGATGACCTCTTACCCATCTTACTGTTGAAGTCTCCTGCGATGTAGCACAGGGATCTATCATTTGCTGTTTCTTGCCATAGGGATGTGATGGCATCGTAGAAATCTTCCCTTAGATGTGATTTGTCGGTTGATGTCTTTAGGGTTGCAGGGATATTTGCCTGCAGCCATGCCCCTGACTTTATGAAATCAGCACTGTGCTTGCCTCTCTGAGTAAGGCGCATCCTGTAGCCTGGGTGGAACAGTCTGCTTGACAAGGTCCAAGGAACCCGCAGCTGAGGCCATGTAGGCAGAAGGAGCAAGCTGGGTAGCACTCCGGACACCCAAACCACCACACTGAATTGTTAGTGATGCTTGGGTCCAGGCAGAATCATCAAGGCTGATCAATGTTCCAGATGGCACACAGTAGCAACCTAACCAGGGAGTTGAACTCCTGTAGTGCAGGTGAGAGGAAACATAGTGAGATAGATAAGACATAGAGCAGTTTAGGGATGGCGAAGGCATGCCGCAGTAAGCATAAAAATTAAACATTATATGCATGAACTGAGTCAGGAGCCTGACTCCAAGAACTTCAAGAGATTTCTTCTTGGCACAGATAGTATCTTGGATAACTTTAAGGGTGCCAACTGGGAACCCAACAAGGTGGCATGTTCTCGCTGAAATACACAAAGACTAGGGACGTGCTGTAGCATTGCTTCCTGTGTTGACGACTCATGACATATAACTTCTGTCATTTCAAGGTTGAGATGGAGCCCAGTTCCCCTGCTGTTTGTTCCGCTGTTCATCCAAAGTACCTCCAGGGGTGCCATCATCCAAGTAGAATAGATTTAATTCACTTCACATCAATTGCACCATGTTGTGGAATCTCCCTGCTGCACTCCCTCCAATGACTGAATGACATTGTCCCTTACAAAAAGGGAGGATGGTGAGCCATATGCCAAAAGTACCAGAGGAAGCAGCTCTGGCACCAGCTCCTCCACTGCCGCAACCATCTTGTCTCGACGAAGGCAATTAAACATGTTTCTGAAATCAAGGTTCAGGATGAGTTGTCCTGACTCCAGATTTTTCTTGCCACTGCCGGATAAGACGTTTTATTTCTCATACCTCATGAATCATGCACACATCACATGCAGCAAAGGCGTAGTCATGGCAACATAATTTCACACATCAAGGTGTGAATACCTCAAGGTTCCCCGTTACGTAAATGGACTGGACATGTCCCACATGCGTGCTCCTGGAGGAACCCCACAACCCAACTGATGAGGTGCCAGCACAGTCCCCATAGCCTTCATGATGCGGTTCCCTGCACACTTGGCCGCCATTATTGTAATTAATTATAATTTAAGAATATTTAGCTTTAGTCTAATCCACTAATAAATGTTACATGTTCTCATCCCCTTTAGTCATTATTTAGTGACCCTTCCCTGCTCTTCTTTCTGAGATAGTTTTTGAATTATTTTTTGCAAACGATTATTGTCAATTATTGTTTGCCTCTTTGCTGCACGTGCTTAGTGGATGGACAAGCACGTGAGGATGAACTCTGTGAGTTATTGGGAAATACTGTGGAAATCTGTACCAAAATTGCACAGAATGCATAGGGCAGGGGGCTGTGGGGTTAATTACTGAACCACTTCAATGGAGTACAGCAGTGGCAGCAGAGCATGACACAGTTTCGGGAGATATCTGCTTGGTGGCAAGGCCAATAGCCACTATTCTCTGGATATATCCACCCCCTTGGTCCACCCCCTACACAGGAGTACAGGAGTACAGCATTTTTGTGTATCATCTTTGATTCCATGGTTCCTACTGAAGCATGCACTTGCCTGGAAACATGGTTATACGTGCATGACTCTACCCTTTGGGCAGACCACTTCATCAGTTTTCCACCATGCACAGGATTAACACTGTAGCTGTACACTATAACACAATACCCCCATTAAACAGATCAGCAACCATTAATGTCAAAGAATTCAGGCATGTTTCAGTTCAACTATGTTCTTGCTACACCTCTCCGTATTGCTACCATGTTTTGTGGTCAAGCATTGGTCGAAAACCAAAAGAGTATTTCCTGAACTTTCAAATTCTTCATAATAAGAACTAGGTAAAAGTATATTAGTAAACTACCCTCGGAGATATACAGCTCAAATACAGCCAAAGTTCTGTGGTGGTGTGTGAATGGAAATGGCTCTTGATGACAATGACTATGATTGGGGCAAGCTTGGGTGAGCTCTGCAGAGACAATTGGCCAGTGATTTGTATGGAATGGGCAATGGGGGCATCGTCAAACCTGGCTGCTTGTTAACTGGTGGCTGCCTTGTAGTAGCGTACGTACATTGGCCAGAATAGACTGGTTCCTGTGTTTGTCTTTTGCAGAATGTAGCAGCCCTTAAGCAGCTGATGGAGGAAGTGGAAACGCTGAAGGCAGTTGTGATCACGAATGTTTCTGCCGAAGGTGGATTATTACTATAGCTACCTGAGGACTTATTGTATGATGTATCTAACCCTTTCTCGTTCTAATCTTTCCAAACATTCACAAGGTGGCAAATTGGAGCTCCTGGGTCCAGACTATGAACACTAAGCTAAAGGGTCCCCTTTGGTGGCAGGCACTTGGGAGCGATCCAGCCTGTGTTAGAAAAATTGGTGAGCATTGTGAAAAGGCATATGTTCTGTTTAGGAATGAACATGCATGTGTGTATATGTGTATGTGTGAATAAGCATGCTTTTGTTGCTTCTTGTTATAATTATGCTGTTTTGCCTTTGACTATTTTGCTGTGTAAGTAGACATAGTATGGTACAATTTGCTTGCATGGAGTACCGACAGCGGGTGACGGATATTTTAGGAGTAGATGCGGTACACATGACTCAAGAATGCAAAGTTACTGTCATAAGAGAACTTTAGTAACTAGTCGTTCTTGTAGAAGCATCAGCTCATAGGCTTATTATCCACTAGCAGAGTGGCCCGCCTTCGGTGAGCTACGGCGTCCACCTCTTGTCCCTCGATGCCCTCAGCAACCATGTTACGGCTACGGCTCAAAGTGATTATTGGTTTAAATTCGAACATGGGACGACGGCGAATCAAGTGCCGTAAAACCGGAAGTCAACGGGAACAATAATTAGAAAATGGTGGTCATTCGTGAAGGAAAAAGTGGCAATGGACAAATAACTATCTGCGTACCGCAAGATGGGTGGCATCAACTCCACTATAACATGACCCCCGGTGCCCCCTGCAACCACAGCGAGTTTGAGGGCGACGGATCAAGAAATGCATGCGCGTATCGCAAACACACACACAGAAACGGTCAGCTTTGTATATTAGATTATATAAGTTACCGGACGTCTGTTCTTCTGAATCTGTGCTTGGCAGTTGCTGGCTGAAATAGCGTTAAAGAAGCTGATATCACAAGAGTGAACTGTACATATATACAGGAAACCCCAAAGGTATCTACTGTACAATGAACAAAATTGAAACTCATTGGAATCAGCTAGCCACTTACAAAAATTGCAATAATTATTGGGGCGAGTCTGCATGAGCAAGCCTACATAATGAGTTGTACGGCACTGATGTCTGTATTATCAATATCAATATCCAGTTTAAAGGGCATATTTGCAAAAACAGATCGAAGCCCTAGGGAGAAAGCCCAATGAGGCACTGTTGTGAGTACATAGAAACACCACAGGCACGTCAGAGCTGCTCCTGCCCTTCCTGAATCCACTTTGACTTGGGGAGAAGAAGGCATCTACTCTAGGGGCTATCCTGGCTAGAACAACCAGTGACAAACATTTACGGATTGCGTTCTGTAGTACCACTGATTTTTGTGGGCAAGCACCTGGTTTAGGGAATGGTATCAGAAGGCCGCTGCCTAATTCTATGTCAGATCCAGAGGTCAGAGCTTCATTTAGGATATTTGTAAGTTCCTATGCAATGGCATCAGCTGAGTACTTGAGCAGTTCTCCTAATACTCCATCCACTCCTGTGGCATGTCGGTTGCATAATCTTTCCAATGCTGACCGAACTTCTTCTGATATTGGCTGATTTAGTAGACCTGGATTACATTATGGGGATTCCTTGAGTATTAACAGGAGCAAACAGTCCCCTGAACCACTGAGATACTCTGTTTCTACAGGGTTAGCAATTGTTTGACATACTACCAGGCCGTACACAAGGGGGGTTTTAGGGGATTTAAAAGACCCCCGACTTGCCTAGGAGGTCCACCTGAGAAGCAACTTCTATAAAATTGGAGAATCTGAGCTTTACTACTATACAGTAGTCTTATATTGGAAAGTGCCACTGAAAACCCTGCAAAGTTTTAAAAGACTATCTTAGCTGCTAACGAGCACAAGCTGGACAGTCTCCTTGCGGGCACCAGAATTGTGCTACATGTTAATCTATAGGATGAGTTCTCCTTTTGAGAGCAGAAGAACCCCCAGACTCAAAGCTGTGTACGGGCCTGTACTATGAGTTCTCATCAATTGGGTTGCACAAAAGGTACTAGCAGAGTCCTTTGTTTGTTCTACTTTTGTAGCCTGGGAGTCAAGTTTCTCAATGGCGACAATCATTGCTCTCCTTCACATACAGTGAAGTACTTAGTTATGTTGTTACTTTAGTTCCTTTGCCTTAGTAGTGATGTCTCTGGTCTCATTTATCTGTAGCCTAAGAGGTATTCTGTTTTGACAGGTCTTCAATCTCAGGGTCATATTGATGGCCATTGCATGTCGTTTGGACAAATCCCACTACTGTCAGCAGCTGCATCTTTCAGGCATTTCACAATGTGGTTCATTTGATCTTTAGCAGTGCCAGTTATTCCTTGATTATGCAGCTTTATGACAACTGCTTCCTTCAGCTTCTGTTGGAGATCAGCATTTGATGGCAGTTTGAATACATCATTCCTATTGATAGTCCGAGACGTTTTGAACCATAATTATAGTGAACATGCCCTTGAGATCTATCTTTGTTGCCACAATCTGGTGATCAGAGTTTTTCTGCCCCACCATTGGATCTAAGAGTTGGACAAAGCAATTTGAGTTAAATTTGAGATAGGATGAAGTCTATCGCTGTTAAAAAGAGGGAATGATGATCACACCCAAAATTGGTGTGAATTGGTTGCCACTGTGAGCATGCCCTTTTGCAAAGTGATGTTCACTCCAACCATGCAGTACACAACATACCATTGTGGGAACAGTTTGCAAGAGACTAAGCACTTAATGGTACATTTCACTACAGATATGGTACCACTAGTACTGCTTTGAGGATTTGCGTATATGTAATACACAGCATACCACCAGGCAGGATAGTTTGTGGGTGACGTCATTCCCTGCAAACATTGGGCATCTGGTACCCTAGTGAACTTCAACCGGGAATACGACATCCCCTGCAAACATCGGGCATCTGGTGTCCTTAGTGAACTTCACTGAGGAATATGCATCCCCTGCAAACATTGGGCATCTGGTGCCCCTGTGAACTTCAACAGGGAATACGACATCCTTTTGTAAACATTGGGCATGTGGTGCCCTAGTGAACTTCACTGGGGAGTATCCCCTGCAAACATTGGGCATCTGGTGCCCCAGTAAGCTTCGCCAGGGAATGCAACATCTCCTGCACAACTTAGGGCATCCGTTGCCCCAGTAAACCTCACCAGGGAATATGGCATCCCCTGCAAACATTGGGCATCTGGTGCCCCTGTAAACTTCGCCGGGGAATACAGCATCCCCTGCCAACATTGGTATATCTGATGGTAAACAGGTTGCTTGCTCTCAGTCTGTGCTACCTTTATCTAGCCAGTCCAGGTGGTGCGGTGTCTGCATGGATGCTGGAAAGCAGTATTGCATGGAAATGTACCTTCCTTCACCAGTGCCTATCCATTCTCATTTCTGGAACCTTTCTCATGTCTCCCCATGCACCCCTCCAATACTGATGATGACCTCTTACCCACCTTACTGTTGAAGTCTCCTGTGATGTAGCACAGTGATCTACCATTTGCTGTTTCTTGCCATAGGGATGTGATGGCATCATAGAAATCTTCCCTTAGTTGTGGATTGTCGGTGGATGTCTTTAAGGCTGTAGGGAAATTCTGTAGTCGGTTGGTATCCTTTCTGTTGTTTCCACAAGACAGCTGAAAATTGGCTGCTGCCATGAGATCTGTGAGAGCATGGTACTTTGATGAAAAGGGTCTCATTTGCAGAAAAGTGAGAAAACCTATACCTCGCTGGTGTCCATTTGTCTGGAGGAATGTTGATTGATAACCAACCGTTGGGTAGAATTTGTTTACTTGGTCGCTAATCTTCGTTTCTTGTGCTCTTAAATTTGTTTCTTGCCCCCGCCAGATATGTTTTATTTCTCATACCTCACAATATTTAACTTACATGGGCAAAGTAAGTTAATACTATATTGCAAATAATAATAAATGATTGAAACAAACTAAAATCCTAACAATAAATCATGCATGACATTAATTGAACAATCATACTGATCAATTAAATCAAATTAAATCAATCAATATTTAACTTTGGTCTAATCCATTAATAAATGTTACATATTCTCATACCCTTTAGTCAGTAGTATGTAGTGACTCTTCCTGCTCTTCTTTCTCAGATAGTTTTTTCATTAATTTTTGTAACCGATTGGTGTCCATTATTTTGCGCCTCTGGACCGGACTGGACATGTCCCACATGGGTGCTCCTGGAGAAACACCATAACCCAACTGAGGAGGTGCCAGCACAGTCCCCATTGCCTTCATGATGCCGGTTCCCTACACACTTGGTCGCCATTATTGTAATTAATTATAATTTAACAATATTTAACTTTGGTCTAATTCATTAATAAATGTTACATGACCCTTCCCCGCTCTTCTTTCTCTGATAGTTTTTTCATTAATTTCTGTAACCGATTATTGTCAATTATTTTGCGCCTCTGCGCCGCACAGGCTGTTTGATTTCTCTGCTTTCTGCATAGGAAAGATAGGAAAAATGATGGAGAGAGTGAATGTTGGCTAACAAAAATCATGGTGTAGGTCAATACATCCCAGCACAACTAATTTCCATTACTGTATAATTCACACAATGAAATTGTTAATACAAACCAGGCCTTAGACAGTGAATGGACAAACATGTGAGGGTGAACTCTGTGAGTTATTGGGAATTACTGTAGAAATCTGTACCTAAAATTGCACAGAATACATAGGGCAAGGGGCTGTGGGGTTAATTACTGAACCACTTCAAAGGAGTACAGCAGTGGTGGCAGAACATGACATAGTTTTGGGGGAACTGCTTGGTGGCAAGGCCAATAGCCACTATTCTCTGGATATATCCACCCCCTTGGTCCACCCCCCTACAGAGACAAGTTGTAACTCGTTAGAGGCCAGCTGTTTCCCTGCTAGCAAACTTGTAGCAATGCTCTCTTGGTTAAGAGAAATAGTAGTTCCTGAATCCAGCATAAACTCGACTTCTTTGCTGCCTACGATTCCTCTGAGCACTGCTGCGCTTGACCGTACAGCAGCTGTTACCACATTCACTACACTGGGAGGGCCTATTGTCTTCTGGGACGCTCCCGGCCAATGCAGGGCGTCCCCTTAGTTGTTTCCCGACTCACACTCTCGTGCCAGGTGTCCAGGCTGGAGAGTTTCCGTGCCTCAAACCGCGTAAACCACTCAGTTGGGTCTCCCACAGCAAAGGATGAAGGTAAACTGATGTGCTTGCTGGCTGTCATATTCTAGAGGAGCCCCGCTCAACAGTCACCAATAATTCATTGACAGGGAAATGGGCACTGACATCAAGTGCTTTCAACTTAAATACACAGCAGCTGGCACCAATGTTCTAAGCACACAGGCAACACAATCGACAAGTCTAATCATAACAATGTCCAAGTACATGTTCTGGTTCAGTGTTACAATCAACTTGTGCTTCAGGGTCACCACACTAGCCATCAACTCTCAACCGCCCCCTGCTACCACTGCAACATACACGGCAGAGCGTGGGGTGGTGATGAAGGAACTGAAGGACCCCATTTCGGATATCAGCGGGTTGGTTGGTTTGGCAATGTGTTTAGCAGTGTTGTCTTCAAAAGGGATTTGTGTCTCTGAATGGCATGGTAACAGCTACTAATTTTGGGGTGAGGATTCAGGTCAGTAGCTAGGAACAGACAATGGTGGACCTCCTTGAAGGATGTGGAGGAAGATAGTTGCCAGTAGGGCTGTATAAAGGAGCTGGATTTCTTTTTGATGCCTACCATATTCTCCACAATGTATGAATGTGTGGCAGCCATACTTATGTTGTGGTTTAGGAATAGTGAACCAATGCCTGGATCACAGTCTTGCAGATAGATAGACGCTGTAATCTTAAATAGCCACTTGTCATTCATTGTACGGTACACTACCACTTACAGTGTATCTGTATAAATAGCCACTTGTCATTCATTGTACAGTACACTACCACTTACAGTGTATCTGTATAAATAGCCACTTGTCATTCATTGTACAGTACACTGCCACTTACAGTGTATCTGTATTAATTGGGCTTACTTTGCGTGTTTCAGCTCCCAAGTTCATGGAGGCTCTGAAGGACGAAGGTGTGGTGGATGAGGAGTCTTTATCTGAGGCCCGCCTGTCGTCAGTGTACTCCGAACTGCAGGAGCAAGTGGCTGACAACGTAGCCAAACAGAACCAGATCATGCCGAGGGTGGAAGTGAGTGGGGAAGGGGAGAGGGCTGAGACAGGAGAGAGAGAGGATGGGAGGAGATCGACGGAATAGGTGGAGAGGGGAGGAGAGACAGTGAAGCAGGACATTTTAAGGGGTTGGATGGAGCGAATATGAAGAGGCTGTGTGCACTATGTTTGCTATTGGTGTCATCTATCACATTTGGTTGAGTGCTTGTGGTATGAATGTAGAGTTGCTGCACTTTGTATGTAGGAAGCGTATAAACGATTCTCCATGGAAACTGGAGGTGGTGCATCGCCACGGGAACAGATGCTAAAGCAGTTGGCTGCTGGCTATGATACCTTCATGGAGCTCATTAGCAACTTGAGCAAAAGAGGCAAAGTTAGTGGTGGTGTGCAGTGTGGTAGGGTGTTGTCTAACTGTGTTCAGATCAGACATGTGGTGGTGTATGTGTGCATACATGTGTATTTGCATCTATCAGTGTATGGTATGTCTGTGAGTTGCATATGTGTGTGTGGCTAGGGGGTGTGGCGTGTTGTATGACTACTCCTTGCCCCTTCTCCGCAGTTTTACAACAACCTCGCTCCTCTGCTTGTGAGGCAGCAGAGCAATGTGAACAACTATGCCTTTGCAAGGAAAACGGAGAAAGATGAGCAAATGAAGTGAGTGGTTTGCTTAAAGATGAAGGACTCACAAAGTGATTGTCGCAATGGCTTGAATGTTTTAAAGAAGACACTGTATTAGTGTTTCTTGTATAATGTACTCACATACTTATGCACCTATGTACGTACATCTTATTTGAGTAAATGTGCATGTTGATGCCTTTAACATGTTAATAGAGGCCAAAAAGTCTTTGTCTAGATGGATTCCTTATGTGAAGGCTCTTGTGTTACCTGTTGCTTTTTCTCAATGGTCACAATGATGATCCTTGTCCCCCTCCCTCGCTCCGCGCTTGTCCTTCCAGGGACCTGCAGCGCTCCTTTGCCAATCAGCCCACCCCAGCCCCACCCCAGCAGGCACCAGCCCCGGCCCAGGCTCCACTAGGAAAATATGTATTTTGGGTGGTTGGCACACGTTATTTGGCTTAGGGCAGTACGTGTGTGTGTGTGTGTGTGTGTGTGTGTGTGTGTGTGTGTGTGTGTGTGTGTGTGTGTGTGTGTGTGTGTGTGTGTGTGTGTGTGTGTGTGTGTGTGTGTGTGTGTGTGTGTGTGTGTGTGTGTGTGTGTGTGTGTGTGTGTGTGTGTGTGTGTGTGTGTGTGTGTGTGTGTGTGTGGTGTGTGGTGTGTGGTGTGTGTGTGTGTGTGTGTGTGTGACCTGCTGGTTACTACCTCCCACAAGGGTACGCACCACAGCAGTTCAACACGTACTACCCACCTACACCTCAGGGCACTTACTACATGCCCCCCGGTGCCCAGCAACCCCAGTACAGACCACACTGAGAGACAACACTTTCACTGGCTACTAGGCAATATAGCACATACGAACATACAATCTGTAACTTGTAATGGAATAGCGTGGACAGTGTTTTAAGACTTGGCTTCAAGTTACTGTAGTGTCTCTGCACCAACACAGTTTATGTACAGAATGGAATGCCGACTGTGTATTGTTATTAGACTCTGAAGTAATTATTCGTATGGTACGTAATTGAGCGTTCAGCAGCTAAGTGCATGGGCTGATGTTTGAAGAGTTGACTGCCATACAGTGGAATTTAACATAGTTGGATGGAATTATGTAATGCCATCCTCCGGAGAGGCCACTTCATTTGCTTGCCATAATCTCAGTTATCCTAGCACCAGTGATCTACCATGTGTGTGCAGTTCATGCCTCTTCTCCTGTGTCAGCAGCTGTCTGCCTTGCAGCCTCTCCGTAGTGTGGATTTTTCTTGCTCTTTGTGTCTGTTATACTCTACTTTTTGGGGCGCCGAAGGCGCCCCTATATTGTTTCACTTTTAGTATTCGTATAATTTCTGTCATTGCAAATGGCAGCGCTCATGTCGTTCTTTACAAAGCTTTAAATCGTCTCTAATGGCGTTTCGCCGTGTTTGAATCGAACGAAATGTGGTCATAAACATGTGTTAATAGAGTGATAGTAATAAAAAGCTTAAGGAACGTCTCTTCTGCGACACTGTTAAATGGCCGCGCGCTCGACGCTCTCTGTTTGCTAGGCTCAAATCATCTTTATTTATACGAGCAAGTGCGGCCTTCGGCCGTGCTCGCTCCGCGTCGCGTCATCCAGTGGACAACGCAGGCCATTCATCGCCATTTGGGTGATTGCAGCTGGGTGACACTGTATGGGTATAGTGCTGATCTTGTTTGCACTGACGTTGGCCACTCTCATGCACTTGCATGCACAAATAGGGTAGCTACGCCATTTCCGGGACAGCGCCAATACCCGGACACTCTGCAAAAATGTACGTCGCACGAAACAGACAGGCAAAACTTACAGCTAACGCCGCGCTTGGTTGATACTTGTACTAGCAGGGCTTAAGATGCCGCAGCCAAAACGGGACGAGTACCCTTAGTTCGGCGGCTGGACACTGATTCCTTCTCCCCTATCTCTTCCGGAGCGTCAAGAATTGGCAGGAAGTAGGAAGAGATAAGAATTGCACTATCTTCGATTGCGCGCCAATTTCGAACCGTTGGCCGGATCTGCTTACGGAAAGATACATTGAACTCAGTGGTGATCGAACTGCATGCGCTACAATAGAAACTAACTTCTGTGCTTGAAAGAAGTTAGTAAAATTAAATACATATTAGCTACTGCAGTTGCCAATAGTCGGACAGCAGCAAAGTATTCACACTTAGACTAAGTAACTTTGATTGCTGATTTAAATTCACAGACGATAGCTAGGCAGAGTGAAGGCAGACATACATGTGGAGATTGATACCGGAGAGGCGGACGAAGGTTTTTGCACCACCTGTGGAACTGATGAAGAGGGCACTTGGATTTGCTGTGACAGTTGTTCCAAATGGCATCATCTTTGTTGTGTAGTGCTGTCTGACTCTAGTAAATGTGTCCAGTCCTTTTGGAAGTGCGCTGAATGTTGATCCATGGCTGTATTACCGATCTTATCCACTTAAACGAAGTTTAAATGAAAGCACCGTAATTCCTAATGCCTGTCCCACTTTAGGAAAAAATGTCCGGGAGTAGGGAAAATCGCGGGTGCTACTGAGGATGGTGTCGCTAGGCGATCTCGACGAAAGGACTTGTTTTCTCGCAGCCTCTAGAGGAACAGATGTTTTTCCAGTAAATATAAGCGATTTTTCTGCTGAAGTACACCCTTTCCTGACTTTTCTCGCTGGTTTATCGTTAGCTGTCCGGGAAATGGCGTAATTACCCTACATAACTAGGCATACGCTAAGCGCATAAGAATTGCCTCGCAGCATGAATAGTACGTGGCCAGTAGACAAGTGTATTGTGATGTTACAGACTGGAGCTGTCTTAGCAGCCAAGCGCCTTGTTTGTTACTGCCAAAGCTCCCCAAGCCTGGACTGCCGCTGCTCGTCCGTCGCCGGCGCCAGTAGCCTTGCGCCATTCCGCCGCATTCAATTCTAGTCTGGCCTATCATTGCCCTGCTGTCTCCGTATCAAGTCCCGCGCAACGTCTTGCAGTGTGGCCCCCTCGGTGTGCTGGACGCAGCCGCGTCGTTGCCATTCCCATCTGTGCCTTCCCTCTCCTTCTGTGCTCCTGATCCGCGGGAGCATACCGGCAAAGATGAGCGGCCGAACAGGAGCAGAAGCACCCTTTGCAAAGACGAGCCGTCACGTGACGGAGTCACATGTGCAGTCACGTGTCGTGCCATACAAATATCGGATATAATATCGCCGAGGCTCGAGTAGACAGCGATCATTAGCCTCGCTTCGCTCGCTTACGCTCGCCGCTCGGCAATTATAGCTACATCTACACCATGTTAAAAGTATTGCATGGTCATGTCTTTCCTTAGCCAATAAGGCAGTGCCGAAGCCAAGCAATTTTTTGCGCAATAGCTTTCTTCGCGCGCGCGAGAGGGCTTTCAGTAGCCAAGAATGCTAACAGCTTACCCAAATAGCGAAACAGAAATACTCACGTACCGATAGCCAGAGCAGCTCCCTCGCACCAAAAAATAACAGTAAGCTTCTGCGCAAGTATGCGTCGCGCCTTTGAGACCCAACCTGAGGCACGCAGAGTGTCTAAGAGACGGCTGGCTGCCAGGCACATGCGCACTGCCAAAGCGGCCATGTTTGCGGTTACGTCATTGCGTCGTCCAATCAAATGGCCGTTTTAAATGCCACGCACAAGAACGAACGCACGCACGCACAGACTGGAAAAGATTAAATATATTAAGGATTTCGCCGTGTATCCAAAGAACGCAAAGTGTTTCTAGAACATGTTTAAGTAATATTATTGTAGTAGGAAGCTTGCCTAACTGTTTTCCTGCGAGGTACAGCCCTAAACAACAGAAGTCTAATGACCTGTTGGCCAATACCAGTGCAGTGAATCATGGCATATAATTATAGCCATACCCATGATTCACTCATAGAGTCATCATAGGGTAGCCTTTCAGCCAGCACACTCCCCCTCCAGGCACAAAGTAACAATTGCTCATTCAGAATGTCATATGGATCAAAAAGCAGTAGGCAAACATTTGACAGTTTCGTAGGGGTGCTTTCACTGGATATAACTGGCTGCTCTGGAGACTTGAAACTCTTGCAAACCCAATGGTCTAGTGTATCTTGATGTATCTTTCAGGCCAACAACAATACTGTACCCCCAACTATCTGATTTACTGAATGTATATGGGGAAATCTGTTTCTGATTTTCTGGGAAATCAGCAAACTGCCACAGATGGTGCAATGTTACATCAAATGCAATACAATCATTCTATACATGCGGGTTATATGGCTTTGGTTACATATCTGCATGTGGTAAATATTCCCCCTGTTGAGGTATTTAAAGTTGGTATATACACACTGTCCTTTATCCTACTCCCCCTCTGTCCATGTTTGTTGAACAATCATGAACGGGGGGGGGGGGGGGGGGGGGGGGCAGGGGAGTATATTATAATTCATAACTGCATGGTGACCTTAGTAGCTGTACATGTGTTCTGCTTGTGTACTGTTCATTTTGACCTTCCCACCAGCACCAAGCACTGTTGTTGCTTGTTGCAAATTTCCTCTATTGTGGAAGGGCGCGGATAAAGCAGGATGCACATGTGACCACCCACAGACAACATGTTGTTGCTATGCTCCTACTCCCTTAGCTGGTAGCCTAGCAACAACAATGTCAGGTGGAAGAGCATGAGCACAACACTGCCGTGCAATGTCATGCTGTGTGCTCATGTGACTTCCATTGGCAAATTGATACTGTTGCTATGCTGCTTTGCTTAGGTGGCTATTCACATCATTCCATTCATGCATCCATTGATAGCACTGCAACACAGTGGCATGCTGTGTGTTCATGTGCATGGCTGTACTACACGATGTGCTCTCACTAGGAAAGTACGTATTTTGGGTGGTGTTGTATTTGGCCTGGGGCATTACATGTTTGTGTGTTAGCGTGTGTGTGTTAGCGTGTGTGTGTGTGTGTGTGTGTGTGTGTGTGTGTGTGTGTGTGTGTGTGTGTGTGTGTGTGTGTGTGTGTGTGTGTGTGTGTGTGTGTGTGTGTGTGTAAGTTAGCATGCAGCTAGTAAGGTCATGCTTAGCTATGGCATGCACTACATTTATAAGCTAGTAAGCTTGTGTGCAGTGCAGCTAGCTATACTGTCAGTGCTGCCTTGGTAATCACTATTGAATGTCTGAATGCTGATCTCGTGCGTGAGTACTGAGACAGAAAATTGGCCATTATTATTTTGCGCAGTAATATATTTTTTCGTAATGGAGTGTTTGCTGACCTGGACCGCTAGTACTTGTCGAAGTGGTTACAGCTGGTTAGCAAGCATATAAGGTGGCAGCTGGGCAAGTGGATTGGTTTCCATGTGACATAAGTGGGCCGATAGAGGCTCTATGCTAGTCATCCTAGCTAGCACTAGTGTCGCCTAGCCGACTTACCGCTTTCTTCCCTCCACAAGCGGTTCAGTTATGCGACACTATTTCCATCCTTGGGCTAATTTCTAAGGGTAGCAGTTAACAGCGTAGTGTGGTTGTGATGCTGAACAGTTGTGATTGCGAATGTTTCTGCCGAAGGTTGATTTTTGCCATAGCTACCTGAAAGCCATGCGCGATTGCCTAGGGCGATGGTAGTCACCATTTAGAAGTGTCCTAGGGGGATAGTAGTCACCATTCAGTAGTGTCCTAAGGGGATAGTAGTCACCATTCATAAGTGTCCTTGGGGGATAATAGTCACCATTCAGAAGTATCCTTGGGGTGATAGTAGTCACCCTTGAGAAGTAACCTGGGGGGATAGTAGTAACTATTCAGTAGTGTTTTAGGGGGAAAATTAGTCACCATTCAGACATGTGCTAGAGGGATAGTAGTCACCACCCAGAAATGTCCTAGGGCGATAGTACTCACCATTTAGAAGTGTCTAAGGGGGATCGTAGTCATCATACTGAAGTGTCCTAGAAAGATAGTAGTCACCATTCAGAAGTGTCCTAAGGGGATAGTAGTCACCATTAAGAATTAAGAGTCCTAGAGGTATAGTAATCATCATTCAGCAGTGTCCTAAGGGGATAGTTGTCACTATTCAGAAGTGTCCTAGGGAGATAGTAGTCACAATTTAGTATTGACCTAGGGGGATAGTAGTCACCTTTAAGAAGTGTCATAGGGAAAATGTAGTCAACATTCAGTAGTGTCCTAGGGGGATAGTAGTCACCATTGACAAGTGTTCTAGGGGGATAGTAGTCACCATTGAGAAGTATCCTAGGGGGATAGTAGTCGCCATTCAGTAGTGTTCTAAGGGGTTAGCAGTCAACTTTCAGGTACTGTAATGTTTTAAGGGGATAGTAGTCACCATTCAGAAGTGTCCTAGAGGGATAGTAGTCATCATTCAGTAGTGTCCTGTACACGAATAGTAGCGACCATTCAGAAGTGTCCTAGGGGGATAGTAGTCACCATTCAGTAGTGTTCTAGGGGGATGGTAGTCACCATTCAGTAGTGTCCTAGGGGGATAGTAGTAACTATTCAGAATTGTCCTAATGGGATCGTAATCATCATTCAGTATTGTTCTAGGGGGATAGTAGTCACCATTGAGAAGTATCCTTGGGGGATAGTAGTCACCATTCAGAAGTGTCCAAGGGGGATATTAGTCACCATTCAGTAGTGTCCTAGGGAAATAGTAGTCACCACTGAGAAGTATCCTTGGGGAATAGTAGTCACCATTCAGAAGTGTCCAAGGGGGATATTAGTCACTATTCAGTAGTGTCCTAGGGGGATAGTAGTCACCATTCAGAAATGTCCTAAGGGGATAGTAGTCGCCATTCAGAAGTGTCCTAGGGGGATAGTAGTCACCATTCAGAAATGTCCTAAGGGGATAGTAGTCACCATTCAGAAGTGTCCGTGGGGGATAGTAGTCACTATTCAGAAGTGTCCGTGGGGGATAGTAGTCACTATTCAGAAGGGTCCTAGGGGGATAGTAGTCACCATTCTGAAGTGTCCTATGGAGATAGTAGTCACCATTCAGTAAGTGTCCTAGGGGGATAGTAGTCACCATTCAGTAGGGTCCTAGGGCGATAGTAGTCACCATTCAGTAGTGTCCTAGGGGGATAGGAGTCACCCTTCAGTAGTGTCCTAGGGGGATAGTAGTCACCATTCAGTAGTGTCCTAGGAGGGTAGTAGTCACCATTCAGTAGTGTCCTAGGGTGATAGTAGTCACCATTCAGTAGTGTCCTAGGGGAATGATAGTCACCATCTAGTAGTGTTCTAGGGGGATTGTAGTCACCATTCAGAAGTGTTCTAGGGGGATAGTAGTCTCCATTCAGTAATGTCATACGGGGAGAGTAGTTACCATTAATTAGTTTCCTAGAGCGGTAGGAGTCTCCATTCAGTAGTGTACAAGGGGATAGTAGTCACCATTCAGTAGTGTCCTAGGGGGATAGCAGTCACCATTCAGTAGTGTCCTATGGGGATAGTAGTCACCATTCAGTAGTGTCCTAGGGGGATAGTAGTCACCATTCAGTAGTGTCCTAGGGGGATAGCAGTCACCATTCAGTAGGGTCCTAGGGGGATAGTAGTCACCATTCAGTAGGGTTCTAGGGGGATAGTAGTCACCATTATGTAGTGTCCTAGGGTGATAGTAGTCACCATTCAGTAGGGTCCTAGGGCAATAGCAGTCACCATTCAGTAGGGTCCTAGGGGGATAGTAGTCACCATTCAGTAGTGTTCTAGGGGGCTAGTAGTCACCATTCAGTAGTGTCCTAGGGTGATAGTAGTCACCATTCAGTAGTGCCCTAGGTGGATAGTAGTCACCATTCAGTAGTGTCCTAGGGTGATAGTAGTCACCATTAAGTAGTGTCCTATGGGGATAGTAATCACCATTCAGAAGTGTCCTAGGGGGGTAGTAGTCACCATTCAGAAGTGTCCTAGGGGGATACCAGTCGCCATTCAGTAGTGTTCTAGGGGGATAGCAGTCACCATTCAGTAGGGTCCTAGGGGGATAGTAGTCACCATTCAGTAGTGTTCTAGGGGGCTAGTAGTCACCATTTAGTAGTGTCCTAGGGGGATAGTAGTCACTATTCAGTAGGGTCCTAGGGGGATAGTAGTCACCATTCAGTAGTTTCCTAGGGTGATAGTAGTCACCATTCAGTAGGGTCCTAGGAGGATAGTAGTCACCATTCAGTAGTGTCCTATGGGGATAGTAGTCACCATTCAGTAGTGTCCTAGGGGGATAGTAGTCACCATTCAGTAGTGTCCTAGGGGGATAGTAGTCACCATTCAGTAGTGTTCTAGGGGGATAGTAGTCACCATTCAGTAGTGTCCTAGGGCGATAGTAGTCACCATTTAGTAGTGTCCTAGGGCGATAGTAGTCACCATTCAGTGGGGTTCTAAGGGGATAGTAGTCATCACTTAGTCGTGTTCTAGGTCATCATTTAGTAGTGTGCTTGCAGGATAACACATAGTTACCGTTTAACAGAGGCCTAAGGAGAATATAGTCACTATTCACTAGTGTCCTAGGGGGAGTGCAGTCACCATTAAGTAGTGTCCTAGGGGGATAGTAGTCGCCATTCAATAGTGGCCTAGGGGATTGTAGTCATCATTTAGTAGGGTCCTAGGGGGATAGTAGTCACCATTTAGTAGTGTCCTAGGGGGATAGTAGTCACCATTTAGTAGTGTCCTAGGGGGATAGTAGTCACCATTTAGTAGTGTCCTAGGGGGATAGTGGTCACCATTAAGTTGTGTCCTAGGGCAATAGTAGTCACCATTCAGTAGTGTTCTAGGGGGATATTAGTCGCCATTTAGTAGTAGCATAGTACAATAGTAGTCACCATTAAGTTGTGTCCTATGGTGATAGTGGTCACCATTTAGTAGTGTCCTAGGGCGATAGTAGTCACCATTAAGTTGTGTCCTAAGGCGATAGTAGACACCATTCAGTAGTGTCCTAGGGCAATAGTAGTCACCATTCAGTAGTGTTCTAGGACGATAGTAGTCACCATTCTGTAGTGTCCTAGGGGGATAGTAGTCACCATTTAGTAGTGTCCTAGGGGGATAGTAGTCACCATTCAGTAGTGTCCTAGGGGGATAGTAGTCACCATTCAGTAGTGTCCTAGGAGGATAGTAGTCACCATTCAGTAGGTTCCTAGAACGATAGTAGTCTCCATTCAGTAGTGGTCTTGGGGGATGGTAGTCATTATTCAGTAGTGTCCTAGAGCGATAGTAGTCACCATTCAGTAGTGTCCTAGGGTGATAGTAGTCACCATTCAGTAGTGTCCTAGACTGATAGTTGTCACCATTCAGTAGTGTTCTAGGGGGATAGTAGTCACCATTCAGTAGTGTCCGTGATGGATTGTAGTTGCCATTCAATAGTGTCCTAGAGCGATAGTAATTACCATTCAGTAGTGTCCTAGGAGGATAGTAGTCACCATTCAGTAGTGTCCTAGGGCGATAGTAGTCATCATTCAGTAGTGGTCTTGGGGGATGGTAGTCACCATTCAGTAGTGTCCTAGGGGGATAGTAGTCACCATTCAGTAGTGTCCTAGGGGGATAGTAGTCACCATTCAGTAGTGTCCTAGGGTGATAGTAGTCACCATTCAGTAGTGTCCTAGGGGGGTAGTAGTCACCATTCAGTAGTGTCCTAGGAGGATAGTAGTCACTATTCTGTAGTGCTAGGGGGATAGTAGTCACCATTCAGTAGTGTCCTAGGGTGATAGTAGTCACCATTCAGTAATGTACTAGGGCAATAGTAGTCACCATTCAGTAGTGTACTAGCAGGATAGTAGTCACCATTTAGTGGTGTACTAGGGCGATAGTAGTCGCCATTCAGTAGTGTCTTAGGGGGATAGTAGTCACCATTCAGTAGTGTCCTAGGGGGATAGTAGTCACCATTCAATAGAGTCCTAAGGCGATAGTAGTCACTATTCAGTAGTGTCCTAGGGTGATAGTAGTCACCATTCAGTAGTGTCCTAGGGCGATAGTAGTCACCATTCAGTAGTGTTCTAGGGGGATAGTAGTCACCATTCAGTAGTGTCCTAGGGGGATAGTAGTCACCATTTAGTAGTGTCCTAGAGGGATAGTAGTCACCATTCAGTAATGTACTAGGGCAATAGTAGTCACCATTTAGTGGTGTACTAGGGCGATAGTAGTCGCCATTCAGTAGTGTCTTAGGGGGATAGTAGTCACCATTCAGTAGTGTCCTAGGAGGATAGTAGTCACCATTCAGTAGTGTCCTAGGGGGATAGTAGTCACCATTCAGTAGTGTCCTAGGGGGATAGTAGTCACCATTCAGTAGGGTCCTTGGGCGATAGTAGTCACCATTCAGTAGTGTCCTAGGGTGATAGTAGTCACCATTCAGTAGTGTCCTAGGGCGATAGTAGTCACCATTCAGTAGTGTTCGTAAGGGATTGTAGTTGCCATGCAATAGTGTCCTAGAGCGATAGTAGTCACCATTCAGTAGTGTCCTAGGAGGATAGTAGTCACCATTCAGTAGTGTCCTAGGGGGATAGTAGTCACCATTCAGTAGTGTCCTAGGGGGATAGTAGTCACCATTCAATAGTGTCCTAGAGCGATAGTAGTCACCATTCAGTAGTGTCCTAGGAGGATAGTAGTCACCATTCAGTAGGTTCCTAGGGCGATAGTAGTCTCCATTCAGTAGTGGTCTTGGGGGATGGTAGTCACCATTCAGTAGTGTCCTAGAGCGATAGTAGTCACCATTCAGTAGTGTCCTAGGGGGAAAGTAGTCACCATTCAGTAGTGTCCTAGGGTGATAGTAGTCACCATTCAGTAGTGTCCTAGGAGGATAGTAGTCACCATTTAGTAGGTTCCTAGGGCGATAGTAGTCTCCATTCAGTAGTGGTCTTGGGGGATGGTAGTCATTATTCAGTAGTGTCCTAGAGCGATAGTAGTCACCATTCAGTAGTGTCCTAGGGGGATAGTAGTCACCATTCAGTAGTGTCCTAGGGTGATAGTAGTCACCATTCAGTAGTGTTCTAGGGGATAGTAGTCACCATTCAGTAGTGTCCGTGATGGATTGTAGTTGCCATTCAATAGTGTCCTAGAGCGATAGCAATTACCATTCAGTAGTGTCCTAGGAGGATAGTAGTCACCATTCAGTAGTGTCCGTGATGGATTGTAGTTGCCATTCAATAGTGTCCTAGAGCGATAGCAATTACCATTCAGTAGTGTCCTAGGAGGATAGTAGTCACCATTCAGTAGTGTCCTAGGGCGATAGTAGTCACCATTCAGTAGTGGTCTTGGGGGATGGTAGTCACCATTCAGTAGGGTCCTAGGGTGATAGTAGTCACCATTCAGTAGTGTCCTAGGGTGATAGTAGTCACCATTCAGTAGTGTCCTAGGGGGATAGTAGTCACCATTCAGTAGTGTCCTAGGGTGATAGTAGTCACCATTCAGTAGTGTCCTAGGGGGGTAGTAGTCACCATTCAGTAGGGTCTTAGGGGGATAGTAGTCACTATTCAGTAGTGCTAGGGGGATAGTAGTCACCATTCAGTAGTGTCCTAGGGTGATAGTAGTCACTATTCAGTAGTGTCCTAGAGGGATAGTAGTCACCATTCAGTAGTGTACTAGCAGGATAGTAGTCACCATTTAGTGGTGTACTAGGGTGATAGTACTCACCATTCAGTAGTGTCCTAGGGCGATAGTAGTCACCATTCAGTAGTGTCCTAGGGGGATAGTAGTCACCATTCAGTAGTGTCCTAGGGCGATAGTAGTCACCATTCAGTAGGGTCCTAGGGCGATAGTAGTCACCATTCAGTAGTGTCCGTAAGGGATTGTAGTTGCCATGCAATAGTGTCCTAGAGCGATAGTAGTCACCATTCAGTAGTGTCCTAGGAGGATAGTAGTCACCATTCAGTAGGTTCCTAGGGCGATAGCAGTCTCCATTCAGTAGTGGTCTTGGGGGATGGTAGTCACCATTCAGTAGTGTCCTAGGGCGATAGTAGTCGCCATTCAGTAGTGTCTTAGGGGGATAGTAGTCACCATTCAGTAGTGTCCTAGGGTGATAGTAGTCACCAATCAGTAGTGTCCTAGGGGGATAGTAGTCACCATTCAGTAGGGTCCTAGGGCGATAGTAGTCACCATTCAGTAGTGTCCTAGGGTGATAGTAGTCACCATTCAGTAGTGTTCTAGGGGGATAGTAGTCACCATTCAGTAATGTCCGTGATGGATTGTAGTTGCTATTCAATAGTGTCCTAGAGCGATAGCAATTACCATTCAGTAGTGTCCTAGGAGGATAGTAGTCACCATTCAATAGTGTCCTAGAGCGATAGTAGTCACCATTCAGTAGTGGTCTTGGGGGATGGTAGTCACCATTCAGTAGGGTCCTAGGGGAATAGTAGTCACCATTCAGTAGTGTTCTAGGGGGATAGTAGTCACCATTCAGTAGTGTCCTAGGGTGATAGTAGTCACCATTCAGTAGTGTCCTAGGGGGGTAGTAGTCACCATTCAGTAGGGTCCTAGGGGGATAGTAGTCACTATTCAGTAGTGCTAGGGGGATAGTAGTCACCATTCAGTAGTGTCCTAGGGGGATAGTAGTCACTATTCAGTAGTGTCCTAGGGGGATAGTAGTCACCATTCAGTAGTGTCCTAGGGCGATAGTAGTCACCATTCAGTAGTGGTCTTGGGGGATGGTAGTCACCATTCAGTAGTGTCCTAGAGCGATAGTAGTCACCATTCAGTAGTGTCCTAGGGGGATAGTAGTCACCATTCAGTAGTGTCCTAGGGGGATAGTAGTCACCATTCAGTAGTGTCCTAGGGTGATAGTAGTCACCATTCAGTAGTGTCCTAGGGGGGTAGTAGTCACCATTCAGTTGGGTCCTAGGGGGATAGTAGTCACTATTCAGTAGTGCTAGGAAGATAGTAGTCACCATTCAGTAGTGTCCTAGGGGGATAGTAGTCACCATTCAGTAGTGTCCTAGGGGGATAGTGGTCACCATTCAGTAGTGTCCTAGGGCGATAGTAGTCACCATTCAGTAGTGGTCTTGGGGGATGGTAGTCACCATTCAGTAGTGTCCTAGAGCGATAGTAGTCACCATTCAGTAGTGTCCTAGGGTGATAGTAGTCACCATTCAGTAGTGTCCTAGGGGGATAGTAGTCACCATTCAGTAGTGTCCTAGGGTGATAGTAGTCACCATTCAGTAGTGTCCTAGGGGGGTAGTAGTCACCATTCAGTAGGGTCCTAGGGGGATAGTAGTCACTATTCAGTAGTGCTAGGGGGATAGTAGTCACCATTCAGTAGTGTCCTAGGGGGATAGTAGTCACCATTCAGTAGTGTCCTAGGGCGATAGTAGTCACCATTCAGTAGTGGTCTTGGGGGATGGTAGTCACCATTCAGTAGTGTCCTAGAGCGATAGTAGTCACCATTTAGTAGTGTCCTAGGGTGATAGTAGTCACCATTCAGTAGTGTCCTAGGGGGATAGTAGTCACCATTCAGTAGTGTTCTAGGGTGATAGTAGTCACCATTCAGTAGTGTCCTAGGGGGGTAGTAGTCACTATTCAGTAGGGTCCTAGGGGGATAGTAGTCACTATTCAGTAGTGCTAGGGGGATAGTAGTCTCCATTCAGTAGTGTCCTAGGGGGATAGTAGTCACTATTCAGTAGTGTCCTAGGGGGATAGTGGTCACCATTCAGTAGTGTCCTAGGGCGATAGTAGTCACCATTCAGTAGTGGTCTTGGGGGATGGTAGTCACCATTCAGTAGTGTCCTAGAGCGATAGTAGTCACCATTCAGTAGTGTCCTAGGGGGATAGTAGTCACCATTCAGTAGTGTCCTAGGGTGATAGTAGTCACCATTCAGTAGTGTCCTAGGGGGATAGTAGTCACCATTCAGTAGTGTCCGTGAGGGATTGTAGTTGCCATTCAATAGTGTCCTAGAGCGATAGTAATTACAATTCAGTAGTGTCCTAGGGGGATAGTAGTCACCATTCAGTAGTGTCCTAGGGCGATAGTAGTCACCATTCAGTAGTGTCCTAGGGGGATAGTAGTCACCATTCAGTAGTGTCCTAGGGCGATAGTAGTCTCCATTCAGTAGTGGTCTTGGGGGATGGTAGTCACCATTCAGTAGTGTCCTAGAGCGATAGTAGTCACCATTCAGTAGTGTCCTAGGGGGATAGTAGTCACCATTCAGTAGTGTCCTAGGGTAATAGTAGTCACCATTCAGTAGTGTCCTAGGGGGACAGTAGACACCATTCAGTAGTGTCCGTGAGGGATTGTAGTTGCCATTCAATAGTGTCCTAGAGCGATAGTAATTACAATTCAGTAGTGTCCTAGGGTGATAGTAGTCACCATTCAGTAGTGTCCTAGGGGGGTAGTAGTCACCATTCAGTAGGGTCCTAGGGGGATAGTAGTCACTATTCAGTAGTGCTAGGGGGATAGTAGTCACCATTCAGTAGTGTCCTAGGGTGATAGTAGTCACCATTCAGTAGTGTCCTAGAGGGATAGTAGTCACCATTCAGTAGTGTCCTAGGGCGATAGTAGTCTCCATTCAGTAGTGGTCTTGGGGGATGGTAGTCACCATTCAGTAGTGTCCTAGAGCGATAGTAGTCACCATTCAGTAGTGTCCTAGGGGGATAGTAGTCACCATTCAGTAGTGTCCTAGGGTGATAGTAGTCACCATTAAGTAGTGTCCTAGGGGGATAGTAGTCACCATTCAGTTGTGTCCGTGATAGATTGTAGTTGCCATTCAATAGTGTCCTAGAGCGATAGTAATTACAATTCAGTAGTGTCCTAGGGGGATAGTAGTCACCATTCAGTAGTGTCCTTGGGCGATAGTAGTCACCATACAGTAGTGGTCTTGGGGGATGGTAGTCACCATTCAGAAGTGTCCTAGGGCGATAGTAGTCACCATTCTGTAGTGTCCGTAAGGGATTGTAGTTGCCATGCAATAGTGTCCTAGAGCGATAGTAGTCACCATTCAGTAGTGTCCTAGGAGGATAGTAGTCACCATTCAGTAGGTTCCTAGGGCGATAGTAGTCTCCATTCAGTAGTGGTCTTGGGGGATAGTAGTCACCATTCAGTAGTGTCCTAGAGCGATAGTAGTCACCATTCAGTAGTGTCCTAGGGGGAAAGTAGTCACCATTCAGTAGTGTCCTAGGGTGATAGTAGTCACCATTCAGTAGTGTCCTAGGAGGATAGTAGTCACCATTTAGTAGGTTCCTAGGGCGATAGTAGTCTCCATTCAGTAGTGGTCTTGGGGGATGGTAGTCACCATTCAGTAGGGTCCTAGGGTGATAGTAGTCACCATTCAGTAGTGTCCTAGGGGGATAGTAGTCACCATTCAGTAGTGTCCTAGGGTGATAGTAGTCACCATTCAGTAGTGTCCTAGGGGGGTAGTAGTCACCATTCAGTAGGGTCCTAGGGGGATAGTAGTCACTATTCAGTAGTGCTAGGGGGATAGTAGTCACCATTCAGTAGTGTCCTAGGGTGATAGTAGTCACCATTCAGTAGTGTCCTAGAGGGATAGTAGTCACCATTCAGTAGTGTACTAGCAGGATAGTAGTCACCATTTAGTGGTGTACTAGGGTGATAGTAGTCACCATTCAGTAGTGTCCTAGGGCGATAGTAGTCACCATTCAGTAGTGTCCTAGGGGGATAGTAGTCACAATTCAGTAGTGTCCTAGGGCGATAGTAGTCACCATTCAGTAGGGTCCTAGGGCGATAGTAGTCACCATTCAGTAGTGTCCGTAAGGGATTGTAGTTGCCATGCTATAGTGTCCTAGAGCGATAGTAGTCACCATTCAGTAGTGTCCTAGGAGGATAGTAGTCATCATTCAGTAGGTTCCTAGGGCGATAGTAGTCTCCATTCAGTAGTGGTCTTGGGGGATGGTAGTCACCATTCAGTAGTGGCCTAGGGCGATAGTAGTCGCCATTCAGTAGTGTCTTAGGGGGATAGTAGTCACCATTCAGTAGTGTCCTAGGGTGATAGTAGTCACCAATCAGTAGTGTCCTAGGGGGATAGTAGTCACCATTCAGTAGGGTCCTAGGGCGATAGTAGTCACCATTCAGTAGTGTCCTAGGGTGATAGTAGTCACCATTCAGTAGTGTTCTAGGGGGATAGTAGTCACCATTCAGTAGTGTCCGTGATGGATTGTAGTTGCCATTCAATAGTGTCCTAGAGCGATAGCAATTACCATTCAGTAGTGTCCTAGGAGGATAGTAGTCACCATTCAGTAGTGTCCTAGGGCGATAGTAGTCACCATTCAGTAGTGGTCTTGGGGGATGGTAGTCACCATTCAGTAGTGTCCTAGGGGATAGTAGTCACCATTCAGTAGTGTCCTAGGGTGATAGTAGTCACCATTCAGTAGTGTCCTAGGGTGATAGTAGTCACCATTCAGTAGTGTCCTAGGGGGGTAGTAGTCACCATTCAGTAGGGTCCTAGGGGGATAGTAGTCACTATTCAGTAGTGCTAGGGGGATAGTAGTCACCATTCAGTAGTGTCCTAGGGGGATAGTAGTCACCAATCAGTAGTGTCCTAGGGGGATAGTAGTCACCATTCAGTAGTGTCCTAGGGCGATAGTAGTCTCCATTCAGTAGTGGTCTTGGGGGATGGTAGTCACCATTCAGTAGTGTCCTAGAGCGATAGTAGTCACCATTCAGTAGTGTCCTAGGGGGATAGTAGTCACCATTCAGTAGTGTCCTAGGGTGATAGTAGTCACCATTCAGTAGTGTCCTAGGGGGATAGTAGTCACCATTCAGTAGTGTCCGTGAGGGATTGTAGTTGCCATTCAATAGTGTCCTAGAGCGATAGTAATTACAATTCAGTAGTGTCCTAGGGGGATAGTAGTCACCATTCAGTAGTGTCCTAGGGCGATAGTAGTCACCATTCAGTAGTGTCCTAGGGAAATAGTAGTCACCATTCAGTAGTGTCCTAGGGCGATAGTAGTCTCCATTCAGTAGTGGTCTTGGGGGATGGTAGTCACCATTCAGTAGTGTCCTAGAGTGATAGTAGTCACCATTCAGTAGGGTCCTAGGGGGATAGTAGTCACCATTCAGTAGTGTCCTAGGGTGATAGTAGTCACCATTCAGTAGTGTCCTAGGGGGATAGTAGTCACCATTCAGTAGTGTCCGTGAGGGATTGTAGTTGCCATTCAATAGTGTCCTAGAGCGATAGTAATTACAATTCAGTAGTGTCCTAGGGTGATAGTAGTCACCATTCAGTAGTGTCCTAGGGGGGTAGTAGTCACCATTCAGTAGGGTCCTAGGGGGATAGTAGTCACTATTCAGTAGTGCTAGGGGGATAGTAGTCACCATTCAGTGGTGTCCTAGGGCGATAGTAGTCACCATTCAGTAGTGTCCTAGGGGGATAGTAGTCACCATTCAGTAGTGTCCTAGGGCGATAGTAGCCTCCATTCAGTAGTGGTCTTGGGGGATGGTAGTCACCAATCAGTAGTGTCCTAGAGCGATAGTAGTCACCATTCAGTAGTGTCCTAGGGGGATAGTAGTCACCATTCAGTAGTGTCCTAGGGTGATAGTAGTCACCATTCAGTAGTGTCCTAGGGGGATAGTAGTCACCATTCAGTAGTGTCCGTGAGGGATTGTAGTTGCCATTCAATAGTGTCCTAGAGCGATAGTAATTACAATTCAGTAGTGTCCTAGGGTGATAGTAGTCACCATTCAGTAGTGTCCTAGGGGGATAGTAGTCACCATTCAGTAGTGTCCGTGAGGGATTGTAGTTGCCATTCAATAGTGTCCTAGAGCGATAGTAATTACAATTCAGTAGTGTCCTAGGGGGATAGTAGTCACCATTCAGTAGTGTCCTTGGGCGATAGTAGTCACCATACAGTAGTGGTCTTGGGGGATGGTAGTCACCATTCAGTAGTGTCCTAGGGCGATAGTAGTCACCATTCTGTAGTGTCCGTAAGGGATTGTAGTTGCCATGCAATAGTGTCCTAGAGCGATAGTAGTCACCATTCAGTAGTGTCCTAGGAGGATAGTAGTCACCATTCAGTAGGTTCCTAGGGCGATAGTAGTCTCCATTCAGTAGTGGTCTTGGGGGATGGTAGTCACCATTCAGTAGTGTCCTAGAGCGATAGTAGTCACCATTCAGTAGTGTCCTAGGGAGAAAGTAGTCACCATTCAGTAGTGTCCTAGGGTGATAGTAGTCACCATTCAGTAGTGTCCTAGGAGGATAGTAGTCACCATTTAGTAGGTTCCTAAGGCGATAGTAGTCTCCATTCAGTAGTGGTCTTGGGGGATGGTAGTCACCATTCAGTAGGGTCCTAGGGTGATAGTAGTCACCATTCAGTAGTGTCCTAGGGGGATAGTAGTCACCATTCAGTAGTGTCCTAGGGTGATAGTAGTCACCATTCAGTAGTGTCCTAGGGGGGTAGTAGTCACCATTCAGTAGGGTCCTAGGGGGATAGTAGTCACTATTCAGTAGTGCTAGGGGGATAGTAGTCACCATTCAGTAGTGTCCTAGGGTGATAGTAGTCACTATTCAGTAGTGTCCTAGAGGGATAGTAGTCACCATTCAGTAGTGTACTAGCAGGATAGTAGTCACCATTTAGTGGTGTACTAGGGTGATAGTAGTCACCATTCAGTAGTGTCCTAGGGCGATAGTAGTCACCATTCAGTAGTGTCCTAGGGGGATAGTAGTCACCATTCAGTAGTGTCCTAGGGCGATAGTAGTCACCAATCAGTAGGGTCCTAGGGCGATAGTAGTCACCATTCAGTAGTGTCCATAAGGGATTGTAGTTGCCATGCAATAGTGTCCTAGAGCGATAGTAGTCACCATTCAGTAGTGTCCTAGGAGGATAGTAGTCATCATTCAGTAGGTTCCTAGGGCGATAGTAGTCTCCATTCAGTAGTGGTCTTGGGGGATGGTAGTCACCATTCAGTAGTGTCCTAGGGCGATAGTAGTCGCCATTCAGTAGTGTCTTAGGGGGATAGTAGTCACCATTCAGTAGTGTCCTAGGGTGATAGTAGTCACCAATCAGTAGTGTCCTAGGGGGATAGTAGTCACCATTCAGTAGGGTCCTAGGGCGATAGTAGTCACCATTCAGTAGTGTCCTAGGGTGATAGTAGTCACCATTCAGTAGTGGTCTTGGGGGATGGTAGTCATTATTCAGTAGTGTCCTAGGGCGCTAGTAGTCACCATTCAGTAGTGGTCTTGGGGGATGGTAGTCACCATTCAGTAGTGTCCTAGGGGATAGTAGTCACCATTCAGTAGTGTCCTAGGGGGATAGTAGTCACCATTCAGTAGTGTCCTAGGGTGATAGTAGTCACCATTCAGTAGTGTCCTAGGGGGGTAGTAGTCACCATTCAGTAGGGTCCTAGGGGGATAGTAGTCACTATTCAGTAGTGCTAGGGGGATAGTAGTCACCATTCAGTGGTGTCCTAGGGGGATAGTAGTCACCAATCAGTAGAGTCCTAGGGGGATAGTAGTCACCATTCAGTAGTGTCCTAGAGCGATAGTAGTCTCCATTCAGTAGTGGTCTTGGGGGATGGTAGTCACCATTCAGTAGTGTCCTAGAGCGATAGTAGTCACCATTCAGTAGTGTCCTAGGGGGATAGTAGTCACCATTCAGTAGTGTCCTTGGGTGATAGTAGTCACCATTCAGTAGTGTCCTAGGGGGATAGTAGTCACCATTCAGTAGTGTCCGTGAGGGATTGTAGTTGCCATTCAATAGTGTCCTAGAGCGATAGTAATTACAATTCAGTAGTGTCCTAGGGGGATAGTAGTCACCATTCAGTAGTGTCCTAGGGCGATAGTAGTCACCATTCAGTAGTGTCCTAGGGGGATAGTAGTCACTATTCAGTAGTGCTAGGGGGATAGTAGTCACCATTCAGTAGTGTCCTAGGGTGATAGTAGTCACCATTCAGTAGTGTCCTAGAGGAATAGTAGTCACCATTCAGTAGGGTCCTAGGGCGATAGTAGTCACCATTCAGTAGTGTCCTAGGGGGATAGTAGTCACCATTCAGTAGTGTCCTAGGGTGATAGTAGTCACCATTCAGTAGTGTCCTAGGGGGATAGTAGTCACCATTCAGTAGTGTCCTAGGGGAATGGTAGTCACCATTCAGTAGTGTTCTAGGGGGATAGTAGTCACCATTCAGTAGTGTTCTAGGGGGATAGTAGTCACCATTCAGTAGTGTCCTAGGGGGATAGTAGTCTCCATTCAGTAATGTCATACGGGGAGAGTAGTTACCATTAATTAGTTTCCTAGAGCAGTAGGAGTCTCCATTCAGTAGTGTACAAGGGGATAGTAGTCACCATTCAGTAGTGTCCTATGGGGATAGTAGTCACCATTCAGTAGTGTCCTAGGGGGATAGTAGTCACCATTCAGTAGGGTCCTAGGGGGATAGTAGTCACCATTCAGTAGTGTCCTAGGGGGATAGTAGTCACCATTCAGTAGGGTCCTAGGAGGATAGTAGTCACCATTCAGTAGTGTCCTAGGGGGATAGTAGTCACCATTCAGTAGTGTCCTAGGGTGATTGTAGTCACCATTCAGTAGTGCCCTAGGGGGATAGTAGTCACCATTCAGTAGTGTCCTAGGGAGATTGTAGTCACCATTCAGTAGTGTCCTAGGGGGATAGTAGTCTCCATTCAGTAATGTCGTACGGGAAGAGTAGTTATTATTAAGTAGTTTCCTAGAGCGGTAGGAGTCTCCATTCAGTAGTGTTCTAGGGGGATAGTAGTCACCATTCAGTAGTGTTCTAGGGAGATAGTAGTCACCATTCAGTAGTGTCCTAGGGCAATAGTAGTCGTCATTCAGTAGTGGCCTAGTACAATAGTAGTCACCATTAAGTTGTGTCCTAGGGCGATAGTAGTCACCATTTAGTAGTGTCCTAGGGCGATAGTAGTCACCATTCAGTAGGGTTCTAAGGGGATAGTAGTCATCACTTAGTCGTGTTCTAGGTCATCATTTAGTAGTGTGCTTGGAGGATAGCACATAGTTACCATTTAACAGAGGCCTAAGGAGAATATAGTCACTATTCACTAGTGTCCTAGGGGGAGTGCAGTCACCATTAAGTAGTGTCCTAGGGGGATAGTAGTCGCCATTCAATAGTGGCCTAGAGGATTGTAGTCACCATTTAGTAGGGTCCTAGGGGGATAGTAGTCACCATTTAGTAGTGTCCTAGGGGGATAGTAGTCACCATTTAGTAGTGTCCTAGGGCGATAATAGTCACCATTAAGTTGTGTCCTTGGGCGATAGTAGTCACCATTTAGTTGTATTTTAGGGGGGATAGTAGTCACCATTCAGTAGTGTCCTAGGGCGATAGTAGTCACCATTTAGTAGTATCCTAGGGGGATAGTAGTCACCATTTAGTAGTGTCCTAGGGCAATAGTAGTGACCATTCAGTAGTGTTCTAGGGCGATAGTAGTCACCATTTAGTTGTATTTTAAGGAGGATAGTAGTCATCATTCAGGAGTGTCCTAGGGCGATAGTAGTCACCATTTAATAGTTTCCTAGGGCAATAGTAGTCACAATTAAGTTGTGTGCTAGGGCGATAGTAGTCACTATTCAGTAGTGTCCTAGGGCGATAGTAGTCACCATTTAGTTGTATTTTAGGGGGGATAGTAGTCATCATTCAGTAGTGTCCTAGGGGGATAGTAGTCACCATTGAATAGGGTCCTAAGGCGATAGTAGTCACCATTCAGTAGTGTCCTAGGGTGATAGTAGTCACCATTCAGTAGTGTCCTAGGTTGATAGTAGTCACTATTCAGTAGTGTTCTAGGAGGATAGTAGTCACCATTCAGTAGTGTCCTAGGGCGATAGTAGTCACCATTCAGTAGTGTCCTAGGGGGATAGTAGTCACCATTTAGCAGTGTCCTAGGGTGATAGTAGTCACCATTCAGTAGTGTCCTAGGGGGATAGTAGTCACCATTCAGTAGAGTTCTAGGGTGATAGTAGTCACCATTCAGTAGTGTCCTAGGGGGATAGTAGTCACTATTCAGTAGTGTTCTAGGGGGATAGTAGTCACCATTCTGTAGTGTCCTAGGGCGATAGTAGTCACCACTCAGTAGTGTCCTAGGGGGATAGTAGTCACCATTCAGTAGTGTCCTAAGGTGATAGTAGTCACCATTCAGTAGTGTCCTAGGGTGATAGTAGTCACCATTCAGTAGTGTCCTAGGGGGATAGTAGTCACTATTCAGTAGTGTTCTAGGGGGATAGTAGTCACCATTCAGTAGTGTCCTAGGGGGATAGTAGTCACCATTCAGTAGAGTCCTAGAGGGATAGTAGTCACCATTTAGTAGTGTCCTAGGGCGATAGTAGTCACCATTAAGTAGTTTCCTAGGGGGATAGTAGTCACCATTCAGTAGTGTCCTAGGGTGATAGTAGACAGCATTCAGTAGTGTCCTAGGGTGACAGTAGTCGTTATTCAGTAGTGTCCTAGGGTGATAGTAGTCACCATTCAGTAGTGTCCTAGGGTGATAGTAGTCACCATTCAGTAGTGTCCTAGGGGGATAGTAGTCACTATTCAGTAGTGTTCTAGGGGGATAGTAGTCACCATTCAGTAGTGTCCTAGGGCGATAGTAGTCACCATTTAGTAGTATCCTAGGGGGATAGTAGTCACCATTTAGTAGTGTCCTAGGGCAATAGTAGTCACCATTCAGTAGTGTTCTAGGGCGATAGTAGTCACCATTTAGTTGTATTTTAAGGAGGATAGTAGTCATCATTCAGGAGTGTCCTAGGGCGATAGTAGTCACCATTTAATAGTTTCCTAGGGCAATAGTAGTCACCATTAAGTTGTGTGCTAGGGCGATAGTAGTCACTATTCAGTAGTGTCCTAGGGCGATAGTAGTCACCATTTAGTTGTATTTTAGGGGGGATAGTAGTCATCATTCAGTAGTGTCCTAGGGGGATAGTAGTCACCATTGAATAGGGTCCTAAGGCGATAGTAGTCACCATTCAGTAGTGTCCTAGGGTGATAGTAGTCACCATTCAGTAGTGTCCTAGGTTGATAGTAGTCACTATTCAGTAGTGTTCTAGGAGGATAGTAGTCACCATTCAGTAGTGTCCTAGGGCGATAGTAGTCACCATTCAGTAGTGTCCTAGGGGGATAGTAGTCACCATTTAGCAGTGTCCTAGGGTGATAGTAGTCACCATTCAGTAGTGTCCTAGGGGGATAGTAGTCACCATTCAGTAGAGTTCTAGGGTGATAGTAGTCACCATTCAGTAGTGTCCTAGGGGGATAGTAGTCACTATTCAGTAGTGTTCTAGGGGGATAGTAGTCACCATTCTGTAGTGTCCTAGGGCGATAGTAGTCACCATTCAGTAGTGTCCTAGGGGGATAGTAGTCACCATTCAGTAGTGTCCTAAGGTGATAGTAGTCACCATTCAGTAGTGTCCTAGGGTGATAGTAGTCACCATTCAGTAGTGTCCTAGGGGGATAGTAGTCACTATTCAGTAGTGTTCTAGGGGGATAGTAGTCACCATTCAGTAGTGTCCTAGGGGGATAGTAGTCACCATTCAGTAGAGTCCTAGAGGGATAGTAGTCACCATTTAGTAGTGTCCTAGGGCGATAGTAGTCACCATTAAGTAGTTTCCTAGGGGGATAGTAGTCACCATTCAGTAGTGTCCTAGGGTGATAGTAGACAGCATTCAGTAGTGTCCTAGGGTGACAGTAGTCGTTATTCAGTAGTGTCCTAGGGCGATAGTAGTCACCATTCAGTGGTGTCCTAGGGGGATAGTAGTCACTATTCAGTAGTGTCCTAGGGGAATGGTAGTCACCATTCAGTAGTGTCCTAGGGGGATAGTAGTCTCCATTCAGAAGTGTTCTAGGGGGATAGTAGTCTCCATTCAGTAGTGTCCTAGGGGGATAGTAGTCTCCATTCAGTAATGTCGTACGGGGAGAGTAGTTACCATTAAGTAGTTTACTAGAGGGATAGTAGTCACCATTCAGTAGGGTCCTAGGGCAATAGTAGTCGCCATTCAGTAGTGTCCTATGGGGATAGTAGTCACCATTCAGTTGGGTCTTAGGGGGATTGTAGTCACCATTCAGTAGTGTCCTAGGGGGATAGTAGTCACCATTCAGTAGTGTCTTAGGGGGGTAGTAGTCACCATTAAGTAGTGTCCTAGGGGGATAGTAGTCTCCATTCAGTAGTGTCCTAGGGGGATAGTAGTCACCATTCAGTAAGGTTCTAGGGCGATAGTAGTCACCATTCAGTAGTGTTCTAGGGGGATAGTAGTCACCATTCAGTAGTGTCCTAAGGGGATAGTAGTCACCATTCAGTAGTGTCCTAGGGGGATAGTAGTCACCATTCAGTAGTGTCCTAGGGGGATAGTAGTCACCATTCAGTAGTGTCCTAGGGGAATGGTAGTCACCATTCAGTAGTGTCCTAGGGGGATAGTAGTCACCATTCAGTAGTGTACTAGGGGGATAGTAGTCACCATTCAGTAGTGTCCTAGGGGGATAGTAGTCACCATTCAGTAGTGTCCTAGGGGAATGGTAGTCACCATTCAGTAGTGTTCTAGGGGGATAGTAGTCACCATTCAGAAGTGTTCTAGGGTGATAGTAGTCACCATTCAGTAGTGTCCTAGGGGGATAGTAGTCACCATTCAGTAGTGTCCTAGGGGGATAGTAGTCACCATTTAGTAGGGTCCTAGGGGGATAGTAGTCACCATTCAGTAGTGTCCTAGGGCGATAGTAGTCACCATTCAGTAGTGTCCTAGGGGGATAGTAGTCACCATTCAGTAGTGTCCTAGGGGGATAGTAGTCACCATTCAGTAGTGTCCTAGGGGGATAGTAGTCACCATTTAGTAGGGTCCTAGGGGGATAGTAGTCACCATTCAGTAGTGTCCTAGGGGGATAGTAGTCACCATTCACTAGTGTCCTAGGGGGATAGTAGTCACCATTCAGTAGTGTCCTAGGGGGATAGTAGTCACCATTTAGTAGGGTCCTAGGGGGATAGTAGTCACCATTCAGTAGTGTACTAGGGGGATAGTAGTCACCATTCAGTAGTGTTCTAGGGGGATAGTAGTCACCATTCAGTAGTGTCCTAGGGGGATAGTAGTCACCATTCAATAGTGTCCTAGGGTGATAGTAGTCACCATTCAGTAGTGTCCTAGGTGGATAGTAGTAATTATTCAGTAGTGTCCTAGGGGGATAGTAGTCACCATTCAGTAGTGTACTAGGGGAATAGTAGTCACCATTCAGTAGTGTTCTAGGGGGATAGTGATCACCATTCAGTAGTGTCCTAGGGGGATAGTAGTCACCATTCAATAGTGTCCTAGGGGGATAGTAGTCACCATTCAGTAGTGTCCTAGGGGGATAGTAGTAACCATTCAGTAGTGTCCTAGGGGGATAGTAGTCACCATTCAGTAGTGTACTAGGGGGATAGTAGTCACCATTCAGTAGTGTCCTAGGGGGATAGTAGTCACCATTCAGTAGAGTCCTAGGGGGATAGTAGTCACCATTCAGTAGTGTACTAGGGTGATAGTAGTCACCATTCAGTAGTGTACTAGGGCGATAGTAGTCACCATTCAGTAGTGTCCTAGGGGGATAGTAGTCACCAATCAGTAGTGTTCTAGGGGGATAGTAGTCACCATTCAGTAGTGTCCTAGGGGGATAGTAGTCACCATTCAGTAGTGTCCTAGGGTGATAGTAGTCACCATTCAGAATTGTCCTAGGGCGATAGTAGTCACCATTCAGAATTGTCCTAGGGCGATAGTAGTCACCATTCAGTAGTGTACTAGCGGGATAGTAGTCACCATTCAGAATTGTCCTAGGGTGATAGTAGTCACCATTCAGTAGTGTACTAGGGTGATAGTAGTCACCATTCAGAATTGTCCTAGGGGGATAGTAGTCACCATTCAGTAGTGTCCTAGGGGGATAGTAGTCACCATTCAGTAGTGTACTAGCGGGATAGTAATCACCATTCAGTAGTGTCCTAGGGGGATAGTAGTCACCATTCAGTAGTGTCCTAGGGGGATAGTAGTCACCATTCAGTAGTGTACTAGGGAGATAGTAGTCACCATTCAGTAGTGTACTAGGGGGATAGTAGTCACCATTCAGTAGAGTCCTAGGGGGATAGTAGTCACCATTCAGTAGTGTACTAGGGGGATAGTAGTCACCATTCAGTAGTGTCCTAGGGGGATAGTAGTCACCATTCAGTAGTGTACTAGGGGGATAGTAGTCACCATTCAGTAGAGTCCTAGGGGGATAGTAGTCACCATTCAGTAGTGTACTAGGGGGATAGTAGTCACCATTCAGTAGTGTCCTAGGGGGATAGTAGTCACCATTCAGTAGTGTCCTAGGGGGATAGTAGTCACCATTCAGTAGAGTCCTAGGGGGATAGTAGTCACCATTCAGTAGTGTACTAGGGTGATAGTAGTCACCATTCAGTAGTGTACTAGGGCGATAGTAGTCACCATTCAGTAGTGTCCTAGGGGGATGGTAGTCACCATTCAGTAGTGTTTTAGGGGGATAGTAGTCACCATTTAGTAGTGTCCTAGGGGGATAGTACTCACCATTCAGTAGTGTCCTAGGGTGATAGTAGTCACCATTCAGAATTGTCCTAGGGCGATAGTAGTCACCATTCAGAATTGTCCTAGGGCGATAGTAGTCACCATTCAGTAGGGTCCTAGGGCGATAGTAGTCACCATTCAGTAGTGTCCTAGGGTGATAGTAGTCACCATTCAGTAGTGTACTAGGGGGATAGTAGTCACCATTCAGAATTGTCCTAGGGGGATAGTAGTCACCATTCAGTAGTGTCCTAGGGCAATAGTAGTCATTATTCAGTAGTGTCCTAGGGTGATAGTAGTCACCATTCAGTAGTGTACTAGGGTGATAGTGGTCACCATTCAGAATTGTCCTAGGGGGATAGTAGTCACCAATCAGAATTGTCCTAGGGCGATAGTAGTCACCATTCAGTAGTGTACTAGCGTGATAGTAGTCACCATTCAGAATTGTCCTAGGGGGATAGTAGTCACCATTCTGTAGTGTACTAGGGTGATGGTAGTCACCATTCAGAATTGTCCTAGGAAGATAGTAGTCACCATTCAGTAGTGTCCTAGGGGGATAGTAGTCACCATTCAGTAGTGTACTAGGGTGATAGTAGTCACCATTCAGAATTGTCCTGGGGGGATAATAGTCACCATTCAGAATTGTCCTAGGGGGATAGTAGTCACCATTCAGTAGTGTCCTAGGGGGATAGTAGTCACCATTCAGTAGTGTACTAGCGGGATAGTAGTCACCATTTAGTGGTGTACTGGGGTGATAGTAGTCTCCATTCAGTATGGTCCTAGGGGGATAGTAGTTTCCATTCAGTAGTGTCCTAGGGTGATAGTAGTCACCATTTAGTAGTGTCCGTGAGGGATTGTAGCTGCCATGCAATAGTGTTCTAGAGCGATAGTAATTACCATTCAGTAGTGTCCTAGGAGGATAGTAGTCACCATTCAGTAGGTTCCTAGGGCGATAGTAGTCTCCATTCAGTAGTGGTCTTGGGGGATGGTAGTCACCATTCAGTAGGGTCCTAGAGCGATAGTAGTCACAATTCAGTGGTGACCTAAGGGGATAGTAGTCACCATTCAGTAGTGTCCTAGGGTGATAGTAGTCACCATTTAGTAGTGTCCGTGAGGGATTGTAGCTGGTATGAAATAGTGTCCTAGAGCGATAGTAATTACCATTCAGTAGTGTCCTAGGGGGATAGTAGTCACCATTCAGTAGGTTCCTAGGGCGATAGTAGTCGCCATTCAGTAGTGGTCTTGGGGGATGGTAGTCACCATTCAGTAGGGTCCTAGAGCGATAGTAGTCACCATTCAGTAGTGACCTAGGGGGATAGTAGTCACCATTCAGTAGTGTCCTAGGGTGATAGTAGTCACCATTCAGTAGTGGTCTTGGGGGATAGTAGTCACCATTCAGTAGTGTCCTAGGGGGATCGTAGTCACCATTCAGTAGTGTCCTAGGGGGATAGTAGTCACCATTCAGTAGTGTCCTAGGGGGATAGTAGTCACCATTCAGTAGTGTCCTAGGGCGATAGTAGTCACCATTAAGTTGTATTTTTGGGGGGATAGCAGTCACCATTCAGTAGTGTTCTAGGGCGATAGTAGTCACCATTCAATAATGTCCTAGGGGGATAGTAGTCACCATTTAGTAGTGTCCTAGGGCAATAGTAGTCACCATTCAGTAGTGTCCTAGGGGGATAGTAGTCACCATTTAGTAGTGTCCTAGGGCAATAGTAGTCACCATTCAGTAGTGTCCTAGGGGGATAGTAGTCACCATTCAGTAGTGTCCTAGGAGGATAGTAGTCACCATTCAGTAGGTTCCTAGGGCGATAGTAGTCTCCATTCAGTAGTGGTCTTGGGGGATGGTAGTCACCATTCAGTAGTGTCCGAGAGCGATAGTAGTCACCATTCAGTAGTGTCCTAGGGTGATAGTAGTCACCATTCAGTAGTGTCCTAGGGTGATAGTAGTCACCATTCAGTAGTGTTCTAGGGGGATAGTAGTCACCATTCAGTAGTGTCCGTGAGGGATTGTAGTTGCCATTCAATAGTGTCATAGAGCGATAGTAATTACCATTCAGTAGTGTCCTAGGAGGATAATAGTCACCATTCAGTAGTGTCCTAGGGTGATAGTAATCACCATTCAGTAGTGGTCTTGGGGGATGGTAGTCACCATTCAGTAGGGTCCTAGGGGGATAGTAGTCACCATTCAGTAGAGTCCTAGGGGGATAGAAGTCACCATTCAGTAGAGTCCTAGGGTGATAGTAGTCACCATTCAGTAGTGTCTTAGGGTGATAGTAGTCACCATTCAGTAGTGTCCTAGGGGGGTAGTAGTCACCATTCAGTAGTGTCCTAGGGGATAGTAGTCACTATTCAGTAGTGCTAGGGTGATAGTAGTCACCATTCAGTAGTGTCCTATGGTGATAGTAGTCACTATTCAGTAGAGTCCTAGAGGGATAGTAGTCACCATTCAGTAGTGTACTAGCAGGATAATAGTCACTATTTAGTGGTGTACTAGGGTGATAGGAGTCTTTATTCAGTACAGTCCTAGGGCGATAGTAGTCGCCATTCAGTAGTGTCCTAGGGGGATAGTAGTCACCATTCAGTAGTGTCCTAGGGTGATAGTAGTCACCATTCAGTAGGGTCCTAGGGCAATAGTAGTCACCATTCAGTAGTGTCCTAGGGCGATAGTAGTCACCATTCAGTAGTGTCCTAGGGTGATAGTAGTCACCATTCAGTAGTGTACTAGGGGGGTAGTAGTCACCATTCAGTAGGGTCCTAGGGGGATAGTAGTCACCATTCAGTAGTTTCCTAGGGTGATAGTAGTCACCATTAGGTAGTATTCTAGGGGGGTAGTAGTCACCATTCAGTAGTGTCCTAGGGGGATAGTAGTCACTATTCAGTGGTGCTAGGGGGATAGTAGTCACCATTCAGTAGTGTCCTAGGGTGATAGTAGTCACCATTCAGTAGGGTCCTAGAGGGATTGTAGTCACCATTTAGTAGTGTACTAGGGCAATAGTAGTCACCATTCAGTAGTGTACTTGGGTGATAGGAGTCTCCATTCAGCAGGGTCCTAAGGCGATAGTAGTCGCCATTCAGTAGTGTCTTAGGGGGATAGATGTCACCATTCAGTAGTGTCCTAGGGTGATAGTAGTCACCATTCAGTAGTGTCCTAGGGGAATAGTAGTCACCATTCAGTAGGGTCCTAGGGCGATAGTAGTCACCATTCAGTAGTGTCCTAGGGGGATAGTAGTCACCATTCAGTAGTGTCCTAGGGTGATAGTAGTCACCATTCAGTAGTGTCCTAGAGCGATAGTTGTCACCATTCAGGAGTGTCCTAGGGGGGTAGTAGTCACCATTCAGTAGTGTCCTAGGGGGATAGTAGTCACCATTCAGTAGTGTCCTAGGGGGATAGTAGTCACCATTCAGAAGTGTTCTAGGGGGATAGTAGTCACCATTCAGTAGTGTCCTAGGGGGATAGTAGTCTCCATTGAGTAATGTCATACGGGGAGAGTAGTTACCATTAATTAGTTTCCTAGAGCGGTAGGAGTCTCCATTCAGTAGTGTACAAGGGGATAGTAGTCACCATTCAGTAGTGTCCTAGGGTGATAGTAGTCACCATTCAGTAGGGTCCTAGGGGGATAGTAGTCACCATTCAGTAGTGTCCTAGGGGGATAGCAGTCACCATTCAGTAGGGTCCTAGGAGGATAGTAGTCACCATTCAGTAGTGTCCTAGGGGGATAGTAGTCACCATTCAGTAGTGTCCTAGGGTGATTGTAGTCACCATTCAGTAGTGCCCTAGGGGGATAGTAGTCACCATTCAGTAGTGTCCTAGGGAGATTGTAGTCACCATTCAGTAGTGTCCTAGGGGGGATAGTAGTCTCCATTCAGTAATGTCGTACGGAAAGAGTAGTTACCATTAAGTAGTTTCCTAGAGCGGTAGGAGTCTCCATTCAGTAGTGTTCTAGGGGGATAGTAGTCACCATTCAGTAGTGTTCTAGGGGGATAGTAGTCACTATTCAGTAGTGTCCTAGGGCAATAGTAGTCGTCATTCAGTAGTGGCCTAGTACAATAGTAGTCACCATTAAGTTGTGTCCTAGGGCGATAGTAGTCACCATTTAGTAGTGTCCTAGGGCGATAGTAGTCACCATTCAGTAGGGTTCTAAGGGGATAGTAGTCATCACTTAGTCGTGTTCTAGGTCATCATTTAGTAGTGTGCTTGGAGGATAGCACATAGTTACCATTTAACAGAGGCCTAAGGAGAATATAGTCACTATTCACTAGTGTCCTAGGGGGAGTGCAGTCACCATTAAGTAGTGTCCTAGGGGGATAGTAGTCGCCATTCAATAGTGGCCTAGAGGATTGTAGTCACCATTTAGTAGGGTCCTAGGGGGATAGTAGTCACCATTTAGTAGTGTCCTAGGGGGATAGTAGTCACCATTTAGTAGTGTCCTAGGGCAATAGTAGGCACCATTCAGTAGTGTCCTAGGGGGATAGTAGTCTCCATTCAGTAGTGTCCTAGGGGGATAGTAGTCACCATTCAGTAGTGTCCTAGGATGATAGTAGTCACTATTCAGTAGTGTTCTAGGAGGATAGTAGTCGCCATTCAGTAGTGTCCTAGGGCGATAGTAGTCACCATTCAGTAGTGTCCTAGGGGGATAGTAGTCACCATTCAGTAGTGTCCTAGGGTGATAGTAGTCACCATTCAGTAGTGTCCTAGGGGGATAGTAGTCACCATTCAGTAGTGTTCTAGGGTGATAGTAGTCACCATTCAGTAGTGTCCTAGGGGGATAGTAGTCACTATTCAGTAGTGTTCTAGGGGGATAGTAGTCACCATTCAGAAGTGTCCTAGGGCGATAGTAGTCACCATTCAGTAGTGTCCTAGGGGGATAGTAGTCACCATTCAGTAGTGTCCTAAGGTGATAGTAGTCACCATTCAGTAATGTCCTAGGGTGATAGTAGTCACCATTCAGTAGTGTCCTAGGGGGATAGTAGTCACTATTCAGTAGTGTTCTAGGGCGATAGTAGTCACCATTCAGTAGTGTCCTAGAAGGATAGTAGTCACCATTCAGTAAAGTCCTAGAGGGATAGTAGTCACCATTTAGTAGTGTCCTAGGGCGATAGTAGTCACCATTCAGTAGTTTCCTAGGGGGATAGTAGTCACCATTCAGTAGTGTCCTAGGGGGATAGTAGTCACCATTCAGTAGTGTCCTAGGGTGACAGTAGTCACCATTCAGTAGTGTCCTAGGGCGATAGTAGTCACCATTCAGTGGTGTCCTAGGGGGATAGTAGTCACCATTCAGTAGTGTCCTAGGGGAATGGTAGTCACCATTCAGTAGTGTCCAAGGGGGATAGTAGTCTCCATTCAGAAGTGTTCTAGGGGGATAGTAGTCTCCATTCAGTAGTGTCCTAGGGGGATAGTAGTCTCCATTCAGTAATGTCGTACGGGGAGAGTAGTTACCATTAAGTAGTTTCCTAGAGGGATAGTAGTCACCATTCAGCAGGGTCCTAGGGCAATAGTAGTCGCCATTCAGTAGTGTCCTATGGAGATAGTAGTCACCATTCAGTCGGGTCTTAGGGGGATTGTAGTCACCATTCAGTAGTGTCCTAGGGGGATTGTAGTCACCATTCAGTAGTGTCCTAGGGGGGTAGTAGTCACCATTAAGTAGTGTCCTAGGGGGATAGTAGTCTCCATTCAGTAGTGTCCTAGGGGGATAGTAGTCACCATTCAGTAGGGTTCTAGGGGGATAGTAGTCACCATTCAGTAGTGTCCTAGGGGGATAGTAGTCACCATTCAGTAGTGTCCTAGGGGGATAGTAGTCACCATTCAGTAGGGTCCTAGGGGGATAGTAGTCACCATTCAGTAGGGTCCTAGGGGGATAGTAGTCACCATTCAGTAGTGTCCTAGGGGAATGGTAGTCACCATTCAGTAGTGTCCTATGGGGATAGTAGTCACCATTCAGTAGTGTCCTAGGGGGATAGTAGTCACCATTCAGTAGGGTCCTAGGGGGATAGTAGTCACCATTCAGAAGGGTCCTAGGAAGATAGTAGTCACCAATCAGTAGTGTCGTAAGGGGATAGTAATCACCATTCAGTAGTGTCTTAGGGGGATAGTAGTCACCATTCAGTAGTGTCCTAGGGGGATAGTAGTCACCATTCAGTAGTGTACTAGGGGGATAGTAGTCACCATTCAGTAGTGTTCTAGGGGGATGGTAGTCACCATTCAGTAGTGTCCTAGGGGGATAGTAGTCACCATTCAGTAGTGTCCTAGGGGGATAGTAGTCACCATTCAGTAGTGTCCTAGGGGGATAGTAGTCACCATTCTGTAGTGTCCTAGGGGGATAGTAGTCACCATTCAGTAGTGTACTAGGGGGATAGTAGACACCATTCAGTAGTGTCCTAGGGGGATAGTAGTCACCATTCAGTAGAGTCCTAGGGGGATAGTAGTCACCATTCAGTAGTGCACCAGGGTGATAGTAGTCACCATTCAGTAGTGTACTAGGGCGATAGTAGTCACCATTCAGTAGTGTCCTAGGGGGATAGTAGTCACCATTCTGTAGTGTCCTAGGGGGATAGTAGTCACCATTCAGTAGTGTACTAGGGGGATAGTAGACACCATTCAGTAGTGTCCTAGGGGGATAGTAGTCACCATTCAGTAGAGTCCTAGGGGGATAGTAGTCACCATTCAGTAGTGCACCAGGGTGATAGTAGTCACCATTCAGTAGTGTACTAGGGCGATAGTAGTCACCATTCAGTAGTGTCCTAGGGCGATAGTAGTCACCATTCAGTAGTGTTCTAGGGGGATAGTAGTCACCATTCAGTAGTGTTCTAGGGGGATAGTAGTCACCATTCAGTAGTGTCCTAGAGGGATAATAGTCACCATTCAGTAGTGTCCTAGGGGGATAGTAGTCACCATTCAGAATTGTCCTAGGGCGATAGTAGTCACCATTCAGTAGGGTCCTAGGAGGATAGTAGTCACCATTCAGTAGTGTCCTAGGGTGATAGTAGTCACTATTCAGTAGTGTTCTAGGGGGATAGTAGTCACCATTCAGTAGGGTCCTAGGGGGATAGTAGTCACCATTCAGTAGTGTCCTAGGGGAATGGTAGTCACCATTCAGTAGTGTCCTATGGGGATAGTAGTCACCATTCAGTAGTGTCCTAGGGGGATAGTAGTCACCATTCAGTAGGGTCCTAGGGGGATAGTAGTCACCATTCAGTAGGGTACTAGGGGGATAGTAGTCACCATTCAGTAGTGTCCTAGGGGAATGGTAGTCACCATTCAGTAGTGTTCTAGGGGGATAGTAGTCACCATTCAGAAGTGTTCTAGGGTGATAGTAGTCACCATTCAGTAGTGTCCTAGGGGGATAGTAGTCACCATTCAGTAGTGTCCTAGGGGGATAGTAGTCACCATTTAGTAGGGTCCTAGGGGGATAGTAGTCACCATTCAGTAGGGTCCTAGGGGGATAGTAGTCACCATTCAGTAGTGTCCTAGGGGAATGGTAGTCACCATTCAGTAGTGTTCTAGGGGGATAGTAGTCACCATTCAGAAGTGTTCTAGGGTGATAGTAGTCACCATTCAGTAGTGTCCTAGGGGGATAGTAGTCACCATTCAGTAGTGTCCTAGGGGGATAGTAGTCACCATTTAGTAGGGTCCTAGGGGGATAGTAGTCACCATTAAGTAGTGTCCTAGGGCGATAGTAGTCACCATTCAGTAGTGTCCTAGGGGGATAGTAGTCACCATTCAGTAGTGTCCTAGGGGGATAGTAGTCACCATTTAGTAGGGTCCTAGGGGGATAGTAGTCACCATTCAGTAGTGTCCTAGGGAAATAGTAGTCACCATTCAGTAGTGTCCTAGGGGGATAGTAGTCACCATTCAGTAGTGTCCTAGGGGGATAGTAGTCACCATTCAGTAGGGTCCTAGGGGGATAGTAGTCACCATTCAGTAGTGTCCTAGGGGAATGGTAGTCACCATTCAATAGTGTTCTAGGGGGATAGTAGTCACCAATCAGAAGTGTTCTAGGGTGATAGTAGTCACCATTCAGTAGTGTCCTAGGGGGATAGTAGTCACCATTCAGTAGTGTCCTAGGGGGATAGTAGTCACCATTTAGTAGGGTCCTAGGGGGATAGTAGTCACCATTAAGTAGTGTCCTAGGGCGATAGTAGTCACCATTCAGTAGTGTCCTAGGGGGATAGTAGTCACCATTCAGTAGTGTCCTAGGGGGATAGTAGTCACCATTTAGTAGGGTCCTAGGGGGATAGTAGTCACCATTCAGTAGTGTCCTAGGGGGATAGTAGTCACCATTCAGTAGTGTCCTAGGGGGATAGTAGTCACCATTCAGTAGTGTCCTAGGGGGATAGTAGTCACCATTTAGTAGGGTCCTAGGGGGATAGTAGTCTCCATTCAGTAGTGTCCTAGGGCGATAGTAGTCACCAATCAGTAGTGTCGTAAGGGGATAGTAATCACCATTCAGTAGTGTCTTAGGGGGATAGTAGTCACCATTCAGTAGTGTCCTAGGGGGATAGTAGTCACCATTCAGTAGTGTACTAGGGGGATAGTAGTCACCATTCAGTAGTGTTCTAGGGGGATGGTAGTCACCATTCAGTAGTGTCCTAGGGGGATAGTAGTCACCATTCAGTAGTGTCCTAGGGGGATAGTAGTCACCATTCAGTAGTGTCCTATGGGGATAGTAGTCACCATTCTGTAGTGTCCTAGGGGGATAGTAGTCACCATTCAGTAGTGTACTAGGGGGATAGTAGACACCATTCAGTAGTGTCCTAGGGGGATAGTAGTCACCATTCAGTAGAGTCCTAGGGGGATAGTAGTCACCATTCAGTAGTGCACCAGGGTGATAGTAGTCACCATTCAGTAGTGTACTAGGGCGATAGTAGTCACCATTCAGTAGTGTCCTAGGGCGATAGTAGTCACCATTCAGTAGTGTTCTAGGGGGATAGTAGTCACCATTCAGTAGTGTCCTAGGGGGATAATAGTCACCATTCAGTAGTGTCCTAGGGGGATAGTAGTCACCATTCAGAATTGTCCTAGGGCGATAGTAGTCACCATTCAGAATTGTCCTAGGGCGATAGTAGTCACCATTCAGTAGTGTACTAGTGGGATAGTAGTCACCATTCAGAATTGTCCTAGGGTGATAGTAGTCACCATTCAGTAGTGTACTAGGGTGATAGTAGTCACCATTCAGAATTGTCCTAGGGGGATAGTAGTCACCATTCAGTAGTGTCCTAGGGGGATAGTAGTCACCATTCAGTAGTGTACTAGCGGGATAGTAATCACCATTCAGTAGTGTCCTAGGGGGATAGTAGTCACCATTCAGTAGTGTCCTAGGGGGATAGTAGTCACCATTCACTAGTGTCCTAAGGTGATAGTAGTCACCATTCAGTAGTGTCCTAGGGTGATAGTAGTCACCATTCAGTAGTGTCCTAGGGGGATAGTAGTCACTATTCAGTAGTGTTCTAGGGGGATAGTAGTCACCATTCAGTAGTGTCCTAGGGGGATAGTATTCACCATTCAGTAGAGTCCTAGAGGGATAGTAGTCACCATTTAGTAGTGTCCTAGGGCGATAGTAGTCACCATTCAGTAGTGTCCTAGGGGGATAGTAGTCACCATTCAGTAGTGTCCTAGGGTGATAGTAGTCACCATTCAGTAGTGTCCTAGGGTGACAGTAGTCACCATTCAGTAGTGTCCTAGGGGGATAGTAGTCACCATTCAGTGGTGTCCTAGGGGGATAGTAGTCACTATTCAGTAGTGTCCTAGGGGAATGGTAGTCACCATTCAGTAGTGTCCTAGGGGGATAGTAGTCTCCATTCAGAAGTGTTCTAGGGGGATAGTAGTCTCCATTCAGTAGTGTCCTAGGGGGATAGTAGTCTCCATTCAGTAATGTCGTACGGGGAGAGTAGTTACCATTAATTAGTTTCCTAGAGGGATAGTAGTCACCATTCAGTAGGGTCCTAGGGCAATAGTAGTCGCCATTCAGTAGTGTCCTATGGGGATAGTAGTCACCATTCAGTCGGGTCTTAGGGGGATTGTAGTCACCATTCAGTAGTGTCCTAGGGGGATAGTAGTCACCATTCAGTAGTGTCCTAGGGGGGTAGTAGTCACCAATCAGTAGTGTCCTAGGGGGATAGTAGTCTCCATTCAGTAGTGTCCTAGGAGGATAGTAGTCACCATTCAGTAGGGTCCTAGGGGGATAGTAGTCACCATTCAGTAGTGTCCTAGGGGGATAGTAGTCACCATTCAGTAGTGTCCTAGGAGGATAGTAGTCACCATTCAGTAGTGTCCTAGGGGGATAGTAGTCACCATTTTGTAGTGTCCTAGGGGAATGGTAGTCACCATTCAGTAGTGTCCTAGGGGGATAGTAGTCACCATTCAGTAGTGTCCTAGGGCGATAGTAGTCACCATTCAGTAGGGTCCTAAGGGGATAGTAGTCACCATTCAGTAGTGTTCTAGGGGGATAGTAGTCACCATTCAGTAGTGTCCTAGGGGAATGGTAGTCACCATTCAGTAGTGTTCTAGGGGGATAGTAGTCACCATTCAGAAGTGTTCTAGAGTGATCGTAGTCACCATTCAGTAGTGTCCTAGGGGGATAGTAGTCACCATTCAGTAGTGTCCTAGAAGGATAGTAGTCACCATTTAGTAGGGTCCTAGGGGGATAGTAGTCACCATTCAGTAGTGTCCTAGGGCGATAGTAGTCACCATTCAGAATTGTCCTAGGGGGATAGTAGTCACCATTCAGTAGTGTCCTAGGGGGATAGTAGTCACCATTCAGTAGTGTCCTAGGGGGATAGTAGTCTCCATTCAGAAGTGTTCTAGGGGGATAGTAGTCTCCATTCAGTAGTGTCCTAGGGGGATAATAGTCTCCATTCAGTAATGTCGTACGGGGAGAGTAGTTACCATTAAGTAGTTTCCTAGAGGGATAGTAGTCACCATTCAGTAGGGTCCTAGGGCAATAGTAGTCGCCATTCAGTAGTGTCCTATGGGGTTAGTAGTCACCATTCAGTCGGGTCTTAGGGGGATTGTAGTCACCATTCAGTAGTGTCCTAGGGGGATAGTAGTCACCATTCAGTAGTGTCCTAGGGGGGTAGTAGTCACCATTAAGTAGTGTCCTAGGGGGATAGTAGTCACCATTCAGTAGTGTCCTAGGGGGATAGTAGTCACCATTCAGTAGGGTCCTAGGGGGATAGTAGTCACCATTCAGTAGTGTCCTAGGGGGATAGTAGTCACCATTCAGTAGTGTCCTAGGGGGATAGTAGTCACCATTCAGTAGTGTCCTAGGGGGATAGTAGTCACCATTCCGTAGTGTCCTAGGGGAATGGTAGTCACCATTCAGTAGGGTCCTAGGGGGATAGTAGTCACCATTCAGTAGTGTCCTAGGGCGATAGTAGTCACCATTCAGTAGGGTCCTAGGGGGATAGTAGTCACCATTCAGTAGTGTTCTAGGGGGATAGTAGTCACCATTCAGTAGTGTCCTAGGGGAATGGTAGTCACCATTCAGTAGTGTTCTAGGGGGATAGTAGTCACCATTCAGAAGTGTTCTAGAGTGATCGTAGTCACCATTCAGTAGTGTCCTAGGGGGATAGTAGTCACCATTCAGTAGTGTCCTAGGGGGATAGTAGTCACCATTCAGTAGGGTCCTAGGGGGATAGTAGTCACCATTCAGTAGTGTCCTAGGGCGATAGTAGTCACCATTCAGAATTGTCCTAGGGGGATAGTAGTCACCATTCAGTAGTGTCCTAGGGGGATAGTAGTCACCATTCAGTAGTGTCCTAGGGGGATAGTAGTCACCATTCAGTAGTGTCCTAGGGGGATAGTAGTCACCATTCAGTAGTGTCCTAGGGGGATAGTAGTCACCATTCAGTAGTGTCCTAGGGGGATAGTAGTCACCATTCAGTAGTGTACTAGGGGGATAGTAGTCACCATTCAGTAGTGTCCTAGGGGGATAGTAGTCACCATTCAGTAGAGTCCTAGGGGGATAGTAGTCACCATTCAGTAGTGTCCTAGGGTGATAGTAGTCACCATTCAGTAGTGTACTAGGGCGATAGTAGTCACCATTCAGTAGTGTCCTAAGGGGATAGTAGTCACCATTCAGTAGTGTTCTAGGGGGATAGTAGTCACCATTCAGTAGTGTCCTAGGGGGATAGTAGTCACCATTCAGTAGTGTCCTAGGGGGATAGTAGTCACCATTCAGAATTGTCCTAGGGCGATAGTAGTCACCATTCAGAATTGTCCTAGGGCGATAGTAGTCACCATTCAGTAGTGTACTAGCGGGATAGTAGTCACCATTCAGAATTGTCCTAGGGTGATAGTAGTCACTATTCAGTAGTGTACTAGGGGGATAGTAGTCACCATTCAGAATTGTCCTAGGGGGATAGTAGTCACCATTCAGTAGGGTCCTAGGGGGATAGTAGTCACCATTCAGTAGTGTCCTAGGGTGATAGTAGTCACCATTCAGTAGTGTACTAGGGTGATAGTAGTCACCATTCAGAATTGTCCTAGGGGGATAGTAGTCACCATTCAGTAGTGTCCTAGGGCAATAGTAGTCACCATTCAGTAGTGTCCTAGGGCGATAGTAGTCACCATTCAGTAGTGTACTAGGGTGATAGTAGTCACCATTCAGAATTGTCCTAGGGGGATAGTAGTCACCATTCAGAATTGTCCTAGGGGGATAGTAGTCACCATTCAGTAGTGTACTAGGGTGATAGTAGTCACCATTCAGAATTGTCCTAGGGGGATAGTAGTCACCATTCAGTAGTGTCCTAGGGGGATAGTAGTCACCATTCAGTAGTGTACTAGCGGGATAGTAGTCACCATTCAGTGGTGTACTAGGGTGATAGTAGTCTCCATTCAGTAGGGTCCTAGGGGGATAGTAGTTGCCATTCAGTAGTGTCCTAGGGTGATAGTAGTCACCATTTAGTAGTGTCCGTGAGGGATTGTAGCTGCCATGCAATAGTGTCCTAGAGCGATAGTAATTACCATTCAGTAGTGTCCTAGGAGGATAGTAGTCACCATTCAGTAGGTTCCTAGGGCGATAGTAGTCTCCATTCAGTAGTGGTCTTGGGGGATGGTAGTCACCATTCAGTAGTGTCCTAGAGCGATAGTAGTCACCATTCAGTGGTGACCTAGGGGGATAGTAGTCACCATTCAGTAGTGTCCTAGGGTGATAGTAGTCACCATTTAGTAGTGTCCGTGAGGGATTGTAGCTGCCATGCAATAGTGTCCTAGAGCGATAGTAATTACCATTCAGTAGTGTCCTAGGAGGATAGTAGTCACCATTCAGTAGGTTCCTAGGGCGATAGTAGTCGCCATTCAGTAGTGGTCTTGGGGGATGGTAGTCACCATTCAGTAGTGTCCTAGGGCAATAGTAGTCACCATTCAGTAGTGTCCTAGGGCGATAGTAGTCACCATTCAGTAGTGTACTAGGGTGATAGTAGTCACCATTCAGAATTGTCCTAGGGGGATAGTAGTCACCATTCAGAATTGTCCTAGGGGGATAGTAGTCACCATTCAGTAGTGTACTAGGGTGATAGTAGTCACCATTCAGAATTGTCCTAGGGGGATAGTAGTCACCATTCAGTAGTGTCCTAGGGGGATAGTAGTCACCATTCAGTAGTGTACTAGCGGGATAGTAGTCACCATTCAGTGGTGTACTAGGGTGATAGTAGTCTCCATTCAGTAGGGTCCTAGGGGGATAGTAGTTGCCATTCAGTAGTGTCCTAGGGTGATAGTAGTCACCATTTAGTAGTGTCCGTGAGGGATTGTAGCTGCCATGCAATAGTGTCCTAGAGCGATAGTAATTACCATTCAGTAGTGTCCTAGGAGGATAGTAGTCACCATTCAGTAGGTTCCTAGGGCGATAGTAGTCTCCATTCAGTAGTGGTCTTGGGGGATGGTAGTCACCATTCAGTAGTGTCCTAGAGCGATAGTAGTCACCATTCAGTGGTGACCTAGGGGGATAGTAGTCACCATTCAGTAGTGTCCTAGGGTGATAGTAGTCACCATTTAGTAGTGTCCGTGAGGGATTGTAGCTGCCATGCAATAGTGTCCTAGAGCGATAGTAATTACCATTCAGTAGTGTCCTAGGAGGATAGTAGTCACCATTCAGTAGGTTCCTAGGGCGATAGTAGTCGCCATTCAGTAGTGGTCTTGGGGGATGGTAGTCACCATTCAGTAGGGTCCTAGAGCGATAGTAGTCACCATTCAGTAGTGACCTAGGGGGATAGTAGTCACCATTCAGTAGTGTCCTTGGGTGATAGTAGTCACCATTCAGTAGTGGTCTTAGGGGATAGTAGTCACCATTCAGTTGGGTCCTAGGGGGATAGTAGTCACCATTCAGTAGTGTCCTAGGGGGATAGTAGTCACCATTCAGTAGTGTCCTAGGGCGATAGTAGTCTCCATTCAGTAGGGTCTTAGGGCGATAGTAGTTGCCATTCAGTAGTGTCCTAGGGTGATAGTAGTCACCATTTAGTAGTGTCCGTGAGGGATTGTAGCTGCCATGCAATAGTGTCCTAGAGTGATAGTAATTACCATTCAGTAGTGTCCTAGGAGGATAGTAGTCACCATTCAGTAGGTTCCTAGGGCGATAGTAGTCGCCATTCAGTAGTGCTCTCGGGGTATAGTAGTCACTATACAGAAGTGTCCTAGGGGGATAGTAGTCACCATTCAGTAGTGTACTAGGGGGATAGCAGTCACCAGTCAGAAGTGTCCTAAAGGGATAGTAGTCACCATTCCGAAGGTATAGTAATCATCATTCTGTAGTGTCCTATAGTGGGATAGCAGTCATTATTTAGTAGTATCCTAGGGGGATAGTAGGCACCATTCAGAAGTGTCCTAGGGGGATAGTAGACACCATTGAGAAATATCTTTGTGGGATAGTAGTCAGCATTCAGAATTGTCCTAGGGAGATAGTAGTCACCATTCTGAAGTGTCCAAGGAGAATAGTAGTCACCACTCTGAAGTGTCCAAGGGGGATAGTAGTCGCCAATCACTAGTGTCGTAGGGGGATAGTAGTCACCATTCAGTAGTGTACTAGGGGGATAGTAGTCACCATTCAGTAGTGTCCTAGGGGGATAGTAGTCACCATTCATTAGTGTCCTAGGGGGATAGTAGTCACCATTCATTAGTGTCCTAGGGGGATAGTAGTCACCATTCATTAGTGTCCTAGGGAGATAGTAGTCACCATTCAGTAGTGTCCTAGGGGGATAGTAGTCACCATTCATTAGTGTCCTAGGGGGATAGTAGTCACCATTCAGTAGTGTCCTAGGGCGATAGTAGTTGCCATTCAGTAGTGTCCTAGGGTGATAGTAGTCACCATTTAGTAGTGTCCGTGAGGGATTGTAGCTGCCATGCAATAGTGTCCTAGAGTGATAGTAATTACCATTCAGTAGTGTCCTAGGAGGATAGTAGTCACCATTCAGTAGGTTCCTAGGGCGATATTAATCTCCATTCAGTAGTGGTCTTGGGGGATGGTAGTCACCATTCAGTAGTGTCCTAGAGCGATAGTAGTCACCATTCAGTAGTGACCTAGGGTGATAGTAGTCACCATTCAGTAGTGTCCTAGGGGGATAGTAGTCACCATTCAGTAGTGGTCTTGGGGGATAGTAGTCACCATTCAGTAGTGTCCTAGGGGGATAGTAGTCACCATTCAGTAGTGTCCTAGGGTGATAGTAGTCACCATTCACTAGTGTCCTAGGGTGATAGTAGTCACCATTCAGTAGTGTCGTAGGGTGATAGTAGTCACCATTAGGTAGTGTCGTAGGGTGATAGTAGTCACCATTCAGTAGTGTCCTAGGGTGACAGTAGTCACCATTCAGTAGTGTCCTAGGGGGGTAGTAGTCACCATTCAGTAGGGTCCTAGGGGGATAGTAGTCACTATTCAGTAGTGCTAGGGGGATAGTAGTCACCATTCAGTAGTGTCCTAGGGGGATAGTGGTCACCATTTAGTAGTGTCCTAGGGCAATAGTAGTCACCATTCAGTAGTGTACTAGCAGGATAGTAGTCACCATTTAGTGGTGTACTAGGGTGATAGTAGTCACCATTCAGTAGTGTCCTAGGGTGATAGGAGTCTCCATTCAGTAGGGTACTAGGGCGATAGTAGTCGCCATTCAGTAGTGTCTTAGGGAGATAGTAGTCACCATTCAGTAGTGTACTAGGGTGATAGTAGTCACCATTCAGTAGTGTCCTAGAGTGATAGTAGTCACCATTCAGTAGTGTCCTAGGGCGATAGTAGTCACCATTCAGTAGTGTCCTAGGGGGATAGTAGTCACCATTCAGTAGTGTCCTAGGGCGATAGTAGTCACCATTAAGTTGTATTTTAGGGGGGATAGTAGTCACCATTCAGTAGTGTCCTAGGGCGATAGTAGTCACCATTTAGTAGTGTCCTAGGGGGATAGTAGTCACCATTTAGTAGTGTCCTAGGGCAATAGTAGTCACCATTCAGTAGTGTTCTAGGGCGATAGTAGTCACTATTTAGTTGTATTTTTGGGGGGATAGTAGTCATCATTCAGTAGTGTCCTAGGGCGATAGTAGTCACCATTCATTAGTTTCCTAGGGCGATAGTAGTCACCATTAAGTTGTGACCTAGGGCGATAGTAGTCACCATTGAGTAGGTTCCTTGGGCGATAGTAGTCACCATTTAGTTGTATTTTAGGGGGGATAGTAGTCATCATTCAGTAGTGTCCTAGGGGGATAGTAGTCACCATTTAGTAGAGTCCTAGTGCAATAGTAGTCACCATTCAGTAGTGTCCTAGGGCGATGGTAGTCACCATTAAGTTGTATTTTAGGGGGGATAGTAGTCACCATTCAGTAGTGTCCTAGGGCGATAGTAGTCACCATTTAGTAGTGTCCTAGGGGGATAGTAGTCACCATTTAGTAGTGTCCTAGGGCAATAGTAGTCACCATTCAGTAGTGTCCTAGGGCGATAGTAGTCACCATTCAATAGTTTCCTAGGGCGATAGTAGTCACCATTAAGTTGTGTCCTAGGGCGATAGTAGTCACCATTGAGTATGTTCCTTGGGCGATAGTAGTCACCATTTAGTTGTATTTTAGGGGGGATAGTAGTCATCATTCAGTAGTGTCCTAGGGGGATAGTAGTCACCATTCATTAGTGTCCTAGGGGGATAGTAGTCACCATTCATTAGTGTTCTAGGGGGATAGTAGTCACCATTCAGTAGTGTCCTAGGGGGATAGTAGTCACCATTCATTAGTGTCCTAGGGGGATAGTAGTCACCATTCATTAGTCTCCTAGGGGGATAGTAGTCACCATTCAGTAGTGTCCTAGGGGGATAGTAGTCACCATTCAGTAGTGTCCTAGGGGGATAGTAGTCACCATTCAGTAGGGTCCTAGGGCGATAGTAGTTGCCATTCAGTAGTGTCCTAGGGTGATAGTAGTCACCATTCAGTAGTGTCCGTGAGGGATTGTAGCTGCCATGCAATAGTGTCCTAGAGCGATAGTAATTACCATTCAGTAGTGTCCTAGGAGGATAGTAGTCACCATTCAGTAGGTTCCTAGGGCGATAGTAGTCTCCATTCAGTAGTGGTCTTGGGGGATGGTAGTCACCATTCAGTAGTGTCCTAGAGCGATAGTAGTCACCATTCAGTAGTGTCCTAGGGTGATAGTAGTCACCATTCAGTAGTGTCCTAGGGTGATAGTAGTCACCATTCAGTAGTGGTCTTGGGGGATAGTAGTCACCATTCAGTAGGGTCCTAGGGGAATAGTAATCACCATTCAGTAGTGTCCTAGGGGGATAGTAGTCACCATTCAGTAGTGTCCTAGGGTGATAGTAGTCACCATTCAGTAGTGTCCTAGGGTGATAGCAGTCACCATTCAGTAGTGTCGTAGGGTGATAGTAGTCACCATTCAGTAGTGTCCTAGGGTGATAGTAGTCACCATTCAGTGGTGTCCTAGGGGGGTAGTAGTCACCATTCAGTAGGATCCTAGGGGGATAGTAGTCACTATTCAGTAGTGCTAGGGGGATAGTAGTCACCATTCAGTAGTGTCCTAGGGGGATAGTGGTCACCATTTAGTAGTGTCCTAGGGCAATAGTAGTCGCCATTCAGTAGTGTACTAGCAGGATAGTAGTCACCATTTAGTGGTGTACTAGGGTGATAGTAGTCACCATTCAGTAGTGTCCTAGGGTGATAGGAGTCTCCATTCAGTAGGGTACTAGGGCGATAGTAGTCGCCATTCAGTAGTGTCTTAGGGAGATAGTAGTCACCATTCAGTAGTGTCCAAGAGTGATAGTAGTCACCATTCAGTAGTGTCCTAGGGTGATAGTAGTCACCATTCAGTAGTGTCCTAGGGCGATAGTAGTCACCATTCAGTAGTGTCCTAGGGGGATAGTAGTCACCATTCAGTAGTGTCCTAGGGCAATAGTAGTCACCATTCAGTAGTGTTCTAGGGCGATAGTAGTCACCATTTAGTTTTATTTTAGGGGGGATAGTAGTCATCATTCAGTAGTGTCCTAGGGCGATAGTAGTCACCATTCAATAGCTTCCTAGGGCGATAGTAGTCACCATTAAGTTGTGTCCTAGGGCGATAGTAGTCACCATTGAGTAGGTTCCTTGGGCGATAGTAGTCACCATTTAGTTGTATTTTAGGGGGGATAGTAGTCATCATTCAGTAGTGTCCTAGGGGGATAGTAGTCACCATTTAGTAGAGTCCTAGGGCAATAGTAGTCACCATTCAGTAGTGTCCTAGGGCGATGGTAGTCACCATTAAGTTGTATTTTAGGGGGGATAGTAGTCACCATTCAGTAGTGTCCTAGGGCGATAGTAGTCACCATTTAGTAGTGTCCTAGGGGGATAGTAGTCACCATTTAGTAGTGTCCTAGGGCAATAGTAGTCACCATTCAGTAGTGTTCTAGGGCGATAGTAGTCACCATTTAGTTGTATTTTAGGGGGGATAGTAGTCATCATTCAGTAGTGTCCTAGGGCGATAGTAGTCACCATTCAGTAGTGTCCTAGGGGGATAGTAGTCACCATTTAGTAGTGTCCTAGGGCAATAGTAGTCACCATTCAGTAGTGTTCTAGGGCGATAGTAGTCACCATTTAGTTTTATTTTAGGGGGGATAGTAGTCATCATTCAGTAGTGTCCTAGGGCGATAGTAGTCACCATTCAATAGCTTCCTAGGGCGATAGTAGTCACCATTAAGTTGTGTCCTAGGGCGATAGTAGTCACCATTGAGTAGGTTCCTTGGGCGATAGTAGTCACCATTTAGTTGTATTTTAGGGGGGATAGTAGTCATCATTCAGTAGTGTCCTAGGGGGATAGTAGTCACCATTTAGTAGAGTCCTAGGGCAATAGTAGTCACCATTCAGTAGTGTCCTAGGGCGATGGTAGTCACCATTAAGTTGTATTTTAGGGGGGATAGTAGTCACCATTCAGTAGTGTCCTAGGGCGATAGTAGTCACCATTTAGTAGTGTCCTAGGGGGATAGTAGTCACCATTTAGTAGTGTCCTAGGGCAATAGTAGTCACCATTCAGTAGTGTTCTAGGGCGATAGTAGTCACCATTTAGTTGTATTTTAGGGGGGATAGTAGTCATCATTCAGTAGTGTCCTAGGGCGATAGTAGTCACCATTCAATAGTTTCCTAGGGCGATAGTAGTCACCATTAAGTTGTGTTCTAGGGCGATAGTAGTCACCATTGAGTAGGTTCCTTGGGTGATAGTAGTCACCATTTGGTTGTATTTTAGGGGGGATAGTAGTCATCATTCAGTAGTGTCCTAGGGGGATAGTAGTCACCATTCAATAGAGTCCTAAGGCGATAGTAGTCACCATTCATTAGTGTCCTAGGGGGATAGTAGTCACCATTCAGTAGTGTCCTAGGGGGATAGTAGTCACTATTCAGTAGTGTTCTAGGGGGATAGTAGTCACCATTCAGTAGTGTTTTAGGGCGATAGTAGTCACCATTCAGTAGTGTCCTAGGGGGATAGTAGTCACCATTCAGTAGTGTCCTAGGGTGATAGTAGTCACCATTCAGTAGTGTCCTAGGGGGATAGTAGTCACCATTCAGTAGTGTCCTAGGGTGATAGTAGTCACCATTCAATAGTGTCCTAGGGTGATAGTAGTCACTATTCAGTAGTGTTCTAGAGGGATAGTAGTCTCCATTCAGTAGGGTCCTAGAGCGATAGTAGGCACCATTCAGTAGGGTCCTATGGGGATAGTAGTCACCATTCAGTCGGGTCTTAGGGGGATTGTAGTCACCATTCAGTAGGGTCCTAGGGGGATAGTAATCACCATTCAGTAGTGTAATTTCGGGATAGTAGTCGCCATTAGGTAGTGACTTAGAACGATAGTAGCCGCCATTAGGTAAGTCCTAGGGCGATAGTAGTCACCATTCAGTAGGGTTCTAAGGGGATAGTAGTCATCACTTAGTCGTGTTCTAGGAGGATAATAGTCATCATTTAGTAGTGTGCTTGGAGTATAGTACATAGTTACCATTTAACAGAGGCCTAAGGAGAATATAGTCACTATTCACTAGTGTCCTAGGGGTAGTGCAGTCACCATTAAGTAGTGTCCTAGGGGGATAGTAGTTGCCATTCAGTGGTGTACTAGGGGATGGTAGTCACCATTTAATAGTGTCCTAGGTGGAATAGTAGTCACCAATCAGCAGTGTGCTAGGTGGATAGTAGTCGCCATTCAATAGTGGTCTAGGGGATTGTAGTCACCATTTAGTAGTGTCCTAGGGGGATAGTAGTCACCATTTAGTAGTGTCCTAGGGGGATAGTAGTCACCATTTAGTAGTGTCCTAGGGGGATAGTAGTCACCATTCAGTAGTGTTCTAGGGGGATAGTAGTCGCCATTTAGTAGTGGCCTAGTACAATAGTAGTCACCATTAAGTTGTGTCCATGTGGGATATTAGTCGCCATTCAGTAGTGTTCTAGGTTGATTGCAGTCACCATTCAGAAATGTCCTAGGGGGATAGTAGTCACCATCCAGAATTTTCCTAGGTGGATTGCAGTTACCATTCTGAAGTGTCCTAGGGGGATAATAGTCACCATTCTGATATGTCCAAGGGGGATATTAGTCGCCATTCAGTAGTGTTCTAGGTGGATTGCAGTCACCATTCAGAAATGTCCTAGGAAAATTGTAGTCACCATTCAGTACTGTCCTAGGTGGATGGTATTCACCATTCAGTAGTGCTCTCGGGGTATAGTAGTCACTATTCAGTAGTGTCCTATGGGGATAGTAGTGACTATTTAGCAGTGTCCTAGGGGGATAGAAGTCACCATTCAGTAGTGTACTAGGGGGATGGCAGTCACCAGTCAGAAGTGTTCTAGAGGGATAGTAGTCACCATTCCGAAGTGTCCTAGAGGTATAGTAATCATCATTCTGTAGTGTCCTATAGTGGGATAGCAGTCATTATTTAGTAGTATCCTAGGGGGATAGTAGTCACCATGCAGAAGTGTCCTATATAGGGATAGTAGACACCATTGAGAAATATCCTTGTGGGATAGTAGTCAGCATTCAGAATTGTCCTAGGGAGATAGTAGTCACCATTCTGAAGTATCCAAGGGGAATAGTAGTCACCACTCTGAAGTGTCCAAGGGGGATAGTAGTCGCCAATCAGTAGTGTCGTAGGGGGATAGTAGTCAGCATTCAGAATTGTCCTAGGGCGATAGTAGTCACCATTCAGTAGTGTACTAGGGGGATAGTAGTCACCATTCAGCAGTGTCCTAGGGTGATAGTAGTCACCATTCAGTAGTGTCTTAGGGTGATAGTAGTCACTATTCAGTAGTGTTCTAGGGTGATAGTAGTCACCATTCAGTAGTGTCCTAGGGGGATAGTAGTCACCATTCAGTAGTGTCCTAGGGTGAAAGTAGTCACCATTCAGTAGTGTCTTAGGGTGATAGTAGTCACTATTCAGTAATGTTCTAGGGTGATAGTAGTCACCATTCAGTAGTGTCCTAGGGGGATAGTAGTCACCATTCAGTAGTTTCCTAGGGGGATAGTAGTCACCATTCAGTAGTGTTCTAGGGGGATAGTAGTCACCATTCAGTAGTATCCTAGGGCAATAGTAGTCACCATTTAGTAGTGTCCTAGGGGGATAGTAGTCACCATTCAGTAGTGTTCTAGGGGGATGGTAGTCACCATTCAGTAGTGTCCTAGGGGGATAGCAGTAACTATTCAGAATTGTCCTAATGGGATCGTAATCATCATTCAGTATTGTTCTAGGGGGATAGTAGTCACCATTGAGAAGTATCCTTGGGGGATAGTAGTCACCATTCAGAAGTGTCCAAGGGGGTTACTAGTCGCCATTCAGTAGTGTCCTATGGGGATAGTAGTCACCATTCAGAAGTGTCCAAGGGGAATAGTAGTCACCATTCCGAAGTGTCCTATGGGGATAGTAGTTACCATTCAGTTGTGCTCTTGGGGGATAGTAGTCACCATTCAGAAGTGTCCAAGGGGAATAGTAGTCAACATTCAGTAGTGTCCTAGGGGGATAGTAGTCACCATTGAGAAGTATCCTAGGGGGATAGTAGTCACCATTCAGTAGTGTTCTAGGGGGATGGTAGTCACCATTCAGTAGTGTCCTAGGGGGATAGTAGTAACTATTCAGAATTGTCCTAATGGGATCGTAATCATCATTCAGTAGTGTTCTAGGGGGATAGTAGTCACCATTCAGAAGTGTCCAAGGGGGATATTAGTCGCCATTCAGTAGTGTCCTAGGGGGATAGTAGTCACCATTGAGAAGTATCCTTGGGGAATAGTAGTCACCATTCAGAAGTGTCCTAGGGGGATAGTAGTTACCATTCAGTTGTGCTCTTGGGGGATAGTAGTCACTATTCAGTAGTGTCCTAGGGGGATAGTAGTCACCATTCAGAAGTGTCCTATGGGGATAGTAGTTACCATTCAGTTGTGCTCTTGGGGGATAGTAGTCACTATTCAGTAGTGTCCTAGGGGGCTAGTAGTCACCATTCAGCAGTGTACTAGGGGGATAGTAGTCAACATTCAGTAGTGTCCTAGGGGGATAGTAGTCACCATTCAGAAGTGTCCTAGGGGGATAGTAGTCACCATCTAGAAGTATCCTAGGAGAATTGTAGTCACCATTCAGTAGTGTTCTAAGGGGTTAGCAGTCAACTTTCAGTACTGTTTTAAGGGGATAGTAGTCATCATTCAGTAGTGTCTTAGGGGGATAGAAGTGACAATTCGGAAGTGTCCTAGAGGTATAGTAATCATCATTCAGCAGTGTCCTGTACACGGATAGTAGCAACCATTCAGAAGAGTCCTAGGGGGATAGTAGTCACCATTGAGAAGTATCCTAGGGGGATAGTAGTCACCATTCAGTAGTGTTCTAGGGGGATGGTAGTCACCATTCAGTAGTGTCCTAGGGGGATATTAGTCGCCATTCAGTAGTGTTCTAGGGGGATAGTAATCACCATTCAGAAGTGTCCTATGGGGATAGTAGTTACCATTCAGTTGTGCTCTTGGGGGATAGTAGTCACTATTCAGTAGTGTCCTAGGGGGCTAGTAGTCACCATTCAGAAGTGTCCTAGAGGGATAGTAGTCACCATTGAGAAGTATCCTAGGGGAATAGTAGTCACCATTCAGAAGTGTCCTAGGGGGATAGTAGTCACCATTGAGAAGTATTCTAGGGGGATAGTAGTCACCATTCAGTAGTGTTCTAGGGGGATAGTAGTCACCATTCAGTAGTGTCCTAGGGGGATAGTAGTAACTATTCAGAATTGTCCTAATGGGATCGTAATCACCATTCAGTATTGTTCTAGAAGGATAGTAGTCACCATTGAGAAGTATCCTTGGGGGATAGTAGTCGCCATTCAGTAGTGTCCTAGGGGGACAGTAGTCACCATTGAGAAGTATCCTTGGGGAATAGTAGTCACCATTCAGAAGTGTCCAAGGGGGATATTAGTCACCATTCAGTAGTGTCCTAGGGGGATAGTAGTCACCATTCAGAAGTATCCTAGGAGAATAGTAATCATCATTTAGTAGTGTCCTAGAGGTATAGTAATCATCATTCAGTAGTGTCCTAGGGGGACAGTAGTCACCATTGAGAAGTATCCTTGGGGGATAGTAGTCGCCATTCAGTAGTGTCCTAGGGGGACAGTAGTCACCATTGAGAAGTATCCTTGGGGGATAGTAGCCGCCATTCAGTAGTGTCCTAGGGGGACAGTAGTCACCATTGAGAAGTATCCTTGGGGAATAGTAGTCACCATTCAGAAGTGTCCAAGGGGGATAATAGTCACCATTCAGAAGTGTCATAGGGGGATAGTAGTCACCATTCAGAAGTGTCCTAGAGGTATAGTAATCATCATTCAGTAGTGTCCTATATGGGGATAGTAGTCAGCATTCAGAAGTGTCCTAGGGGGATAGTAGACACCATTGAGAAATAATTTTGTGGGATAGTAGTCACCATTCAGAAGTGTCCAAGGGAGATATTAGTCGCCATTCAGTAGTGTCCTAGGGGGAAAGTAGTCACCATTTATAAGTGTCCTAGGGAGATAGTAATCATCATTTAGTAGTGTCCTAGGGGGATAGTAGTCACCATTCAGAAGTGTCCTAGGGGGATAGTAGTCACCATTCAGAATTAAGAGTCCTAGAGGTATAGTAATCATCATTCAGAAGTGTCCTAAGGGGATACTTGTCATCATTCAGAAGTGTCCAAGTGCGATATTAGTCGCCATTCAGTAGTGTTCTAGGGGATAGTAGTCACCATTGAGAAGTATCCTAGGGGGATAGTAGTCACCATTCAGTAGTGCTCTAGGGGGTTAGCAGTCACTTTTCAGTAGTGTTTTAAGGGGATAATAGTCACCATTCAGAAGTGTCCTAGGGGGATAGTAGTCACCATTGAGAAGTATCCTAGGGGGATAGTAGTCACCATTAAGAATTGTCCTAAGGGGATAGTAGTCACCATTAAGAAGTGTCATAGGGGAAATGTAGTCACCATTCAGTAGTGTCCTAGGGAAATAGTGGTAACTATTCAGAATTATCCTAATGGGATAGTAATCATCATTCAGTATTGTTCTAGGGGGATAGTAGTCACCATTGAGAAGAGTCCTATTCGGGGATAGTAGTCACCATTCAGAAGTGTCCTAGAGGGATAGTAGTCATCATTCAGTAGTGTCCTAGGGGGATAGTAGTAACTATTCAGAATTGTCCTAATGGGATGGTAATCATCATTCAGTATTGTTCTAGGGGGATAGTAGTCACCATTCAGAAGTGTCCTAGGGGGATAGTAGTCACCATTCAGAAGTGTCCTAGAGGGATAGTAATCATCATTCAGTATTGTCCTAGGGGGATAGTAGTCACCTTTCAGTAGTGCTTTCAGGGGATAATAGTCACCATTCAGAAGTGTCCTAGAGGGATAGTAGTCACGTTTGAGCAGTATCCTAGGGGGATAGTAGTCACCATTGAGAAGAGTCTTATTCGGGGATAGTAGTCACCATTCAGAAGTGTCCTAGAGGGATAGTAGTCATCATTCAGTAGTGTCCTAGAAGGTTAGTAGTCATCATTCAGTAGTGTCTTAGGAAGATAGAAGTGACCATTCAGAAGGATCCTACAGGTATAGTAATCAACATTCAGTATTGTCCTATATGGGGATAGTAGTAAATATTCAGAATTGTCCTAATGGGATAGTAATCATCATTCAGTATTGTTCTAGGGGGAAAGTAGTCACCATTCAGAAGTGTCCTAGAGGGATAGTAGTCATCATTCAGTAGTGTCTTAGGGGGATAGTAGTCACCACTCGGAAGTGTCCTAGGGGGATAGTAGTCGCCATTGAGAAGTATCCTAGGGGGATAGTAGTCACCATTGAGAAGTGTCCTATGGGGATAGTAGTCACCATTAAGAAGTGTCATAGGGGAAATGAAGTCACCATTCAGTATTGTTCTAGGGAGATAATAGTCACCATTGAGAAGTATCTTTGGGGGATAGTAGTCACCATTCAGTAGTGTTTTAGGAGGATAATAGTCACCATTCAGAAGTGTCCTAGAGGTATGGTAATCATCATTCAGTAGTGTCCTATATGGGGATAGTAGGCACCATTCAGAAGTGTCCTAGGGGGATAGTAGTCGCCAATCAGTAGTGTCGTAGGGGGATAGTAGTCAGCATTCAGAATTGTCCTAGGGAGATATTAGTCGCCATTCAGAAGTGTCCTAGGGGGATAGTAGTCACCTTTCAGTAGTGTCCTATGGGGATAATATTGACCATTTAGTAGTGTCCTAAGGGGATAGTAATCATCATTCAGTAGTGTCCTAAGGGGATACTAGTCACCATTCAGAATTGTACTAGGGAGATAGTAGTCACCATTGAGAAGTATCCTAGGGGGATAGTAGTCACCATTCAGAAGTGTCCAAGGGTGATAGTAGTCACCATTCAGTAGTGTCTTAGGGGGATAGTAGTCACCATTTAGAAGTGTACTAGGGAAATAGTAGTTACCATTCAATAGTGTTCTAGGGGGATTGCAGTCACCATTCAGAAGTGTCCTAGGGGATAATAGTCACCATTCAGAAGTGTCCTAGGGGGGATAGTAATTACCACTAAGAAGTGTCCTAAGGGAATTGTAGTCGCCATTCAGTAGTGTACTAGGGGGATACTAGTCACCATTCAGAAAAGTCCTAAGGGGATAGTAGTCACCATTCAGAAGTGTCCTAGGGGGATAGTAGTCACCATTCAGTAGTGTCCTAGGGGGATAGCAGTCACCATTCAGTAGGGTCCTAGGGGGATATTAGTCACTATTCAGTAGTGTCCTAGGGGGATACTAGTCACCATTCAGAAATGTCCTAAGGGGATAGTAGTCACCATTCAGAAGTGTCCTAGGGGGATAGTAGTCACCATTCAGTAGTGTCCTAGGGGGATAGTAGTCACCATTCAGTAGGGTCCTAGGAGGATAGTAGTCACCATTCAGTAGTGTTCTAGGGAGATAGTAGTCACCATTCAGTAGTGTCCTAGGGTGATTGTAGTCACCATTCAGTAGTGTCCTAGGGCGATAGTAGTCACCATTCAGTAGTGTCCTAAGGGGGTAGTAGTCACCATTCAGTAGGGTCCTAGGGTGATAGTAGTCACCATTCAGTAGTGTCCTAGGGGAATGGTAGTCACCATTCAGTAGTGTCCTAGGGGGATAGCAGTCACCATTCAGTAGTGTCCTAGGGGGATAGTAGTCACCATTCAGTAGTGTTCTAGGGGGATAGTAGTCACCATTCAGTAGTGTCCTAGGGTGATTGTAGTCACCATTCAGTAGTGTCCTAGGGTGATAGTAGTCACCATTCAGTAGTGTCCTAAGGGGGTAGTAGTCACCATTCAGTAGGGTCCTAGGGTGATAGTAGTCACCATTCAGTAGTGTCCTAGGGGAATGGTAGTCACCATTCAGTAGTGTTCTAGGGGGATAGTAGTCACCATTCAGAAGTGTTCTAGGGGGATAGTAGTCTCCATTCAGTAGTGTCCTAGGGGGATAGTAGTCTCCATTCAGTAATGCCGTACGGGGGGAGTAGTTGCCATTATGTAGTTTCCTAGGGCGGTAGGAGTCTCCATTCAGTAGTGTCCTAGAGGGATAGTAGTCACCATTCAGTAGGGTCCTAGGGCAATAGTAGTCACCATTCAGTAGGGTTCTAAAGGGATAGTAGTCATCACTTAGTCGTGTTCTAGGTCATCATTTAGTAGTGTGCTTGGAGGATAGCACATAGTTACCATTGAACAGAGGCCTAAGGAGAATATAGTCACTATTCACTAGTGTCCTAGGAGTAGTGCAGTCACCATTAAGTAGTGTCCTAGGGGGATAGTAGTCGCCATTCAATAGTGGCCTAGGGGATTGTAGTCACCATTTAGTAGGGTCCTAGGGGGATAGTAGTCACCATTTAGTAGTGTCCTAGGGGGATAGTAGTCACCATTTAGTAGTGTCCTAGGGCAATAGTAGTCATCATTCAGTAGTGTTCTAGGGAGATAGTAGTCGCCATTGAGTATTGGCATAGTACAATAGTAGTCACCATTAAGTTGTGTCCTAGGGCGATAGTAGTCACCATTTAGTAGTGTCCTAGGGCAATAGTAGTCACCATTAAGTTGTGTCCTAGGGCGACAGTAGTCACAATTTAGTTGTATTTTAGGGGGGATAGTAGTCATCATTCAGTAGTGTCCTAGGGCGATAGTAGTCACCATTCAATAGTTTCCTAGGGCGATAGTAGTCACCATTAAGTTGTGTCCTAGGGCGATAGTAGTCACCATTCAGTAGTGTCCTAGGGCGATAGTAGTCACCATTTGGTTGTATTTTAGGGGGGGATAGTAGTCATCATTCAGTAGTGTCCTAGGGGGATAGTAGTCACCATTCAATAGGATCCTAAGGCGATAGTAGTCACCATTCAGTAGCGTCCTAGACTGATAGTAGTCACCATTCAGTAGGGTCCTAGAGGGATAGTAGTCACCATTCAGTAGGGTCCTAGGGCAATAGTAGTCACCATTCAGTAGGGTTCTAAAGGGATAGTAGTCATCACTTAGTCGTGTTCTAGGTCATCATTTAGTAGTGTGCTTGGAGGATAGCACATAGTTACCATTTAACAGAGGCCTAAGGAGAATATAGTCACTATTCACTAGTGTCCTAGGAGTAGTGCAGTCACCATTAAGTAGTGTCCTAGGGGGATAGTAGTCGCCATTCAATAGTGGCCTAGGGGATTGTAGTCACCATTTAGTAGGGTCCTAGGGGGATAGTAGTCACCATTTAGTAGTGTCCTAGGGGGATAGTAGTCACCATTTAGTAGTGTCCTAGGGCAATAGTAGTCATCATTCAGTAGTGTTCTAGGGAGATAGTAGTCGCCATTGAGTATTGGCATAGTACAATAGTAGTCACCATTAAGTTGTGTCCTAGGGCGATAGTAGTCACCATTTAGTAGTGTCCTAGGGCGATAGTAGTCACCATTAAGTTGTGTCCTAGGGCGACAGTAGTCACAATTTAGTTGTATTTTAGGGGGGATAGTAGTCATCATTCAGTAGTGTTTTAGGGCGATAGTAGTCACCATTCAATAGTTTCCTAGGGCGATAGTAGTCACCATTAAGTTGTGTCCTAGGGCGATAGTAGTCACCATTCAGTAGTGTCCTAGGGCGATAGTAGTCACCATTTGGTTGTATTTTAGGGGGGGATAGTAGTCATCATTCAGTAGTGTCCTAGGGGGATAGTAGTCACCATTCAATAGGATCCTAAGGCGATAGTAGTCACCATTCAGTAGCGTCCTAGACTGATAGTAGTCACCATTCAGTAGGGTCCTAGGGGGATAGTAGTCACCATTCAGTAGTGTCCTAGGGGGATAGTAGTCACCATTAAGTTGTGTCCTAGGGCGATAGTAGTCACCATTAAGTTGTATTTTAAGGGGGATAGCAGTCACCATTCAGTAGTGTTCTAGGGCGATAGTAGTCACCATTCAATAGTGTCCTAGGGGGATAGTAGTCACCATTTAGTAGTGTCCTAGGGCAATAGTAGTCACCATTCAGTAGTGTCCTAGGGCGATAGTAGTCACCATTTGGTTGTATTTTAGGGGGGGATAGTAGTCATCATTCAGTAGTGTCCTAGGGGGATAGTAGTCACCATTCAATAGGATCCTAAGGCGATAGTAGTCACCATTCAGTAGCGTCCTAGACTGATAGTAGTCACCATTCAGTAGGGTCCTAGGGGGATAGTAGTCACTATTCAGTAGTGTTCTAGGGGGATAGTAGTCACCATTCAGTAGTGTCCTAGGGCGATAGTAGTCACCATTCAGTAGTGTCCTAGGGTGATAGTAGTCACCATTCAGTAGTGTCCTAGGGGGATAGTAGTCACCATTCAGTAGTGTCCTAGGGGGATAGTAGTCACCATTCAGTAGTGTCCTAGGGAAATAGTAGTCACCATTCAGTAGTGTTCTAGGGGGATAGTAGTCACCATTCAGTAGTGTCCTAGGGTGATAGTAGTCACCATTCAGTAGAGTCCTAGAGAAATAGTAGTCACCATTCAGTAGTGTCCTAGGGCAATAGTAGTCACCATTCAGTAGTTTCCTAGGGGGATAGTAGTCACCATTCAGTAGTGTCCTAGGGTGATAGTAGTCACCATTCAGTAGTGTCCTAGGGCGATAGTAGTCACCATTCAGTAGTGTCCTAGGGGAATGGTAGTCACTATTCAGTAGTGTTCTAGGGGGATAGTAGTCTCCATTCAGAAGTGTTCTAGGGGGATAGTAGTCTCCATTCAGTAATGTCGTACGGGGAGAGTAGCTACCATTAAGTAGTTTTCAAGAGTGATAGGAGTCTCCATTCAGTAGAGTCATAGGGCAATAGTAGTCGCCTTTCAGTAGTGTCCTATGGGGATAGTAGTCACCATTCAGTCGTGTCTTAGGGGGATTGTAATCACCATTCAGTCGGGTCCTAGGGGGATAGTAGTCACCATTCAGTAGTGTACTAGGGGGATAGTAGTCACCATTCAGTAGTGTCCTAGGGGGATAGTAGTCACCATTCAGTAGTGTCCAAGGGTGATAGTAGTCACCATTCAGTAGTGTCCTAGGGTGATAGTAGTCACCATTCAGTAGTGTCCTAGGGGGATAGTAGTCACCATTCAGTAGTGTTCTAGGGGGATAGTAGTCACCATTCAGTAGTGTCCTAGGGGGATAGTAGTCACCATTCAGTAGTGTCCTAGGGGGATAGTAGTCGCCATTCAGTGGTGTCCTAGGGGGATAGTAGTCACCATTCAGTAGTGTCCTAGGGGAATGGTAGTCACCATTCAGTAGTGTCCTAGGGGGATAGTAGTCTCCATTCAGAAGTGTTCTAGGGGGATAGTAGTCACCATTCAGCAGTTTCCTAGGGGGATTGTAGTCACCATTCAGTAGTGTCCTAGGGGAATGGTAGTCACCATTCAGTAGTGTCCTAGGGGGATAGTAGTCTCCATTCAGAAGTGTTCTAGGGGGATAGTAGTCTCCATTCAGTAATGTCGTACGGTGAGAGTAGTTACCATTAAGCAGTTTCCTAGAGCAGTAGGAGTCACCATTCAGTAGGGTCCTAGGGGGATAGTAGTCACCATTCAGTAGTGTCCTAGGGGGATAGTAGTCACCATTCAGTAGTGTCCTAGGGTGATAGTAGTCACCATTCAGTAGTGTCCTAGGGGGATAGTAGTCACCATTCAGTAGTGTCCTAGGGGAATGGTAGTCACCATTCAGTAGTGTCCTAGGGGGATAGTAGTCTCCATTCAGAAGTGTTCTAGGGGGATAGTAGTCTCCATTCAGTAGTGACCTAGGGGGATAGTAGTCTCCATTCAGTAATGTCGTACGGGGAGAGTAGTTACCATTAAGTAGTTTCCTAGAGCAGTAGGAGTCTCCATTCAGTAGTGTACAAGGGGATAGTAGTCACCATTCAGTAGGGTCCTAGGGCAATAGTAGTCGCCATTCAGTAGTGTCCTATGGGGATAGTAGTCACCATTCAGTCGGGTCCTAGGGGGATAGTAGTCACCATTCAGTAGTGTCCTAGGGGAATGGTAGTCACCATTCAGTAGTGTCCTAGGGGGATAGTAGTCTCCATTCAGAAGTGTTCTAGGGGGATAGTAGTCTCCATTCAGTAGTGACCTAGGGGGATAGTAGTCTCCATTCAGTAATGTCGTACGGGGAGAGTAGTTACCATTAAGTAGTTTCCTAGAGTGGTAGGAGTCTCCATTCAGTAGTGTACAAGGGGATAGTAGTCACCATTCAGTAGGGTCCTAGAACAATAGTAGTCGCCTTTCAGTAGTGTCCTATAGGGATAGTAGTCACCATTCAGTCGGGTCTTAGGGGGATTGTAGTCACCATTCAGTAGGGTCCTAGGGGGATAGTAGTCACCATTCAGTAGTGTACTAGGTGGATAGTAGTCACCATTCAGTAGTGTCCTAGGGGGATAGCAGTCACCATTCAGTAGTGTCCTAGGGTGATAGTAGTCACCATTCAGTAGTGTCCTAGGGGGATAGTAGTCACCACTCAGTAGTGTTCTAGGGGGATAGTAGCCACCATTCAGTAGTGTCCTAGGGGGATAGTAGTCACCATTCAGTAGAGTCCTAGAGGGATAGTAGCCACCATTAAGTAGTGTCCTAGGGCGATAGTAGTCACCATTCAGTAGTGTCCTAGGGGGATAGTAGTCACCATTCAGTAGTTTCCTAGGGTGATAGTAGTCACCATTCAGTAGTGTCCTAGGGGAATAGTAGCCACCATTCAGTAGTGTCCTAGGGGGATAGTAGTCACCATTCAGTAGTGTACTAGGGGGATAGTAGTCACCATTCAGTAGTGTCCTAGGGGGATAGTAGTCACCATTCAGTAGTGTCCTAGGGGGATAGTAGTCACCATTCAGTAGTGTACTAGGGGGATAGTAGTCACCATTCAGTAGTTTCCTAGGGGGATAGTAGTCACCATTCAGTAGTGTCCTAGGGGGATAGTAGCCACCATTCAGTAGTGTCCTAGGGGGATAGTAGTCACCATTCAGTAGTGTCCTAGGGTGATAGTAGTCACCATTCAGTAGTGTCCTAGGGGGATAGTAGTCACCATTCAGTAGTGTCCTAGGGGAATGGTAGTCACCATTCAGTAGTGTCCTAGGGGGATAGTAGTCACCATTCAGTAGTGTACAAGGGGATAGTAGTCACCATTCAGTAGGGTCCTAGGGCAATAGTAGTCGCCTTTCAGTAGTGTCCTATGGGAATAGTAGACACCATTCAGTCGGGTCTTTGGGGGATTGTAGTCACCATTCAGTAGGGTCCTAGGGCAATAGTAGTCGCCTTTCAGTAGTGTCCTATGGGGATAGTAGTCACCATTCAGTCGGGTCTTAGGGGGATTGTAGTCACCATTCAGTAGGGTCCTAGGGAGATAGTAGTCACCATTCAGTAGTGTACTAGGTAGATAGTAGTCACCATTCAGTAGTGTCCTAGGGTGATAGTAGTCACCATTCAGTAGTGTCCTAGGGGGATAGTAGTCACCATTCAGTAGTGTTCTAGGGGGATAGTAGTCACCATTCAGTAGTGTCCTAGGGGGATAGTAGTCACCATTCAGTAGTGTCCTAGGGGGATAGTAGTCGCCATTCAGTAGTGTCCTAGGGGGATAGTAGTCACCATTCAGTAGTGTCCTAGGGTGATAGTAGTCACCAATCAGTAGTGTCCTATGGGGATAGTAGTCACCATTCAGTAGTGTTCTAAGGGGATAGTAGTCACCATTCAGTAGTGCCCTAGGGGGATAGTAGTCACCATTCAGTAGAGTTCTAGAGGGATAGTAGCCACCATTTAGTAGTGTCCTAGGGCAATAGTAGTCGCCATTCAGTAGTGCCCTAGGGGGATAGTAGTCACCATTCAGTAGTGTTCTAGGGGGATAGTAGTCACCATTCAGTAGTTTCCTAGGGGGATAGTAGTCACCATTCAGTAGTGTCCTAGGGTGATAGTAGTCACTATTCAGTAGTGTCCTAGGGGGATAGTAGTCACCATTCAGTAGTGTCCTAGGGGAATGGTAGTCACCATTCAGTAGTGTCCTAGGGGGATAGTAGTCTCCATTCAGAAGTGTTCTAGGGGGATAGTAGTCTCCATTCAGTAGTGTCCTAGGGGGATAGTAGTCTCCATTCAGTAATGTCGTACGGGGAGAGTAGTTACCATTAAGTAGTTTCCTAGAGTGGTAGGAGTCTCCATTCAGTAGTGTTCTAAGGGGATAGTAGTCACCATTCAGTAGTGCCCTAGGGGGATAGTAGTCACCATTCAGTAGAGTTCTAGAGGGATAGTAGTCACCATTCAGTAGTTTCCTAGGGCGATAGTAGTCACCATTCAGTAGTGTCCTAGGGTGATAGTAGTCACTATTCAGTAGTGTCCTAGGGGGATAGTAGTCACCATTCAGTAGTGTCCTAGGGGAATGGTAGTCACCATTCAGTAGTGTACTAGGGGGATAGTAGTCTCCATTCAGAAGTGTTCTAGGGGGATAGTAGTCTCCATTCAGTAGTGTCCTAGGGGGATAGTAGTCTCCATTCAGTAATGTCGTACGGGGAGAGTAGTTACCATTAAGTAGTTTCCTAGAGTGGTAGGAGTCTCCATTCAGTAGTGTACAAGGGGATAGTAGTCACCATTCAGTAGGGTCCTAGGGCAATAGTAGTCGCCATTCAGTAGTGTCCTATGGGGATAGTAGTCACCATTCAGTCGTGTCTTAGGGGGATGGTAGTCACCATTCAGTAGTGTCCTAGGGGGATAGTAGTCAGCATTCAGAATTGTCCTAGGGCGATAGTAGTCACCATTCAGTAGTTTCCTAGGGGGATAGTAGTCACTATTCGGTAGTGTTCTAGGGGGATAGTAGTCACCATTCAGTAGTGTCCTAGGGCGATAGTAGTCACCATTCAGTAGTGTCCTAGGGGGATAGTAGTCACCATTCAGTAGTGTCCTAGGGTGATAGTAGTCACCATTCAGTAGTGTCCTAGGGGGATAGTAGTCACCATTCAGTAGTGTCCTAGGGGGATAGTAGTCACCATTCAGTAGTGTCCTAGGGGGATAGTAGTCACTATTCAGTAGTGTCCTAGGGGGATAGTAGTCACCATTCAGTAGTGTCCTAGGGGGATAGTAGTCACCATTCAGTAGTGTCCTAGGGCAATAGTAGTCACCATTCAGTAGTGTCCTAGGGGGATAGTAGTCACCATTCAGTAGTGTCCTAGGGGGATAGTAGTCACCATTCAGTAGTGTCCTAGGGGGATAGTAGTCATCATTCAGTAGTGTCCTAGGGCGCGATAGTAGTCACCATTCAGTAGTGTCCTAGGGTGATAGTAGTCACTATTCAGTAGTGTCCTAGGGGAATGGTAGTCACCATTCAGTAGTGTTCTAGGTGGATAGTAGTCACCATTCAGAAGTGTTCTAGGGGGATAGTAGTCTCCATTCAGTAGTGTCCTAGGGGGATAGTAGTCTCCATTCAGTAATGTCGTACGGGGAGAATAGTTACCATTAAGTAGTTTCCTAGAGCGGTAGGAGTCTCCATTCAGTAGTGTACAAGGGGATAGTAGTCACCATTCAGTAGGGTCCTAGGGCATTAGTAGTCGCCATTCAGTAGTGTCCTATGGGGATAGTAGTCACCATTCAGTCGGGTTTTAGGGGGATTGTAGTCACCATTCAGTAGGGTCCTAGGGGGATAGTAGTGTCCTAGGGCGATAATAGTCACTAATCCAGAAGTGTTCTAGGGGGATAGTAGTCTCCATTCAGTAGTGTCCTAGGGGGATAGTAGTCTCCATTCAGTAATGTCATACGGGGAGAGTAGTCACCATTAAGTAGTTTCCAAGAGCGGTAGGAGTCTCCATTCAGTAGTGTACAAGGGGATAGTAGTCACCATTCAGTAGGGTCCTAGGGCAATAGTAGTCGCCATTCAGTAGTGTCCTATGGGGATAGTAGTCACCATTCAGTCGGGTTTTAGGGGGATTGTAGTCTCCATTCAGTAGTGGGCAAGGGGATAGTAGTCACCATTCAGTAGTGTCCTAGGGCGATAGTAGTCACCATTCAGTAGGGTCCTAGGGCGATAGTAGTCACCATTATGTAGTGTCCTAGGGGGATAGTAGTTACCATTCAGTAGTGTCCTAGGGGGATAGTAGTCACCATTCAGTAGTGTCCTAAGGGGGTAGTAGTCACCATTCAGTAGGGTCCTAGGGGGATAGTAGTCACCATTCAGTAGTGTCCTAGGGGAATGGTAGTCACCATTCAGTAGTGTTCTAGGGAGATAGTAGTCACCATTCAGAAGTGTTCTAGGGGGATAGTAGTCTCCATTCAGTAGTGTCCTAGGGGGATAGTAGTCTCCATTCAGTAATGTCGTACGGGGAGAGTAGTTACCATTAAGTAGTTTCCTAGAGCGGTAGGAGTCTCCATTCAGTAGTGTTCAAGGGGATAGTAGTCACCATTCAGTACGGTCCTATGGGGATAGTAGTCACCATTCAGTTGGGTCTTAGGGGGATGGTAGTCACCATTCAGTAGTGTCCTAGGGGGATGGTAATCACCATTCAGTAGTGTAATATCGGGATAGTAGTCGCCATTAGGTAGTGACCTAGAACGATAGTAGCTGCCATTAGGTAGTGTCCTAGGGCGATAGTAGTCACCATTCAGTAGGGTTCTAAGGGGATAGTAGTCATCACTTAGTCGTGTTCTAGGAGGATAATAGTCATCATTTAGTAGTGTGCTTGGAGGATAGTACATAGTTACCATTTAACAGAGGCCTAAGGAGAATATAGTCACTATTCACTAGTGTCCTAGGGGGAGTGCAGTCACCATTAAGTAGTGTCCTAGGGGTATAGTAGTTGCCATTCAGTGGTGTACTAGGGGATGGTAGTCACCATTTAATAGTGTCCTAGGGGGAATAGTAGTCACCGATCAGCAGTGTGCTAGGTGGATAGTAGTCGCCATTCAATAGTGGCCTAGGGGATTGTAGTCACCATTTAGTAGTGTCCTAGGGGGATAGTAGTCACCATTCAGTAGTGTCCTAGGGGGATAGTAGTCACCATTTAGTAGTGTCATAGGGCAATAGTAGTCACCATTCAGTGGTGTTCTAGGGGGATAGTAGTCGCCATTTAGTAGTGGCCTAGTACAATAGTAGTCACCATTAAGTTGTGTCCTAGGGCGATAATAGTCACCATTAAGTTGTGTCCTAGGGGGATAGTAGTCACCATTCAGTAGTGTCCTAGGGTGATAGTAGTCACCATTCAGTAGTGTCCTAGGGGGATAGTAGTCACCATTTAGTAGTGTCCTAGGGCAATAGTAGTCGCCATTCAGTAGTGTTCTAGGGCGATAGTAGTCACCATTAAGTTGTGTCCTAGGGTGATAGTAGTCACCATTCAGTAGTGTCCTAGGGCGATAGTAGTCACCATTAAGTTGTGTCCTAGGGCGATAGTAGTCTCCATTCAGTAGTGTCCTAGGGGGATAGTAGTCTCCATTCAGTAATGTCGTACGGGGAGAGTAGTTACCATTAAGTAGTTTCCTAGAGCAGTAGGAATCTCCATTCAGTAGTGTGCAAGGGGATAGTAGTCACCATTCAGTAGAGTTCTAGAGGGATAGTAGCCACCATTTAGTAGTGTCCTAGGGCAATAGTAGTCGCCATTCAGTAGTGTCCTAGGGGGATAGTAGTCACCATTCAGTAGTGTCCTAGGGGGATAGTAGTCACCATTCAGTAGTTTCCTAGGGCGATAGTAGTCACCATTCAGTAGTGTTTTAGGGGGATAGTAGTCACCATTCAGTAGTGTCCTAGGGTGATAGTAGTCACCATTCAGTAGTGTCCTAGGGGGATAGTAGTCACCATTCAGTAGTGTCCTAGGGGGATAGTAGTCACCATTCAGTAGTGTCCTAGGGGGATAGTAGTCACTATTCAGTAGTGTCCTAGGGGGATAGTAGTCACCATTCAGTAGTGTCCTAGGGGGATAGTAGTCACCATTCAGTAGTGTCCTAGGGCAATAGTAGTCACCATTCAGTAGTGTCCTATGGGGATAGTAGTCACCATTCAGTAGTGTCCTAGGGGGATAGTAGTCACCATTCAGTATTGTCCTAGGGGGATAGTAGTCATCATTCAGTAGTGTCCTAGGGCGCGATAGTAGTCACCATTCAGTAGTGTCCTAGGGTGATAGTAGTCACTATTCAGTAGTGTCCTAGGGGAATGGTAGTCACCATTCAGTAGTGTTCTAGGTGGATAGTAGTCACCATTCAGAAGTGTTCTAGGGGGATAGTAGTCTCCATTCAGTAGTGTCCTAGGGGGATAGTAGTCTCCATTCAGTAATGTCGTACGGGGAGAATAGTTACCATTAAGTAGTTTCCTAGAGCGGTAGGAGTCTCCATTCAGTAGTGTACAAGGGGATAGTAGTCACCATTCAGTAGGGTCCTAGGGCATTAGTAGTCGCCATTCAGTAGTGTCCTATGGGGATAGTAGTCACCATTCAGTCGGGTTTTAGGGGGATTGTAGTCACCATTCAGTAGGGTCCTAGGGGGATAGTAGTGTCCTAGGGCGATAATAGTCACTAATCCAGAAGTGTTCTAGGGGGATAGTAGTCACCATTCAGTAGTGTCCTAGGGGGATAGTAGTCTCCATTCAGTAATGTCATACGGGGAGAGTAGTCACCATTAAGTAGTTTCCAAGAGCGGTAGGAGTCTCCATTCAGTAGTGTACAAGGGGATAGTAGTCACCATTCAGTAGGGTCCTAGGGCAATAGTAGTCGCCATTCAGTAGTGTCCTATGGGGATAGTAGTCACCATTCAGTCGGGTTTTAGGGGGATTGTAGTCTCCATTCAGTAGTGGGCAAGGGGATAGTAGTCACCATTCAGTAGTGTCCTAGGGCGATAGTAGTCACCATTCAGTAGGGTCCTAGGGCGATAGTAGTCACCATTATGTAGTGTCCTAGGGGGATAGTAGTTACCATTCAGTAGTGTCCTAGGGAGATAGTAGTCACCATTCAGTAGTGTCCTAAGGGGGTAGTAGTCACCATTCAGTAGGGTCCTAGGGGGATAGTAGTCACCATTCAGTAGTGTCCTAGGGGAATGGTAGTCACCATTCAGTAGTGTTCTAGGGAGATAGTAGTCACCATTCAGAAGTGTTCTAGGGGGATAGTAGTCTCCATTCAGTAGTGTCCTAGGGGGATAGTAGTCTCCATTCAGTAATGTCGTACGGGGAGAGTAGTTACCATTAAGTAGTTTCCTAGAGCGGTAGGAGTCTCCATTCAGTAGTGTTCAAGGGGATAGTAGTCACCATTCAGTACGGTCCTATGGGGATAGTAGTCACCATTCAGTTGGGTCTTAGGGGGATGGTAGTCACCATTCAGTAGTGTCCTAGGGGGATGGTAATCACCATTCAGTAGTGTAATATCGGGATAGTAGTCGCCATTAGGTAGTGACCTAGAACGATAGTAGCTGCCATTAGGTAGTGTCCTAGGGCGATAGTAGTCACCATTCAGTAGGGTTCTAAGGGGATAGTAGTCATCACTTAGTCGTGTTCTAGGAGGATAATAGTCATCATTTAGTAGTGTGCTTGGAGGATAGTACATAGTTACCATTTAACAGAGGCCTAAGGAGAATATAGTCACTATTCACTAGTGTCCTAGGGGGAGTGCAGTCACCATTAAGTAGTGTCCTAGGGGTATAGTAGTTGCCATTCAGTGGTGTACTAGGGGATGGTAGTCACCATTTAATAGTGTCCTAGGGGGAATAGTAGTCACCGATCAGCAGTGTGCTAGGTGGATAGTAGTCGCCATTCAATAGTGGCCTAGGGGATTGTAGTCACCATTTAGTAGTGTCCTAGGGGGATAGTAGTCACCATTCAGTAGTGTCCTAGGGGGATAGTAGTCACCATTTAGTAGTGTCATAGGGCAATAGTAGTCACCATTCAGTGGTGTTCTAGGGGGATAGTAGTCGCCATTTAGTAGTGGCCTAGTACAATAGTAGTCACCATTAAGTTGTGTCCTAGGGCGATAATAGTCACCATTAAGTTGTGTCCTAGGGGGATAGTAGTCACCATTCAGTAGTGTCCTAGGGTGATAGTAGTCACCATTTAGTAGTGTCCTAGGGCAATAGTAGTCGCCATTCAGTAGTGTTCTAGGGCGATAGTAGTCACCATTAAGTTGTGTCCTAGGGTGATAGTAGTCACCATTCAGTAGTGTCCTAGGGCGATAGTAGTCACCATTAAGTTGTATCCTAGGGCGATAGTAGTCTCCATTCAGTAGTGTCCTAGGGGGATAGTAGTCTCCATTCAGTAATGTCGTACGGGGAGAGTAGTTACCATTAAGTAGTTTCCTAGAGCAGTAGGAATCTCCATTCAGTAGTGTGCAAGGGGATAGTAGTCACCATTCAGTAGAGTTCTAGAGGGATAGTAGCCACCATTTAGTAGTGTCCTAGGGCAATAGTAGTCGCCATTCAGTAGTGTCCTAGGGGGATAGTAGTCACCATTCAGTAGTGTCCTAGGGGGATAGTAGTCACCATTCAGTAGTTTCCTAGGGCGATAGTAGTCACCATTCAGTAGTGTCCTAGGGTGATAGTAGTCACTATTCAGTAGTGTCCTAGGGGGATAGTAGTCACCATTCAGTAGTGTCCTAGGGGAATGGTAGTCACCATTCAGTAGTGTCCTAGGGGGATAGTAGTCTCCATTCAGAAGTGTTCTAGGGGGATAGTAGTCTACATTCAGTAGTGTCCTAGGGGGATAGTAGTCTCCATTCAGTAATGTCGTACGGGGAGAGTAGTTACCATTAAGTAGTTTCCTAGAGTGGTAGGAGTCTCCATTCAGTAGTGTACAAGGGGATAGTAGTCACCATTCAGTAGGGTCCTAGGGCAATAGTAGTCGCCATTCAGTAGTGTCCTAGGGGGATAGTAGTCACCATTCAGTCGTGTCTTAGGGGGATTGTAGTCACCATTCAGTAGTGTCCTAGGGGGATAGTAGTCAGCATTCAGAATTGTCCTAGGGCGATAGTAGTCACCATTCAGTAGTTTCCTAGGGGGATAGTAGTCACTATTCGGTAGTGTTCTAGGGGGATAGTAGTCACCATTCAGTAGTGTCCTAGGGCGATAGTAGTCACCATTCAGTAGTGTCCTAGGGGGATAGTAGTCACCATTCAGTAGTGTCCTAGGGTGATAGTAGTCACCATTCAGTAGTGTCCTAGGGGGATAGTAGTCACCATTCAGTAGTGTCCTAGGGGGATAGTAGTCACCATTCAGTAGTGTCCTAGGGTGATAGTAGTCACTATTCAGTAGTGTTCTAGGGGGATAGTAGTCACCATTCAGTAGTGTCCTATGGGGATAGTAGTCACCATTCAGTAGTGTCCTAGGGCAATAGTAGTCACCATTCAGTAGTGTCCTAGGGGGATAGTAGTCACCATTCAGTAGTGTCCTAGGGGGATAGTAGTCACCATTCAGTAGTGTCCTAGGGGGATAGTAGTCATCATTCAGTAGTGTCCTAGGGCGCGATAGTAGTCACCATTCAGTAGTGTCCTAGGGTGATAGTAGTCACTATTCAGTAGTGTCCTAGGGGAATGGTAGTCACCATTCAGTAGTGTTCTTGGGGGATAGTAGTCACCATTCAGAAGTGTTCTAGGGGGATAGTAGTCTCCATTCAGTAGTGTCCTAGGGGGATAGTAGTCTCCATTCAGTAATGTCGTACGGGGAGAATAGTTACCATTAAGTAGTTTCCTAGAGCGGTAGGAGTCTCCATTCAGTAGTGTACAAGGGGATAGTAGTCACCATTCAGTAGGGTCCTAGGGCATTAGTAGTCGCCATTCAGTCGTGTCCTATGGGGATAGTAGTCACCATTCAGTCGGGTTTTAGGGGGATTGTAGTCACCATTCAGTAGGGTCCTAGGGGGATAGTAGTCACCATTCAGTCGTGTCTTAGGGGGATTGTAGTCACCATTCAGTAGTGTCCTAGGGGGATAGTAGTCAGCATTCAGAATTGTCCTAGGGCGATAGTAGTCACCATTCAGTAGTTTCCTAGGGGGATAGTAGTCACTATTCGGTAGTGTTCTAGGGGGATAGTAGTCACCATTCAGTAGTGTCCTAGGGCGATAGTAGTCACCATTCAGTAGTGTTCTAGGGGGATAGTAGTCACCATTCAGTAGTGTCCTAGGGTGATAGTAGTCACCATTCAGTAGTGTCCTAGGGGGATAGTAGTCACCATTCAGTAGTGTCCTAGGGGGATAGTAGTCACCATTCAGTAGTGTCCTAGGGTGATAGTAGTCACTATTCAGTAGTGTTCTAGGGGGATAGTAGTCACCATTCAGTAGTGTCCTATGGGGATAGTAGTCACCATTCAGTAGTGTCCTAGGGCAATAGTAGTCACCATTCAGTAGTGTCCTAGGGGGATAGTAGTCACCATTCAGTAGTGTCCTAGGGGGATAGTAGTCACCATTCAGTAGTGTCCTAGGGGGATAGTAGTCATCATTCAGTAGTGTCCTAGGGCGCGATAGTAGTCACCATTCAGTAGTGTCCTAGGGTGATAGTAGTCACTATTCAGTAGTGTCCTAGGGGAATGGTAGTCACCATTCAGTAGTGTTCTTGGGGGATAGTAGTCACCATTCAGAAGTGTTCTAGGGGGATAGTAGTCTCCATTCAGTAGTGTCCTAGGGGGATAGTAGTCTCCATTCAGTAATGTCGTACGGGGAGAATAGTTACCATTAAGTAGTTTCCTAGAGCGGTAGGAGTCTCCATTCAGTAGTGTACAAGGGGATAGTAGTCACCATTCAGTAGGGTCCTAGGGCATTAGTAGTCGCCATTCAGTAGTGTCCTATGGGAATAGTAGTCACCATTCAGTCGGGTTTTAGGGGGATTGTAGTCACCATTCAGTAGGGTCCTAGGGGGATAGTAGTCACCATTCAGTAGTGTCCTAGGGGGGTAGTAGTCACCATTAAGTAGTGTCCTAGGGCGATAATAGTCACTAATTCAGAAGTGTTCTAGGGGGATAGTAGTCACCATTCAGTAGTGTCCTAAGGGGATAGTAGTCTCCATTCAGTAATGTCATACGGGGAGAGTAGTCACCATTAAGTAGTTTCCAAGAGCGGTAGGAGTCTCCATTCAGTAGTGTACAAGGGGATAGTAGTCACCATTCAGTAGGGTCCTAGGGCAATAGTAGTCGCCATTCAGTAGTGTCCTATGGGGATAGTAGTCACCATTCAGTCGGGTTTTAGGGCGATAGTAGTCACCATTCAGTAGTGTACTAGGGGGATAGTAGTCGCCATTCAGTAGTGTCCTAGGGGGATAGTAGTCACCATTCAGTAGAGTCCTAGGGGGATAGTAGTCTCCATTCAGTAATGTCGTATGGAGAGAGTAGTTACCATTAAGTAGTTTCCTAGAGCGGTAGGAGTCTCCATTCAGTAGTGTTCAAGGGGATAGTAGTCACCATTCAGTAGGGTCCTAGGGGGATAGTAGTCACCATTCAGTAGTGTCCTAGGGTAATGGTAGTCACCATTCAGTAGTGTTCTAGGGAGATAGTAGTCACCATTCAGAAGTGTTCTAGGGGGATAGTAGTCTCCATTCAGTAGTGTCCTAGGGGGATAGTAGTCTCCATTCAGTAATGTCGTACGGGGAGAGTAGTTACCATTAAGTAGTTTCCTAGAGCGGTAGGAGTCTCCATTCAGTAGTGTTCAAGGGGATAGTAGTCACCATTCAGTACGGTCCTATGGGGATAGTAGTCACCATTCAGTTGGGTCTTAGGGGGATGGTAGTCACCATTCAGTAGTGTCCTAGGGGGATGGTAATCACCATTCAGTAGTGTAATATCGGGATAGTAGTCGCCATTAGGTAGTGACCTAGAACGATAGTAGCCGCCATTAGGTAGTGTCCTAGGGCGATAGTAGTCACCATTCAGTAGGGTTCTAAGGGGATAGTAGTCATCACTTAGTCGTGTTCTAGGAGGATAATAGTCATCATTTAGTAGTGTGCTTGGAGGATAGTACATAGTTACCATTTAACAGAGGCCTAAGGAGAATATAGTCACTATTCACTAGTGTCCTAGGGGGAGTGCAGTCACCATTAAGTAGTGTCCTAGGGGTATAGTAGTTGCCATTCAGTGGTGTACTAGGGGATGGTAGTCACCATTTAATAGTGTCCTAGGGGGAATAGTAGTCACCGATCAGCAGTGTGCTAGGTGGATAGTAGTCGCCATTCAATAGTGGCCTAGGGGATTGTAGTCACCATTTAGTAGTGTCCTAGGGGGATAGTAGTCACCATTCAGTAGTGTCCTAGGGGGATAGTAGTCACCATTTAGTAGTGTCATAGGGCAATAGTAGTCACCATTCAGTGGTGTTCTAGGGGGATAGTAGTCGCCATTTAGTAGTGGCCTAGTACAATAGTAGTCACCATTAAGTTGTGTCCTAGGGCGATAATAGTCACCATTAAGTTGTGTCCTAGGGGGATAGTAGTCACCATTCAGTAGTGTCCTAGGGTGATAGTAGTCACCATTCAGTAGTGTCCTAGGGGGATAGTAGTCACCATTTAGTAGTGTCCTAGGGCAATAGTAGTCGCCATTCAGTAGTGTTCTAGGGCGATAGTAGTCACCATTAAGTTGTGTCCTAGGGTGATAGTAGTCACCATTCAGTAGTGTCCTAGGGCGATAGTAGTCACCATTAAGTTGTGTCCTAGGGCGATAGTAGTCTCCATTCAGTAGTGTCCTAGGGGGATAGTAGTCTCCATTCAGTAATGTCGTACGGGGAGAGTAGTTACCATTAAGTAGTTTCCTAGAGCAGTAGGAATCTCCATTCAGTAGTGTGCAAGGGGATAGTAGTCACCATTCAGTAGGGTCCTAGAGCGATAGTAGTCACCATTCAGTAGTGTCCTAGGGCGATAGTAGTCACCATTCAGTAGTGTCTTAGGGGGATAGTAGTCACCATTCAGTAGGGTCCTATGGGGATAGTAGTCACCATTCAGTCGGGTCTTAGGGGGATTGTAGTCACCATTCAGTAGTGTCCTAGGGGGATAGTAATCACCATTCAGTAGTGTAATTTCGGGATAGTAGTTGCCATTAGGTAGTGACCTAGAACGATAGTAGCTGCCATTAGGTAGTGTCCTAGGGCGATAGTAGTCACCATTCAGTAGGGTCCTAAGGGGATAGTAGTCATCACTTAGTCGTGTTCTAGGAGGATAATAGTCATCATTTAGTAGTGTGCTTGGAGGATAGTACATAGTTACCATTTAACAGAGGCCTAAGGAGAATATAGTCACTATTCACTAGTGTCCTAGGGGGAGTGCAGTCACCATTAAGTAGTGTCCTAGGGGTATAGTAGTTGCCATTCAGTGGTGTACTAGGGGATGGTAGTCACCATTTAATAGTGTCCTAGGGGGAATAGTAGTCACCGATCAGCAGTGTGCTAGGTGGATAGTAGTCGCCATTCAATAGTGGCCTTGGGGATTGTAGTCACCATTTAGTAGTGTCCTAGGGGGATAGTAGTCACCATTTAGTAGTGTCCGTGAGGGATTGTAGTTGCCATTCAATAGTGTCCTAGAGCGATAGTAATTACCATTCAGTAGTGTCCTAGGAGAATAGTAGTCACCATTCAGTAGTGTCCTAGGGCGATAGTAGTCACCATTCAGTAGTGGTCTTGGGGGATGGTAGTCACCATTCAGTAGGGTCCTAGAGGGATAGTAGTCACCATTCAGTAGGGTCCTAGGGGGATAGTAGTCACCATTCAGTAGTGTCCTAGGGTGATAGTAGTCAACATTCAGTAGTGTACTAGGGGGATACTAGTCACCATTCAGTAGTGTCCTAGGGTGATAGTAGTCACCATTCAGTAGTGTCCTAGGGTGATAGTAGTCACTATTCAGTAGTGTCCTAGGTGGGTAGTAGTCACCATTCAGTAGTGTCCTAGGGGGATAGTAGTCACTATTCAGTAGTGCTAGGGGGATAGTAGTCACCATTCAGTAGTGTCCTAGGGTGATAGTAGTCACCATTCAGTAGTGTACTAGCAGGATAGTAGTCACCATTTAGTGGTGTACTAGGGTGATAGTATTCACCATTCAGTAGTGTCCTAGGGTGATAGGAGTCTCCATTCAGTAGGGTACTAGGGCGATAGTAGTCGCCATTCAGTAGTGTCTTAGGGAGATAGTAGTCACCATTCAGTAGTGTCCTAGGGTGATAGTAGTCACCATTCAGTAGTGTCCTAGGGTGATAGTAGTCACCATTCAGTAGGGTCCTAGGGCGATAGTAGTCACCATTCAGTAGTGTCCTAGGGGGATAGTAGTCACCATTCAGTAGTGTCCTAGGGCGATAGTAGTCACCATTAAGTTGTATTTTAGGGGGGATAGTAGTCACCATTCAGTAGTGTCCTAGGGCGATAGTAGTCACCATTCAGTAGTGTCCTAGGGGGATAGTAGTCACCATTTAGTAGTGTCCTAGGGCAATAGTAGTCACCATTCAGTAGTGTTCTAGGGCGATAGTAGTCACCATTTAGTTGTATTTTAGGGGGGATAGTAGTCATCATTCAGTAGTGTCCTAGGGCGATAGTAGTCACCATTCAATAGTTTCCTAGGGCAATAGTAGTCACCATTAAGTTGTGTCCTAGGGCGATAGTAGTCACCATTGAGTAGGTTCCTTGGGCGATAGTAGTCACCATTTAGTTGTATTTTAGGGGGGATAGTAGTCATCATTCAGTAGTGTCCTAGGGGGATAGTAGTCACCATTTAGTAGAGTCCTAGGGCAATAGTAGTCACCATTCAGTAGTGTCCTAGGGCGATAGTAGTCACCATTAAGTTGTATTTTAGGGGGGATAGTAGTCACCATTCAGTAGTGTCCTAGGGCGATAGTAGTCACCATTTAGTAGTGTCCTAGGGGGATAGTAGTCACCATTCAGTAGTGTCCTAGGGCAATAGTAGTCACCATTCAGTAGTGTTCTAGGGCGATAGTAGTCACCATTTAGTTGTATTTTAGGGGGGATAGTAGTCATCATTCAGTAGTGTCCTAGGGCGATAGTAGTCACCATTCAATAGTTTCCTAGGGCGATAGTAGTCACCATTAAGTTGTGTCCTAGGGCGATAGTAGTCACCATTGAGTAGGTTCCTTGGGCGATAGTAGTCACCATTTAGTTGTATTTTAGGGGGGATAGTAGTCATCATTCAGTAGTGTCCTAGGGGGATAGTAGTCACCATTCAATAGAGTCCTAAGGCGATAGTAGTCACCATTCAGTAGTGTACTAGGGGGATAGTAGTCACCATTCAGTAGTGTCCTAGGGGGATAGTAGTCACTATTCAGTAGTGTTCTAGGGGGATAGTAGTCACCATTCAGTAGTCTCCTAGGGCGATAGTAGTCACCATTCAGTAGTGTCCTAGGGGGATAATAGTCACCATTCAGTAGTGTCCTAGGGAGATTGTAGTCACCATTAAGTAGTGTCCTAGGGGGATAATAGTCACCATTCAGAAGTGTTCTAGGGGGATAGTAGTCACCATTCAGTAGTGTCCTAGGGGGATAGTAGTCACCATTCAGTAGTGTCCTATGGGGATAGTAGTCACCATTCAGTAGTGTCCTAGGGGGATAGTAGTCACCATTCAGTAGTGTCCTAGGGGGATAGTAGTCTCCATTCAGTAGTGTCCTATGGGGATAGTAGTCACCATTCAGTAGTGTCCTAGGGGGATAGTAGTCACCATTCAGTAGTGTCCTAGGGGGATAGTAGTCTCCATTCAGTAGTGTCCTAGGGCGATAGTAGTCACCATTCAGTAGTGTCCTAGGGGGATAGTAGTCTCCATTCAGTAGTGTCCTATGGGGATAGTAGTCACCATTCAGTAGTGTCCTAGGGGGATAGTAGTCACCATTCAGTAGTGTCCTAGGGGGATAGTAGTCACCATTCAGTAGTGTCCTAGGGTGATAGCAGTCACCATTCAGTAGTGTCGTAGGGTGATAGTAGTCACCATTCAGTAGTGTCCTAGGGTGATAGTAGTCACCATTCAGTAGTGTCCTAGGGGGATACTAGTCACCATTCAGTAGTGTCCTAGGGTGATAGTAGTCACTATTCAGTAGTGTCCTAGGGGGATGGTAGTCTCCATTCAGAAGTGTTCTAGGGGGATAGTAGTCTCCACTCAGTAGTGTCCTAGGGGGCTAGTAGTCCCCATTCAGTAATGTCATACGGGGAGAGTAGTTACCATTAAGTAGTTTCCTTGAGCGGTAGGAGTCTCCATTCAGTAGTGTGCAAGGGGATAGTAGTCACCATTCAGTAGTGTCCTAGGGCGATAGTAGTCACCATTCAGTAGTGGTCTTGGGGGATGGTAGTCACCATTCAGTAGTGTCTTAGGGGGATAGTAGTCACCATTCAGTAGTGTCCTAGGGCGATAGTAGTCACCATTAAGTTGTATTTTAGGGGGGATAGTAGTCACCATTCAGTAGTGTCCTAGGGCGATAGTAGTCACCATTCAGTAGTGTCCTAGGGGGATAGTAGTCACCATTTAGTAGTGTCCTAGGGCAATAGTAGTCACCATTCAGTAGTGTTCTAGGGCGATAGTAGTCACCATTTAGTTGTATTTTAGGGGGGATAGTAGTCATCATTCAGTAGTGTCCTAGGGCGATAGTAGTCACCATTCAATAGTTTCCTAGGGCAATAGTAGTCACCATTAAGTTGTGTCCTAGGGCGATAGTAGTCACCATTGAGTAGGTTCCTTGGGCGATAGTAGTCACCATTTAGTTGTATTTTAGGGGGGATAGTAGTCATCATTCAGTAGTGTCCTAGGGGGATAGTAGTCACCATTTAGTAGAGTCCTAGGGCAATAGTAGTCACCATTCAGTAGTGTCCTAGGGCGATAGTAGTCACCATTAAGTTGTATTTTAGGGGGGATAGTAGTCACCATTCAGTAGTGTCCTAGGGCGATAGTAGTCACCATTTAGTAGTGTCCTAGGGGGATAGTAGTCACCATTCAGTAGTGTCCTAGGGCAATAGTAGTCACCATTCAGTAGTGTTCTAGGGCGATAGTAGTCACCATTTAGTTGTATTTTAGGGGGGATAGTAGTCATCATTCAGTAGTGTCCTAGGGCGATAGTAGTCACCATTCAATAGTTTCCTAGGGCGATAGTAGTCACCATTAAGTTGTGTCCTAGGGCGATAGTAGTCACCATTGAGTAGGTTCCTTGGGCGATAGTAGTCACCATTTAGTTGTATTTTAGGGGGGATAGTAGTCATCATTCAGTAGTGTCCTAGGGGGATAGTAGTCACCATTCAATAGAGTCCTAAGGCGATAGTAGTCACCATTCAGTAGTGTACTAGGGGGATAGTAGTCACCATTCAGTAGTGTCCTAGGGGGATAGTAGTCACTATTCAGTAGTGTTCTAGGGGGATAGTAGTCACCATTCAGTAGTCTCCTAGGGCGATAGTAGTCACCATTCAGTAGTGTCCTAGGGGGATAATAGTCACCATTCAGTAGTGTCCTAGGGAGATTGTAGTCACCATTAAGTAGTGTCCTAGGGGGATAATAGTCACCATTCAGAAGTGTTCTAGGGGGATAGTAGTCACCATTCAGTAGTGTCCTAGGGGGATAGTAGTCACCATTCAGTAGTGTCCTATGGGGATAGTAGTCACCATTCAGTAGTGTCCTAGGGGGATAGTAGTCACCATTCAGTAGTGTCCTAGGGGGATAGTAGTCTCCATTCAGTAGTGTCCTATGGGGATAATAGTCACCATTCAGTAGTGTCCTAGGGGGATAGTAGTCACCATTCAGTAGTGTCCTAGGGGGATAGTAGTCTCCATTCAGTAGTGTCCTAGGGCGATAGTAGTCACCATTCAGTAGTGTCCTAGGGGGATAGTAGTCTCCATTCAGTAGTGTCCTATGGGGATAGTAGTCACCATTCAGTAGTGTCCTAGGGGGATAGTAGTCACCATTCAGTAGTGTCCTAGGGGGATAGTAGTCACCATTCAGTAGTGTCCTAGGGTGATAGCAGTCACCATTCAGTAGTGTCGTAGGGTGATAGTAGTCACCATTCAGTAGTGTCCTAGGGTGATAGTAGTCACCATTCAGTAGTGTCCTAGGGGGATACTAGTCACCATTCAGTAGTGTCCTAGGGTGATAGTAGTCACTATTCAGTAGTGTCCTAGGGGGATGGTAGTCTCCATTCAGAAGTGTTCTAGGGGGATAGTAGTCTCCACTCAGTAGTGTCCTAGGGGGCTAGTAGTCCCCATTCAGTAATGTCATACGGGGAGAGTAGTTACCATTAAGTAGTTTCCTTGAGCGGTAGGAGTCTCCATTCAGTAGTGTGCAAGGGGATAGTAGTCACCATTCAGTAGTGTCCTAGGGCGATAGTAGTCACCATTCAGTAGTGGTCTTGGGGGATGGTAGTCACCATTCAGTAGGGTCCTAGAGGGATAGTAGTCACCATTCAATAGTGTCCTAGGGGGATAGTAGTCACCATTCAGTAGTGTCCTAGGGTGATAGTAGTCAACATTCAGTAGTGTACTAGGGGGATACTAGTCACCATTCAGTAGTGTCCTAGGGTGATAGTAGTCACCATTCAGTAGTGTCCTAGGGTGATAGTAGTCACTATTCAGTAGTGTCCTAGGTGGGTAGTAGTCACCATTCAGTAGTGTCCTAGGGGGATAGTAGTCACTATTCAGTAGTGCTAGGGGGATAGTAGTCACCATTCAGTAGTGTCCTAGGGTGATAGTAGTCACCATTCAGTAGTGTACTAGCAGGATAGTAGTCACCATTTAGTGGTGTACTAGGGTGATAGTAGTCACCATTCAGTAGTGTCCTAGGGTGATAGGAGTCTCCATTCAGTAGGGTACTAGGGCGATAGTAGTCGCCATTCAGTAGTGTCTTAGGGAGATAGTAGTCACCATTCAGTAGTGTCCTAGGGTGATAGTAGTCACCATTCAGTAGTGTCCTAGGGTGATAGTAGTCACCATTCAGTAGTGTCCTAGGGTGATAGTAGTCACCATTCAGTAGGGTCCTAGGGCGATAGTAGTCACCATTCAGTAGTGTCTTAGGGGGATAGTAGTCACCATTCAGTAGTGTCCTAGGGCGATAGTAGTCACCATTAAGTTGTATTTTAGGGGGGATAGTAGTCACCATTCAGTAGTGTCCTAGGGCGATAGTAGTCACCATTCAGTAGTGTCCTAGGGGGATAGTAGTCACCATTTAGTAGTGTCCTAGGGCAATAGTAGTCACCATTCAGTAGTGTTCTAGGGCGATAGTAGTCACCATTTAGTTGTATTTTAGGGGGGATAGTAGTCATCATTCAGTAGTGTCCTAGGGCGATAGTAGTCACCATTCAATAGTTTCCTAGGGCAATAGTAGTCACCATTAAGTTGTGTCCTAGGGCGATAGTAGTCACCATTGAGTAGGTTCCTTGGGCGATAGTAGTCACCATTTAGTTGTATTTTAGGGGGGATAGTAGTCATCATTCAGTAGTGTCCTAGGGGGATAGTAGTCACCATTTATTAGAGTCCTAGGGGGATAGTAGTCACCATTTAGTAGTGTCCTAGGGCAATAGTAGTCACCATTCAGTAGTGTTCTAGGGCGATAGTAGTCACCATTTAGTTGTATTTTAGGGGGGATAGTAGTCATCATTCAGTACTGTCCTAGGGCGATAGTAGTCACCATTCAATAGTTTCCTAGGGCGATAGTAGTCACCATTAAGTTGTGTCCTAGGGCGATAGTAGTCACCATTGAGTAGGTTCCTTGGGCGATAGTAGTCACCATTTAGTTGTATTTTAGGGGGGATAGTAGTCATCATTCAGTAGTGTCCTAGGGGGATAGTAGTCACCATTCTATAGAGTCCTAAGGCGATAGTAGTCACCATTCAGTAGTGTCCTAGGGGGATAGTAGTCACCATTCAGTAGTGTCCTAGGGGGATAGTAGTCACTATTCAGTAGTGTTCTAGGGGGATAGTAGTCACCATTCAGTAGTCTCCTAGGGCGATAGTAGTCACCATTCAGTAGTGTCCTAGGGGGATAATAGTCACCATTCAGAAGTGTTCTAGGGGGATAGTAGTCACCATTCAGTAGTGTCCTAGGGGGATAGTAGTCACCATTCAGTAGTGTCCTATGGGGATAGTAGTCACCATTCAGTAGTGTCCTAGGGGGATAGTAGTCACCATTCAGTAGTGTCCTAGGGGGATAGTAGTCTCCATTCAGTAGTGTCCTATGGGGATAGTAGTCACCATTCAGTAGTGTCCTAGGGGGATAGTAGTCACCATTCAGTAGTGTCCTAGGGGGATAGTAGTCACCATTCAGTAGTGTCCTAGGGCGATAGTAGTCACCATTCAGTAGTGTCCTAGGGGGATAGTAGTCTCCATTCAGTAGTGTCCTATGGGGATAGTAGTCACCATTCAGTAGTGTCCTAGGGGGATAGTAGTCACCATTCAGTAGTGTCCTAGGGGGATAGTAGTCACCATTCAGTAGTGTCCTAGGGTGATAGCAGTCACCATTCAGTAGTGTCGTAGGGTGATAGTAGTCACCATTCAGTAGTGTCCTAGGGTGATAGTAGTCACCATTCAGTAGTGTCTTAGGGGGATAGTAGTCACCATTCAGTAGTGTCCTAGGGTGATAGTAGTCACCATTCAGTAGTGTCCTAGGGGGATAGTAGTCACCATTCAGTAGTGTCCTAGGGTGATAGTAGTCACTATTCAGTAGTGTCCTAGGGGGATGGTAGTCTCCATTCAGAAGTGTTCTAGGGGGATAGTAGTCTCCACTCAGTAGTGTCCTAGGGGGCTAGTAGTCTCCATTCAGTAATGTCATACGGGGAGAGTAGTTACCATTAAGTAGTTTCCTTGAGCGGTAGGAGTCTCCATTCAGTAGTGTGCAAGGGGATAGTAGTCACCATTCAGTAGTGTCCTAGGGGGATAGTAGTCACCATTCAGTTGGGTCTTAGGGGAATTGTAGTCACCATTCAGTAGGGTCCTAGGGCGATAGTAGTCACCATTCAGTAGTGTCTTAGGGGGATAGTAGTCACCATTCAGTAGTGTCCTAGGGCGATAGTAGTCACCATTAAGTTGTATTTTAGGGGGGATAGTAGTCACCATTCAGTAGTGTCCTAGGGCGATAGTAGTCACCATTCAGTAGTGTCCTAGGGGGATAGTAGTCACCATTTAGTAGTGTCCTAGGGCAATAGTAGTCACCATTCAGTAGTGTTCTAGGGCGATAGTAGTCACCATTTAGTTGTATTTTAGGGGGGATAGTAGTCATCATTCAGTAGTGTCCTAGGGCGATAGTAGTCACCATTCAATAGTTTCCTAGGGCAATAGTAGTCACCATTAAGTTGTGTCCTAGGGCGATAGTAGTCACCATTGAGTAGGTTCCTTGGGCGATAGTAGTCACCATTTAGTTGTATTTTAGGGGGGATAGTAGTCATCATTCAGTAGTGTCCTAGGGGGATAGTAGTCACCATTTATTAGAGTCCTAGGGGGATAGTAGTCACCATTTAGTAGTGTCCTAGGGCAATAGTAGTCACCATTCAGTAGTGTTCTAGGGCGATAGTAGTCACCATTTAGTTGTATTGTAGGGGGGATAGTAGTCATCATTCAGTACTGTCCTAGGGCGATAGTAGTCACCATTCAATAGTTTCCTAGGGCGATAGTAGTCACCATTAAGTTGTGTCCTAGGGCGATAGTAGTCACCATTGAGTAGGTTCCTTGGGCGATAGTAGTCACAATTTAGTTGTATTTTAGGGGGGATAGTAGTCATCATTCAGTAGTGTCCTAGGGGGATAGTAGTCACCATTCTATAGAGTCCTAAGGCGATAGTAGTCACCATTCAGTAGTGTCCTAGGGGGATAGTAGTCACCATTCAGTAGTGTCCTAGGGGGATAGTAGTCACTATTCAGTAGTGTTCTAGGGGGATAGTAGTCACCATTCAGTAGTCTCCTAGGGCGATAGTAGTCACCATTCAGTAGTGTCCTAGGGGGATAATAGTCACCATTCAGTAGTGTCCTAGGGGGATAGTAGTCACCATTCAGTAGTGTCCTAGGGGGATAGTAGTCTCCATTCAGTAGTGTCCTAGGGGGATAGTAGTCACCATTCAGTAGTGTCCTAGGGGGATAGTAGTCACCATTCAGTAGTGTCCTAGGGGGATAGTAGTCACCATTCAGTAGTGTCCTAGGGCGATAGTAGTCACCATTCAGTAGTGTCCTAGGGGGATAGTAGTCTCCATTCAGTAGTGTCCTAGGGGGATAGTAGTCACCATTCAGTAGTGTCCTAGGGGGATAGTAGTCACCATTCAGTAGTGTCCTAGGGGGATAGTAGTCACCATTCAGTAGTGTCCTAGGGTGATAGCAGTCACCATTCAGTAGTGTCGTAGGGTGATAGTAGTCACCATTCAGTAGTGTCCTAGGGTGATAGTAGTCACCATTCAGTAGTGTCTTAGGGGGATAGTAGTCACCATTCAGTAGTGTCCTAGGGTGATAGTAGTCACCATTCAGTAGTGTCCTAGGGGGATAGTAGTCACCATTCAGTAGTGTCCTAGGGTGATAGTAGTCACTATTCAGTAGTGTCCTAGGGGGATGGTAGTCTCCATTCAGAAGTGTTCTAGGGGGATAGTAGTCTCCACTCAGTAGTGTCCTAGGGGGCTAGTAGTCTCCATTCAGTAATGTCATACGGGGAGAGTAGTTACCATTAAGTAGTTTCCTTGAGCGGTAGGAGTCTCCATTCAGTAGTGTGCAAGGGGATAGTAGTCACCATTCAGTAGTGTCCTAGGGGGATAGTAGTCACCATTCAGTTGGGTCTTAGGGGAATTGTAGTCACCATTCAGTAGGGTCCTAGGGGGATAGTAGTCACCATTCAGTAGTGTCCTAGGGGGGTAGTAGTCTCCATTCAGAAGTGTTCTAGGGGGATAGTAGTCTCCATTCAGTAGTGTCCTAGGGGCTAGTAGTCTCCATTCAGTAATGTCGTACGGGGAGAGTAGTTACCATTAAGTAGTTTCCTTGAGCGGTAGGAGTCTCCATTCAGTAGTGTGCAAGGGGATAGTAGTCACCATTCAGTAGGGTCTTAGGGCGATAGTAGTCACCATTCAGTAGTGTCCTAGGGGGATAGTAGTCACCTTTCAGTAGTGTTCTAGGGGGATAGTAGTCACCATTCAGTAGTATCCTAGGGGGTAGTAGTCACCATTCAGTAGGGTCCTAGGGGGATAGTAGTCACCATTCAGTAGTGTCCTAGGGGAATGGTAGTCACCATTCAGTAGTGTTCTAGGGTGATAGTAGTCTCCATTCAGTAGTGTCCTAGGGGGATAGTAGTCACCATTCAGAAGTGTTCTAGGGGGATAGTAGTCTCCATTCAGTAGTGTCCTAGGGGGATAGTAGTCTCCATTCAGTAATGTCGTACGGGGAGAGTAGTTACCATTAAGTAGTTTCCTAGAGCGGTAGGAGTCTCCATTCAGTAGTGTACAAGGGGATAGTAGTCACCATTCAGTACGGTCCTATGGGGATTGTATTCACCATTCAGTAGTGTCCTAGGGGGATAGTAATCACCATTCAGTAGTGTAATATCGGGATAGTAGTCGCCATTAGGTAGTGACCTAGAACGATAGTAGCCGCCATTAGGTAGTGTCCTAGGGCGATAGTAGTCACCATTCAGTAGGGTTCTAAGGGGATAGTAGTCATCACTTAGTCGTGTTCTAGGAGGATAATAGTCATCATTTAGTAGTGTGCTTGGAGGATAGTACATAGTTACCATTTAACAGAGGCCTAAGGAGAATATAGTCACTATTCACTAGTGTCCTAGGGGGATAGTAGTCACCATTCAGTAGTGTCCTAGGGGGATAGTAGTCACCATTCAGTAGTGTCCTAGGGGGATAGTAGTCATCATTCAGTAGTGTCCTAGGGCGCGATAGTAGTCACCATTCAGTAGTGTCCTAGGGTGATAGTAGTCACTATTCAGTAGTGTCCTAGGGGAATGGTAGTCACCATTCAGTAGTGTTCTTGGGGGATAGTAGTCACCATTCAGAAGTGTTCTAGGGGGATAGTAGTCTCCATTCAGTAGTGTCCTAGGGGGATAGTAGTCTCCATTCAGTAATGTCGTACGGGGAGAATAGTTACCATTAAGTAGTTTCCTAGAGCGGTAGGAGTCTCCATTCAGTAGTGTACAAGGGGATAGTAGTCACCATTCAGTAGGGTCCTAGGGCATTAGTAGTCGCCATTCAGTAGTGTCCTATGGGGATAGTAGTCACCATTCAGTCGGGTTTTAGGGGGATTGTAGTCACCATTCAGTAGGGTCCTAGGGTGATAGTAGTCACCATTCAGTCGTGTCTTAGGGGGATTGTAGTCACCATTCAGTAGTGTCCTAGGGGGATAGTAGTCAGCATTCAGAATTGTCCTAGGGCGATAGTAGTCACCATTCAGTAGTTTCCTAGGGGGATAGTAGTCACTATTCGGTAGTGTTCTAGGGGGATAGTAGTCACCATTCAGTAGTGTCCTAGGGCGATAGTAGTCACCATTCAGTAGTGTCCTAGGGGGATAGTAGTCACCATTCAGTAGTGTCCTAGGGTGATAGTAGTCACCATTCAGTAGTGTCCTAGGGGGATAGTAGTCACCATTCAGTAGTGTCCTAGGGGGATAGTAGTCACCATTCAGTAGTGTCCTAGGGTGATAGTAGTCACTATTCAGTAGTGTTCTAGGGGGATAGTAGTCACCATTCAGTAGTGTCCTATGGGGATAGTAGTCACCATTCAGTAGTGTCCTAGGGCAATAGTAGTCACCATTCAGTAGTGTCCTAGGGGGATAGTAGTCACCATTCAGTAGTGTCCTAGGGGGATAGTAGTCACCATTCAGTAGTGTCCTAGGGGGATAGTAGTCATCATTCAGTAGTGTCCTAGGGCGCGATAGTAGTCACCATTCAGTAGTGTCCTAGGGTGATAGTAGTCACTATTCAGTAGTGTCCTAGGGGAATGGTAGTCACCATTCAGTAGTGTTCTTGGGGGATAGTAGTCTCCATTCAGAAGTGTTCTAGGGGGATAGTAGTCTCCATTCAGTAGTGTCCTAGGGGGATAGTAGTCTCCATTCAGTAATGTCGTACGGGGAGAATAGTTACCATTAAGTAGTTTCCTAGAGCGGTAGGAGTCTCCATTCAGTAGTGTACAAGGGGATAGTAGTCACCATTCAGTAGGGTCCTAGGGCATTAGTAGTCGCCATTCAGTAGTGTCCTATGGGGATAGTAGTCACCATTCAGTCGGGTTTTAGGGGGATTGTAGTCACCATTCAGTAGGGTCCTAGGGGGATAGTAGTCACCATTCAGTAGTGTCCTAGGGGGGTAGTAGTCACCATTAAGTAGTGTCCTAGGGCGATAATAGTCACTAATTTAGAAGTGTTCTAGGGGGATAGTAGTCACCATTCAGTAGTGTCCTAGGGGGATAGTAGTCTCCATTCAGTAATGTCATACGGGGAGAGTAGTCACCATTAAGTAGTTTCCAAGAGCGGTAGGAGTCTCCATTCAGTAGTGTACAAGGGGATAGTAGTCACCATTCAGTAGGGTCCTAGGGCAATAGTAGTCGCCATTCAGTAGTGTCCTATGGGGATAGTAGTCACCATTCAGTCGGGTTTTAGGGCGATAGTAGTCACCATTCAGTAGTGTACTAGGGGGATAGTAGTCGCCATTCAGTAGTGTCCTAGGGGGATAGTAGTCACCATTCAGTAGAGTCCTAGGGGGATAGTAGTCTCCATTCAGTAATGTCGTACGGAGAGAGTAGTTACCATTAAGTAGTTTCCTAGAGCGGTAGGAGTCTCCATTCAGTAGTGTTCAAGGGGATAGTAGTCACCATTCAGTAGGGTCCTAGGGGGATAGTAGTCACCATTCAGTAGTGTCCTAGGGTAATGGTAGTCACCATTCAGTTGTGTTCTAGGGAGATAGTAGTCACCATTCAGAAGTGTTCTAGGGGGATAGTAGTCTCCATTCAGTAGTGTCCTAGGGGGATAGTAGTCTCCATTCAGTAATGTCGTACGGGGAGAGTAGTTACCATTAAGTAGTTTCCTAGAGCGGTAGGAGTCTCCATTCAGTAGTGTTCAAGGGGATAGTAGTCACCATTCAGTACGGTCCTATGGGGATAGTAGTCACCATTCAGTTGGGTCTTAGGGGGATGGTAGTCACCATTCAGTAGTGTCCTAGGGGGATGGTAATCACCATTCAGTAGTGTAATATCGGGATAGTAGTCGCCATTAGGTAGTGACCTAGAACGATAGTAGCCGCCATTAGGTAGTGTCCTAGGGCGATAGTAGTCACCATTCAGTAGGGTTCTAAGGGGATAGTAGTCATCACTTAGTCGTGTTCTAGGAGGATAATAGTCATCATTTAGTAGTGTGCTTGGAGGATAGTACATAGTTACCATTTAACAGAGGCCTAAGGAGAATATAGTCACTATTCACTAGTGTCCTAGGGGGAGTGCAGTCACCATTAAGTAGTGTCCTAGGGGTATAGTAGTTGCCATTCAGTGGTGTACTAGGGGATGGTAGTCACCATTTAATAGTGTCCTAGGGGGAATAGTAGTCACCGATCAGCAGTGTGCTAGGTGGATAGTAGTCGCCATTCAATAGTGGCCTAGGGGATTGTAGTCACCATTTAGTAGTGTCCTAGGGGGATAGTAGTCACCATTCAGTAGTGTCCTAGGGGGATAGTAGTCACCATTTAGTAGTGTCATAGGGCAATAGTAGTCACCATTCAGTGGTGTTCTAGGGGGATAGTAGTCGCCATTTAGTAGTGGCCTAGTACAATAGTAGTCACCATTAAGTTGTGTCCTAGGGCGATAATAGTCACCATTAAGTTGTGTCCTAGGGGGATAGTAGTCACCATTCAGTAGTGTCCTAGGGTGATAGTAGTCACCATTCAGTAGTGTCCTAGGGGGATAGTAGTCACCATTTAGTAGTGTCCTAGGGCAATAGTAGTCGCCATTCAGTAGTGTTCTAGGGCGATAGTAGTCACCATTAAGTTGTGTCCTAGGGTGATAGTAGTCACCATTCAGTAGTGTCCTAGGGCGATAGTAGTCACCATTAAGTTGTGTCCTAGGGCGATAGTAGTCTCCATTCAGTAGTGTCCTAGGGGGATAGTAGTCTCCATTCAGTAATGTCGTACGGGGAGAGTAGTTACCATTAAGTAGTTTCCTAGAGCAGTAGGAATCTCCATTCAGTAGTGTGCAAGGGGATAGTAGTCACCATTCAGTAGGGTCCTAGAGCGATAGTAGTCACCATTCAGTAGTGTCCTAGGGCGATAGTAGTCACCATTCAGTAGTGTCTTAGGGGGATAGTAGTCACCATTCAGTAGGGTCCTATGGGGATAGTAGTCACCATTCAGTCGGGTCTTAGGGGGATTGTAGTCACCATTCAGTAGGGTCCTAGGGGGATAGTAATCACCATTCAGTAGTGTAATTTCGGGATAGTAGTTGCCATTAGGTAGTGACCTAGAACGATAGTAGCTGCCATTAGGTAGTGTCCTAGGGCGATAGTAGTCACCATTCAGTAGGGTCCTAAGGGGATGGTAGTCATCACTTAGTCGTGTTCTAGGAGGATAATAGTCATCATTTAGTAGTGTGCTTGGAGGATAGTACATAGTTACCATTTAACAGAGGCCTAAGGAGAATATAGTCACTATTCACTAGTGTCCTAGGGGGAGTGCAGTCACCATTAAGTAGTGTCCTAGGGGTATAGTAGTTGCCATTCAGTGGTGTACTAGGGGATGGTAGTCACCATTTAATAGTGTCCTAGGGGGAATAGTAGTCACCGATCAGCAGTGTGCTAGGTGGATAGTAGTCGCCATTCAATAGTGGCCTAGGGGATTGTAGTCACCATTTAGTAGTGTCCTAGGGGGATAGTAGTCACCATTTAGTAGTGTCCGTGAGGGATTGTAGTTGCCATTCAATAGTGTCCTAGAGCGATAGTAATTACCATTCAGTAGTGTCCTAGGAGAATAGTAGTCACCATTCAGTAGTGTCCTAGGGCGATAGTAGTCACCATTCAGTAGTGGTCTTGGGGGATGGTAGTCACCATTCAGTAGGGTCCTAGAGGGATAGTAGTCACCATTCAGTAGGGTCCTAGGGGGATAGTAGTCACCATTCAGTAGTGTCCTAGGGTGATAGTAGTCAACATTCAGTAGTGTACTAGGGGGATACTAGTCACCATTCAGTAGTGTCCTAGGGTGATAGTAGTCACCATTCAGTAGTGTCCTAGGGTGATAGTAGTCACTATTCAGTAGTGTCCTAGGTGGGTAGTAGTCACCATTCAGTAGTGTCCTAGGGGGATAGTAGTCACTATTCAGTAGTGCTAGGGGGATAGTAGTCACCATTCAGTAGTGTCCTAGGGTGATAGTAGTCACCATTCAGTAGTGTACTAGCAGGATAGTAGTCACCATTTAGTGGTGTACTAGGGTGATAGTATTCACCATTCAGTAGTGTCCTAGGGTGATAGGAGTCTCCATTCAGTAGGGTACTAGGGCGATAGTAGTCGCCATTCAGTAGTGTCTTAGGGAGATAGTAGTCACCATTCAGTAGTGTCCTAGGGTGATAGTAGTCACCATTCAGTAGTGTCCTAGGGTGATAGTAGTCACCATTCAGTAGGGTCCTAGGGCGATAGTAGTCACCATTCAGTAGTGTCCTAGGGGGATAGTAGTCACCATTCAGTAGTGTCCTAGGGCGATAGTAGTCACCATTAAGTTGTATTTTAGGGGGGATAGTAGTCACCATTCAGTAGTGTCCTAGGGCGATAGTAGTCACCATTCAGTAGTGTCCTAGGGGGATAGTAGTCACCATTTAGTAGTCTCCTAGGGCAATAGTAGTCACCATTCAGTAGTGTTCTAGGGCGATAGTAGTCACCATTTAGTTGTATTTTAGGGGGGATAGTAGTCATCATTCAGTAGTGTCCTAGGGGGATAGTAGTCACCATTCAATAGAGTCCTAAGGCGATAGTAGTCACCATTCAGTAGTGTCCTAGGGGGATAGTAGTCACCATTCAGTAGTGTCCTAGGGGGATAGTAGTCACTATTCAGTAGTGTTCTAGGGGGATAGTAGTCACCATTCAGTAGTCTCCTAGGGCGATAGTAGTCACCATTCAGTAGTGTCCTAGGGGGATAATAGTCACCATTCAGTAGTGTCCTAGGGAGATTGTAGTCACCATTAAGTAGTGTCCTAGGGGGATAATAGTCACCATTCAGAAGTGTTCTAGGGGGATAGTAGTCACCATTCAGTAGTGTCCTAGGGGGATAGTAGTCACCATTCAGTAGTGTCCTATGGGGATAGTAGTCACCATTCAGTAGTGTCCTAGGGGGATAGTAGTCACCATTCAGTAGTGTCCTAGGGGGATAGTAGTCTCCATTCAGTAGTGTCCTATGGGGATAGTAGTCACCATTCAGTAGTGTCCTAGGGGGATAGTAGTCACCATTCAGTAGTGTCCTAGGGGGATAGTAGTCTCCATTCAGTAGTGTCCTAGGGCGATAGTAGTCACCATTCAGTAGTGTCCTAGGGGGATAGTAGTCTCCATTCAGTAGTGTCCTATGGGGATAGTAGTCACCATTCAGTAGTGTCCTAGGGGGATAGTAGTCACCATTCAGTAGTGTCCTAGGGGGATAGTAGTCACCATTCAGTAGTGTCCTAGGGTGATAGCAGTCACCATTCAGTAGTGTCGTAGGGTGATAGTAGTCACCATTCAGTAGTGTCCTAGGGTGATAGTAGTCACCATTCAGTAGTGTCCTGGGGGGATACTAGTCACCATTCAGTAGTGTCCTAGGGTGATAGTAGTCACTATTCAGTAGTGTCCTAGGGGGATGGTAGTCTCCATTCAGAAGTGTTCTAGGGGGATAGTAGTCTCCACTCAGTAGTGTCCTAGGGGGCTAGTAGTCCCCATTCAGTAATGTCATACGGGGAGAGTAGTTACCATTAAGTAGTTTCCTTGAGCGGTAGGAGTCTCCATTCAGTAGTGTGCAAGGGGATAGTAGTCACCATTCAGTAGTGTCCTAGGGCGATAGTAGTCACCATTCAGTAGTGGTCTTGGGGGATGGTAGTCACCATTCAGTAGGGTCCTAGAGGGATAGTAGTCACCATTCAGTAGTGTCCTAGGGGGATAGTAGTCACCATTCAGTAGTGTCCTAGGGTGATAGTAGTCAACATTCAGTAGTGTCCTAGGGGGATACTAGTCACCATTCAGTAGTGTCCTAGGGTGATAGTAGTCACCATTCAGTAGTGTCCTAGGGTGATAGTAGTCACTATTCAGTAGTGTCCTAGGTGGGTAGTAGTCACCATTCAGTAGTGTCCTAGGGGGATAGTGGTCACTATTCAGTAGTGCTAGGGGGATAGTAGTCACCATTCAGTAGTGTCCTAGGGTGATAGTAGTCACCATTCAGTAGTGTACTAGCAGGATAGTAGTCACCATTTAGTGGTGTACTAGGGTGATAGTAGTCACCATTCAGTAGTGTCCTAGGGTGATAGGAGTCTCCATTCAGTAGGGTACTAGGGCGATAGTAGTCGCCATTCAGTAGTGTCTTAGGGAGATAGTAGTCACCATTCAGTAGTGTCCTAGGGTGATAGTAGTCACCATTCAGTAGTGTCCTAGGGTGATAGTAGTCACCATTCAGTAGGGTCCTAGGGCGATAGTAGTCACCATTCAGTAGTGTCTTAGGGGGATAGTAGTCACCATTCAGTAGTGTCCTAGGGCGATAGTAGTCACCATTAAGTTGTATTTTAGGGGGGATAGTAGTCACCATTCAGTAGTGTCCTAGGGCGATAGTAGTCACCATTCAGTAGTGTCCTAGGGGGATAGTAGTCACCATTTAGTAGTGTCCTAGGGCAATAGTAGTCACCATTCAGTAGTGTTCTAGGGCGATAGTAGTCACCATTTAGTTGTATTTTAGGGGGGATAGTAGTCATCATTCAGTAGTGTCCTAGGGCGATAGTAGTCACCATTCAATAGTTTCCTAGGGCAATAGTAGTCACCATTAAGTTGTGTCCTAGGGCGATAGTAGTCACCATTGAGTAGGTTCCTTGGGCGATAGTAGTCACCATTTAGTTGTATTTTAGGGGGGATAGTAGTCATCATTCAGTAGTGTCCTAGGGGGATAGTAGTCACCATTTATTAGAGTCCTAGGGGGATAGTAGTCACCATTTAGTAGTGTCCTAGGGCAATAGTAGTCACCATTCAGTAGTGTTCTAGGGCGATAGTAGTCACCATTTAGTTGTATTTTAGGGGGGATAGTAGTCATCATTCAGTACTGTCCTAGGGCGATAGTAGTCACCATTCAATAGTTTCCTAGGGCGATAGTAGTCACCATTAAGTTGTGTCCTAGGGCGATAGTAGTCACCATTGAGTAGGTTCCTTGGGCGATAGTAGTCACCATTTAGTTGTATTTTAGGGGGGATAGTAGTCATCATTCAGTAGTGTCCTAGGGGGATAGTAGTCACCATTCTATAGAGTCCTAAGGCGATAGTAGTCACCATTCAGTAGTGTCCTAGGGGGATAGTAGTCACCATTCAGTAGTGTCCTAGGGGGATAGTAGTCACTATTCAGTAGTGTTCTAGGGGGATAGTAGTCACCATTCAGTAGTCTCCTAGGGCGATAGTAGTCACCATTCAGTAGTGTCCTAGGGGGATAATAGTCACCATTCAGAAGTGTTCTAGGGGGATAGTAGTCACCATTCAGTAGTGTCCTAGGGGGATAGTAGTCACCATTCAGTAGTGTCCTATGGGGATAGTAGTCACCATTCAGTAGTGTCCTAGGGGGATAGTAGTCACCATTCAGTAGTGTCCTAGGGGGATAGTAGTCTCCATTCAGTAGTGTCCTATGGGGATAGTAGTCACCATTCAGTAGTGTCCTAGGGGGATAGTAGTCACCATTCAGTAGTGTCCTAGGGGGATAGTAGTCACCATTCAGTAGTGTCCTAGGGCGATAGTAGTCACCATTCAGTAGTGTCCTAGGGGGATAGTAGTCTCCATTCAGTAGTGTCCTATGGGGATAGTAGTCACCATTCAGTAGTGTCCTAGGGGGATAGTAGTCACCATTCAGTAGTGTCCTAGGGGGATAGTAGTCACCATTCAGTAGTGTCCTAGGGTGATAGCAGTCACCATTCAGTAGTGTCGTAGGGTGATAGTAGTCACCATTCAGTAGTGTCCTAGGGTGATAGTAGTCACCATTCAGTAGTGTCTTAGGGGGATAGTAGTCACCATTCAGTAGTGTCCTAGGGTGATAGTAGTCACCATTCAGTAGTGTCCTAGGGGGATAGTAGTCACCATTCAGTAGTGTCCTAGGGTGATAGTAGTCACTATTCAGTAGTGTCCTAGGGGGATGGTAGTCTCCATTCAGAAGTGTTCTAGGGGGATAGTAGTCTCCACTCAGTAGTGTCCTAGGGGGCTAGTAGTCTCCATTCAGTAATGTCATACGGGGAGAGTAGTTACCATTAAGTAGTTTCCTTGAGCGGTAGGAGTCTCCATTCAGTAGTGTGCAAGGGGATAGTAGTCACCATTCAGTAGTGTCCTAGGGGGATAGTAGTCACCATTCAGTTGGGTCTTAGGGGAATTGTAGTCACCATTCAGTAGGGTCCTAGGGGGATAGTAGTCACCATTCAGTAGTGTCCTGGGGGGGTAGTAGTCTCCATTCAGAAGTGTTCTAGGGGGATAGTAGTCTCCATTCAGTAGTGTCCTAGGGGCTAGTAGTCTCCATTCAGTAATGTCGTACGGGGAGAGTAGTTACCATTAAGTAGTTTCCTTGAGCGGTAGGAGTCTCCATTCAGTAGTGTGCAAGGGGATAGTAGTCACCATTCAGTAGGGTCTTAGGGCGATAGTAGTCACCATTCAGTAGTGTCCTAGGGGGATAGTAGTCACCTTTCAGTAGTGTTCTAGGGGGATAGTAGTCACCATTCAGTAGTGTCCTAGGGGGTAGTAGTCACCATTCAGTAGGGTCCTAGGGGGATAGTAGTCACCATTCAGTAGTGTCCTAGGGGAATGGTAGTCACCATTCAGTAGTGTTCTAGGGTGATAGTAGTCTCCATTCAGTAGTGTCCTAGGGGGATAGTAGTCACCATTCAGAAGTGTTCTAGGGGGATAGTAGTCTCCATTCAGTAGTGTCCTAGGGGGATAGTAGTCTCCATTCAGTAATGTCGTACGGGGAGAGTAGTTACCATTAAGTAGTTTCCTAGAGCGGTAGGAGTCTCCATTCAGTAGTGTACAAGGGGATAGTAGTCACCATTCAGTACGGTTTTATGGGGATTGTATTCACCATTCAGTAGTGTCCTAGGGGGATAGTAATCACCATTCAGTAGTGTAATATCGGGATAGTAGTCGCCATTAGGTAGTGACCTAGAACGATAGTAGCCGCCATTAGGTAGTGTCCTAGGGCGATAGTAGTCACCATTCAGTAGGGTTCTAAGGGGATAGTAGTCATCACTTAGTCGTGTTCTAGGAGGATAATAGTCATCATTTAGTAGTGTGCTTGGAGGATAGTACATAGTTACCATTTAACAGAGGCCTAAGGAGAATATAGTCACTATTCACTAGTGTCCTAGGGGGAGTGCAGTCACCATTAAGTAGTGTCCTAGGGGTATAGTAGTTGCCATTCAGTGGTGTACTAGGGGATGGTAGTCACCATTTAATAGTGTCCTAGGGGGAATAGTAGTCACCGATCAGCAGTGTGCTAGGTGGATAGTAGTCGCCATTCAATAGTGGCCTAGGGAATTGTAGTCACCATTTAGTAGTGTCCTAGGGGGATAGTAGTCACCATTTAGTAGTGTCCTAGGGGGATAGTAGTCACCATTTAGTAGTGTCATAGGGCAATAGTAGTCACCATTCAGTGGTGTTCTAGGGGGATAGTAGTCGCCATTTAGTAGTGGCCTAGTACAATAGTAGTCACCATTAAGTTGTGTCCTAGGGCGATAATAGTCACCATTAAGTTGTGTCCTAGGGGGATAGTAGTCACCATTCAGTAGTGTCCTAGGGTGATAGTAGTCACCATTCAGTAGTGTCCTAGGGGGATAGTAGTCACCATTTAGTAGTGTCCTAGGGCAATAGTAGTCACCATTCAGTAGTGTTCTAGGGCGATAGTAGTCACCATTAAGTTGTGTCCTAAGGCGATAGTAGTCACCATTCAGTAGTGTCCTAGGGCGATAGTAGTCACCATTAAGTTGTGTCCTAGGGCGATAGTAGTCACCATTCAGTAGTGTCCTAGGGCGATAGTAGTCACCATTTAGTTGTATTTTAGGGGGGATAGTAGTCATCATTCAGTAGTGTCCTAGGGCAATAGTAGTCACCATTAAGTTGTATTTTAGGGGGGATAGTAGTCACCATTCAGTAGTGTCCTAGGGCAATAGTAGTTACCATTAAGTTGTGTCCTAGGGGGATAGTAGTCACCATTTAGTAGTGTCCTAGGGGGATAGTAGTCACCATTCAGTAGTGTCCTAGGGGGATAGTAGTCACCATTCAGTAGTGTCCTAAGGGGATTGTAGTCATCACTTAGTAGTGCTCTATGAGGATAATAGTCATGTAGTGAGCTGGGGGGATAGTACATAATTATCATTTAACAGAGGCCTAAGGGGATAATAGTCGCCATTCACTATTGTCCTAAGGGGATTGTAGTCACCATTTAGTAGTGTCCAAGGGGCAATATTGCGTAGTAACTGTTTAGTAGTATCCTACTGCACGTGCTGATTAAAATTATTTTACCATGTTGACTGTGTTCAGTTCAGGTGGACTCAATGTGGTGGTCAACATAAAATGCCGTATCGAAGTGTAAAATTGTGTATTGAACAAAATTTACCGCAAACTTGGTCTAGCCATGACAAGTCGTTTTTCTAGCTATGAAAAGGAATTGATTGTATCTTTATCGTAGGAAGGAAAGAATATCTCGCAAATCGTGACAATGTTGGAGTCTGAAGGAAGAAGAACCTCGAGCGCCACAGTTAGAAAGTTTGTTAATTGGTGGAAAACCAATCGTGGAGTGCAGGATCGACCTCACTCTGGTCAACGGAATGGGATTACACCCATAATGGCTGCTTTTATGGAAATGAAAATGGAAGATGATTTTCATGCAAAGAAGACATACCCTGTGCACCCTGTGCAAGAACATAGGACCAGACCATTGAAATGGCCGCTGAAAGGAGCTCATCCAAATTACCTCCAGGGGTGCCATCATCCAAGTAGAACAGATTTAGTTTGCTTCGCATCAATTGCACAATGTTGTGGATGGTGAGGCAGAACAGCAAGAGACCCAAGGAATCTCCTGCTGCACTCCCTCCAACGAAGGAATGACATTGTCCCTCACAAAACAGGAGGATGGCGAGCCATATGCCAAAAGTACAAGAGGAAGCAGCTCTGGCACCAGCTCCTCCACTGCCGCAACCATCTTGTCTCGACAAATGCAATTAAACACATTTCTGAAATCAAGCTTCTGGATGAGTTGTCCTGGCTCCAGATTGTGCAGAAAAAACGTGCTGCTTGGACAGCTGCTTCTGCTCCCCAATGAAACCCCATAACCCAACGGATGAGGTGCCAGCACAGTCCCCATAGCCTTCATGATGTGGTTCCCTGCACACTTGGCTGCCATTATTATTATTAATTATAACTTAGTAATATTTTATTTTGTTCTAACCTATTAATGTACATGTTCTCATTCACTTATTGACGTGGCAATTTTCCCCTCTCTTCTTTTTTTGACAATTTTTTAAGAAGATATTGTTCCTGATTATTTTTCATCTGTAGCCGCCTTTGTGCTGCCTGTTCTGCTCTATATTTCTGCTTTCTGCATAGGAGACATAGGAAAAGTGATGGAGAGAGTTAATGTTTGCTAACAAAAGTCATGGTGAAGGTCAATACACCCCAGCACAACTAATTTCCATTGCGCCATAATTCACACAATAAAATTATTAATGTAAACCAGGCCTTAGACAGTGGATGGACAAGCATGTGGGAAATAATGTATAAATTTGTACCTAAAATTGCACAGAATACATAGGGCAGGGGGCTGTAGGGTTAATTATCGAACCTCTTCAAAGGAGTATAACAGTGGTGGCAGAACATGACATAATTTTTGAGGCCACATACTTGTTTTAATTATTCTATGCCTGCCATACTCATGTTAATACTCACCCAAATTCTCACCCAATTCTTCTTTATTAGTGGTTTTACCTTCTAAATTAAAATGCACAAAAACTGATAATGATGAGAATAACCAGTCAGATGAAGGGGACCGGAATGTGCCCACAAGATGAAACATATTGTGCATACTTTTTACATTGTTACTTGCAACCACAAATCCACATCATGCACACCACTGGCAGGATGGTGCCAGATATCCATTGCCATATTAGCTGCTTTCGTTTGGAGCATCCTGTTTTCCAAAGGCACAGCTGACTGATGTCTACTGTCCCTTTAGAAAACAATAGTACATGATTATATTCACTAGGGAATACTGACTCCAGTGGACACTATTAACATGCAGGAAATGTTGTCCCCCCTAGGACACTGTTCACTAATGATTGATGTCACCCTGGATGATGCACAGTTGTCACTGGTGAACAAGTCACACTACTCAACCCACATTCTGCACTGTCTTGAGCTTCCTGTTGTCCTGTTGCTGCTCAACACTCTTGTCCTCATCTCCCTGCTGCTCCTCTTGAGTCAAATTCAAGTCCGACTCCAAGTTGTCCCTATGGAAATGAAAGTGTAGCTTGTGTAGCATTCTTCATAACTGTTTGATGTTTGACCCCCTGGGGGTATTTTGAGTACATAACGGACATGGGTGGACAGATCAAGGCCCTGAGGGGGCAAATGTCAAATAGGTCAGATTAGCCATTCATAGAAAATTGCATTACATTGTTAAAAGCTGTCCTCATACATAGCTTAACAAATACATAGCTCTTCCTAATAGAATGCAAATAGAAGTACTGAATTTCAAGAACGTAATAAAATGTGACATATGTAGATATGTTGCATGTTGGCCTTGTGCAGAAGCTTATGTGGGAGTTAAAAAATGTGTTTATTGGACAAAACACACAGGGAGGATACCCAACAATGAACATGAGGAATTTTAGAAGATATAAAATCTATTTATAATGCAATGAACAATTTATACTGGTTTGAAGATAAAATTGCTGTGGCCTCACTGGAAGGAAATAAATCATATCATTAGAGGGAATAGGGCTCCCACAAACCTGCAGATATTGAACATGCTAATGAATGCTATTATGACTGGGGTCCTATGGAATGCTAGCAGGTGCTAAATGGTATCAGTTGTCCTTTCTAGTTGACCCCTTGCCCTGAACTACCATTGTGAAGGTCACTAGAGAACAGTTCCCTACCCAAGACAAAGGTCATTAGAGAACGCAATCCTTACATGGGGAGCTGAAGCTGCTGCATCATCGTCCCCATTTCAGCAGCAACCTTCTCCAAGTCATTTACAGAGGGCTTTGACTGGGTGAGGCTGTGGTATTAGGAGGGGGAGGGGGTGGAGTAAGAGCGACTGGCAGGGCACATAGTGGGTACACACACATATGTACATTTATACATACCTATGTTCCAGCCGCTTGTTCTGTGAAGAAAGCTGTGCCACTTGAGCCTCAAGCATTTTCACTTGTTCCTGGCTGGTCTGTTTCTGGTACTGTGGGAGGGGGAGGAAGGGCAGAGAGGGGAAGGGAGGAGAGAAGATGGGAGGGGAGGAGAGCAGAGGGAAGGGGAGGGGAGGGGAGTGGAGGGAAGGGGAGTGGAGAGGAGGGGAGTGGAGAAGAGGGGAGGGGAAGGGAGTGGAGGGGAGGGGAAGGGAGGAGAGTGGAGGGGAGGGGAGGGGAAGGGAGAGGAAAGGAGGGAAAGGGAGAGGAGGGTATGGGAGGGGTGAGAGGAGAGGAAGAAGTAGCACAAGAGAAAATCAGTGTCACTTGGCACTCCTGAAGTGTAGACTACTCAAGTATTGTTCATAACACATCAACCCTGCCATCATGCATGACATCATCTATCACTGCTAGTGATGACAGGTCGGCACTCTCCCCACCTGTAGCTGCTCCTGCATCTCATCCAACTGCTTGTGTAAACAGTCAATGCTGGCCTGCTTCTCTAGAACATCCTTCTCTAGCAGGCTGAGGGCCATCTGGAAGAGAAGTGAGTGGAGGGAAAGGAGAGAGCGAGGGAGGAGGAATGTCGGGGGGGAGGGAGGTGAATATTACTTATCTTCCACCACTCTACTCCACCTACTGCCATACATGCATATTCAAAAAGCATCAGGACACTGCTCTTCCCTCTCTTACCCACCTCGCTCCACACACAGCTCACCATACTGCTCCCATCCCTCTCCCTTCCCTCTTCTACCCACCTCCACCCTCCCTCCCCTTCCCTGGATACCCTCCCTCCCCTTCCCTGGATACCCTCCCTCCCCTTCCCTCTTTCACCTTTCTTCCCTCCTCTTGTCACCATCCCTCTCTCTTTTCTCCTCCACCCTCCCTTCCCATACCTAAGTGAGCACACACTTGTACAAACATACATGCATAGAGAAACATACTTCTGCTTCTTCATATAATTTCATAAGGTCTTCAAAATCCTGCACAGAATGAAAGAATAATGCAACAGTGCTGGTACAACTGCACTGCATCCATCATAATTATGAACACAGTCAATAGTTCAGACACAGCAAGTGTTTTGTATGCAACAGCAATGCATGCATATGCATACTTACAAATGAATGTCATATTATACTAGTGCAAGACTTTCCATTTTGTATGTTGGCACATCAAGCCACCAAATATATACATGGGTGTCAGTTCACATGTAATGTACACATATGAATGTGCATGAGAGTGCATGCGCATGCATGCTGTAGTACAATAAACCTATACGATACTATATGGAAGAAGAGATCCTATAGACAATGCAAAAAGTACATACTATGACTGCAAGAAGATCACCTTCATTTGTTTAATTCTAAAGAGCCTGGCCTCTTCACCTGGCAGGACAAAAGGGAGGACAATAGACATGAACATGATTGTGAAGCTTGCTATGCACTACTGTATAGTATACAGGCAGGTATAGCTGGAACTGTTTGAGCAACACCCATGGCCACCCTCATACCCTCTAATCCAAGCCCGCTAAGTGTGTCATGCACTCATTCTCCAAACCACCCTGCCTAGCTACTAGTTTTTCTACAGTGTGCATGTTGTCAACCTGTTCCACAGCAGAACTGCGCATGCAGACCATTATTTGACTTATTTTCGTCTTCTACTGTCACATTTGTTTGACCATTAATGAATTTCACACACACACCGCTGTTCAATTCCCACTACAAATTGAATGGCAAGTGTGTATAACAAGATGAATTTCAATATTTCATGCATGTATAATTTATTGGTATACAATTTAGACAAGGCATGCATGCACTGGAACCCCTATAAATACCATCATCAGATTATTCACATTATGGATTAATGGTATTCAATTACATACACTAGACCTTCCTCAAGCAAACAGAAACTCAACTGCTCGTATGTACAAATATGCATGTCTATTGGAGGTATATCATTATGTACAACTTATACAGATATGCAATTATACTATATATAGGCTAAATTGTATAGATATGTCTGGATTATCCACCGGCCAGTATATAACACAATTTATTGGTGCATGGGTCACGGGTGCATGCCACATTGAGGCCCACATGCACACCACCACTTCATTAATACATGACATTGTGTGAAACTAAATTGTCATCCCTATTTTGTACATGGTTCATGACACGTATGTATTATGAACCACTAATGCTGTAAACCTGTTTGCAATGCATGCATGTTACTGTCCATATGCATATGTGTGCATGCATATTTGCAGTATATACAGTTATGGGCTGTGGATTATATACAACTATGTACTTGGTGTATGTTGTGCAATCATCTAGAGACAGTGAGTGAAGTGAGCAAGTAGCTAGCATACTTAGTCCACGTATACGTATGTGTGTTTTTGCTTCTTGTACTGTGCCCAGTGCCTTATAAAGTATCCATTTGGCTATAAAAGGTCTTTTCTAGGTAAAAAATTCCCAATCTCAATTTGAACTGGGGTAATAGTGCTCTGCTGATTATTTAGGAGAGTTGCCATATATGGAATACAACAAGTATGATGTAGTGAATTTCGATAGCTATCAGACTATATCACATTGTACACGTGCACATCACCTATACGTATATACCACTTCGTACCACCCCTAATACCACGTGCACCGATACACAACTGCCATGATATGCATACACCTACATACACCACTATAATATTCATATACAATTCACCAACAACAACCAACAACCATGCCCGCGATGTAATGCCCATGCAATTGCAGAATCACTATATATAACCCATGCACCACTGCATACACACGCACACACGTACCCAACTACGTACTACATACACCCATGACCACTGCCACAAATGTATATGTTATAATTATAGTGCGCTAAGCCGGCCTATATGCTTTTTATTTCACGAGGCACGATAGTCTCGCGGGGCCAGACCCATTCCGGTATTGCGCAAGCGCCCGATTCTTCTGGCTGGCGGGTTACGCAAGACCGGAAGAAAGGGTCTGGCCCCGCGAGACTAGAGGCACGAGGGCGCGAAGCGCCCGAGGGCGACTGAAATAAGAAGCATATAGGTCGGCTTAGTGTACTATAATTGGCTTATTGTTTTTCAACAGTTAAGAAGAACGTAGCCGATTCGCCGAACCCTCGAACGTTTCGTTGCCAAGCGCGTAGGGGATTATAAGGAATGCGCAAGAACTCGGAAGGAATCTTTTGTAGAATCGCTGCTCTTTTTGTCGCCGCGGCCGGAGGAACTAGTATAAACTACGTAGCTACTTCGACTGCAATGAGGCCTACGCGAATGACGTTTCAGCGCACCAACCGTCATTCCGACGTCTTGGGTCTCTGATGATATTCCACAACGGGATACAGGTTCGCAGTAAATAGTTACGTACGCCAATCTTTACCAAGTTTGGATTACTTGCGGAAAACATCCCTTAATTCGCTGTACGTAGCTGCAGAATGGAGAGGAGGCAGCCACTGTAAGTGTTGTAGAGAATGCCCCGCTTGCATAGAAACGCTTTAGCTTGCTGCAGTACTGTGCAGCAGCGGAAACATGTTGTATTCAGTAGAGAAATGGCCACTTCCCGGCATTTCTTGCTTAATGATTTTACATCAACCATTCCTTTCTTGCATGAACATAGCATGCACACAAGCAAATCATGCTCAATCATGAGATGTCATGAGCATACACTGCCATGACATGACAAGGTGACACATGCACATGCTGCGAGAAAGTGATACATGCAATGTGGACAGCAGCTGCTCGATGCATAAGGTGTGAAAAGTGAACAACAATTTTAAAATAAAGTAAACTTTGGACATGAAGCGGATTGGCTGATAATATATACAATAAATAATTATATAACCATGCACCGCAGCATTTGTGCAACCATCACATAGTTCAACTTCAAACATTAATGTATAAGGTTAATCACCACAACTCAAGATGTATATAAGTAGAGCACATGATACCACCACAATTGTAGCTGAAGGACAAAGACCACGATAATGTACTGTTTGATTCAATGTTCAGGGTCATCAACTCAAACTTAACAGTACTCAAAAGTACTGGGTTAGATCTCTGAAGGAAACTGACTGACCCTAATTAATGCAATAACAGATTATACTTAAAAAAGTCACTCATGTCACCCTCCCTGTGTGTTTTGATAGTTTGCTGTGTATCTTCTGTGTTTGGGCCCCCCATTTATACCAGCCAGTGCTGAAGGGGTTACCCTATAATAATAACTAACAATAACAATGATTCTATAGTGACAAGTGCTGATGAGTGGAGTTGACAAGGTGCATGGTAAGTAATGAAGTTCTTATATACAGGAGCTACCCTTCACCCTAGTAGCTAGCTAGCTATACTGAAGATCAAATGAACATTTTGCTGTGTAATAAAATGAATGATCAACTTATATTTGGAAATAGTGCATGGTATTGCAATGTGGTATAAGCAATGCTAATGTTCTGACAAATGCGCAGTTAACATTCACGCACGTAAGATTACGAAAACTGATCTGAGAATTCCACTTCAGCCATTAATCAGCTAATTCACCGATGCGCGACCTTTCCTGTGCGTGAATTTTAGCGCAGGGAACTTATACTGCCTATCTTCATTATTGCAATTGCGCGGGGTTGGATCTATCGGACCACACTAGTAACGGACCGGCAGCGAAAGACTATCAGATATGCAGGAGGTTTGCGGAGCCGCTATATTCTTAGCTAAATGTCAGGTCCCCCATTCATTCAACCTTTTGCAGCAATACAGTTCACCTAAGCACCCCCGCTCTGAATTGAAGGGGTTCGAACAAGTACTTACTGGTCAAAGATTCCATCGCTTTTCTCCTTATCGATCTCTTCTTATTCTTTGTAAACCCGTCTGGGTATTTTCCGCACTTTAAGTACAGGGCAACTGCGCTGTCGTCTTCTTCTTCCATGATCGCGGTAGTCAAATTTGGCGCCGATGCGGTGCTCTAAAATGTCCCGCGCTTCCAACGGATAATATTATGCGCTATCTGGGAATATTTATTCGGTTCGGGACATTGCATGCACATGCTTCAGTAGTCTATGGTGGAGCCTGCGGTATCCGTACGCTATCAACTGGAACACAAGTTTTCAAAGAAGATGGAATCGAGCCAATCAGCGAAGATTTTGTTCCTTCACTTAGCTACAACCAGCAAAACGACTGTAGTTGCTGTATGACTTCCAGACCTTACACCGCAAATGGCCGCTGACCGTCTAGTCTGGCTTGCTAGACCGTCCCGTAAGCGCCCAGAGGCGCGGAAGGGGACGGAACGTCCGCAAAAGACTAGAAAGTGCCGTTTTAATAGCTTTTGCGTGGTTGTTGCAGTCGTCAATTGTACACAGGCGTTTTTTTGCGAAACCTATCTTTCAGGAGCCACACGAGCCCTTGAAAGTGCCTTAATCGCGCAAACGGTCCAAAATTGTGGCCGGACAAACTAAGCCACAAGCCAGCATAACCCCTATTGCGCAATAGCGCACGGGTAATGAACAAATTTTCCATGCAACACTGTCTGTTCAGTTCACTTCAGTGCGCACTTCAACATGTTCTCAGTTTGGACCATGCATCCTCTTCATTGCTGCTGTCTCCAAACTTCGCATGTGTTGACTGCTTGACGGAAGCCCTTGACTACAGAATGTAAGAGACGGCAAACATGTAATCTGTTGATAGCAGCCATACGCACATTACGCATGCTGCATGGTGCAATGCAGATTGGTACAATGATGCCACACTGCTAGAGGACACTCCACTAACACAGCACTGAGTTCCAGTATACACATTTAAGTATACTACATGTTTGTAACCAGTCATTCCCTCTCTTATTCTCAAGAACAGTTTAAACACTCCTACACATGTTGCGTGACACAGCATACGAGCGACATTCGAGTGCAAGAATTTCAGGAGAGCTGCGGCAAGGCGCATTCTTTGAAATAAGGGTGTTCAACCCACACGTGTCCAACAAACGCTGTTCCTCCCTAGAGGCTGCTACCTAAATGAGCATGACAGCCGTGTGTCTGCTCAGTGTACGTACCTCATGTGTGTGGCTGGAACAGAGAGCTGCATGCATGCATGGATATGGGTTACATGCATGTGGTGTACAGCAATGAACTTTTGACACAACCTTTATTAGTTGTTACACATGGTGCAGTTAAAATTTGTTCCTGACAAAGACCTCTGAGATCACTTTAAGAAGTCATGCAATTCTTGCATACATGGCTGCAACAGTTACGTAGGTAGATACGTGGCATGCACAAACTAGTACTACGCCATGCTTCAATGGTGCGCCTGCAATGTGTGAGCTTGAAATAGATAATGAATGAACTGCCATGCAGACACAGTGTCTGTTCCTGCTTATTCAGTGACACTTCAACATGCTCTCAGTTTGGACTATGCATCCTCTTCGTTGCCGCTGTCTCCAAACTTCACATGTGTCGCCCGCTTGAAGGAATTCTCTGACTGCAGATGGAAGAGACAGCAATCATGCAATAATGTTATAGTGACAGCAAACATACGCATGTACGTACACACACCACATGCTGTAATGCAGACCAGTACAGAGGCGCCACATTGCTACGGCACCACACTAAAACAGCACTAGGTTCCAGTGTACAATGTCATGCATACATACATTCGGGTACTACATGTTTGCCGCAAGTACACATTTCCTTCTCTTGTTCTCAAGAACTGCTCAAGCATTTAAACATGTACATGACACAGCATAGCAGAAACCACAGTCAAAAGCAACTGAGCTGTGTCATGCGTTTGAATGTTTCCTCATTTACTGCTCTGTTAAGCGGCACCTACGTAGAAACATGTTTGCAAGGGGTGGACATTTTAGCACCATGTGGGTACCAAACATTGTTGTGGACTACACCATAACGACTCCAAACAGCAACTTCTCCTTCCACCTAGGGTGACACATCACCTGAATCAACCCGTTAATGATAACTGACACAGACTACACTTACAATAACTCACATATTGAGGAAAGTCGTACTCAATGCCAAGTTCTTTTAACTTTCTAGTGGTTTTCCTCTCCCTCTTCAGCAGTCTCTTCATCCTCTCTTGGTACTGAGCCATTGACCGTGCCTGAATGGACGCCACAGGATAACACTACATGGCACAAAGCTCTGTATTGTACATGACATCATGGCAACATTGAGGAGAAAGAGAATACAAGCAAACGGGAAAGACCAATACAGTGAGCCATCCCACAGATGTTGAGGTTCTCCAGTTACATTCTTTGTAGCTATAGTGGCTCCACAAAACATTTGTGCTCAAGGCAATTGGCAAAAATGAATACACACTATAAATACATAGCCTTGTGAGCCAGATCGCTACCTCCCCTCCATTTTTATATGATGACGTCATCAGTCAGTCAAGGAGGTATGGTAGGCACTTTGCCGACTGATGATGTAATCCAAAAAATGGCGGCAAGGTAGCTGTCTGTCTAGCAAGACTATATTAATACACACATAACTGCAATCAATGAATAAGAGTAAGGGAATCTGAGGATGCCTATACTTTTCAACACAATGTCTATGGGCACACATGCACTTGGGGTATGTACGTAGATACCTTATTAAAATAGCGTCGTGTCATTTCTCTTCTCTCACATACACTTCTGACGATATTCTTTCGCCTGAAGAACATGGACCGATGAACCTTGCCAGGAGGTACCACTTCACCTGAGGTCCAACACAGGCAGCCATGTCGAATATGACACACAAGAATAAACCACGACATTTGCAAACAGGTCCTACTGATGAACAGATACAGCTGAAAACTATAACACTGGAGGTAAGGATGTGAGCATCCACTGAGCAATAGTAACCAACCGAATGCTGCCAGGATCACATCACACTGCTTTGGCTACTGTAAGTTGCTACAAAAGTAGTTTACAACTCAATGATGTAACATTATGTTACTTGGAGCTACTAATAGGAAAGCATAGTACTATATTATTATATGAATAGTGCTTTATATTTGAGTCAGAAAGAACTGCGCTGTAAACATAGTCCACAGCAAGGACCCTTACACTTGAGCAGCTTGTCAAACATGAGGTAATTGTTCATCGTCTCTGCTGCAATCTTTGCCACTTCTCCTTCTTCAAACTCAACAAATGCATATCCCTTGGAGCCACCTGTCTACAATGATACAGCGAAAACAGTACAAGTGAAGTAGCAGTGGCGGCAGTGGTAATGCATGCTGCTATGATATATATAGTACATCACTTAAATGTTTATTATAGTTTAATACGTTAGCTCTGCCATACAAATTCCCTTACCATTGCAACTAATTCACACAAGCTAGCATGCACATGCACACATGCACACATGCACACACACACACACACACACACACACTGCATGTACAAGCACAGAAGCACACCTTCCTGCTTCGGGCCAATCGCAGTCTTGTGACTTTCCCAAACTGTGTAAAGTACTCCCTCATCTGCCTTTCATAAAAACCATGTGGAATATGTCCAATGTAGAGAACACCTCTTTGTGTCTTCCTATCCTTCTGAGAGGCACACAAGCAGAGGTATGAGTGCAAGCCGATAATGCACACATGTAGCTAGCTATTCACATGGAAGTCAGTTCATGACATCAGCTGGATGATAGGTCTTTGGAAAGGATAGCCTTAGATTACAATGGAGTCATATACCTGCTTATTTCTGTGTAACTTGGACCCTTTAGACCTCTGGGAATACAACGATTCGGTCTCGTTCTTGTCGGCTTGTGTAGAAGCCATTTCCTTCCCCAGATGAGTTATCAATCGTTCAAGGATGGACCACTTTCGTTAGCATTACGTCATTGACTGCCGTATATGGCATGTGAGGCCGTTCAAGCTGTACACATAGTTTGCTCCCTCGTCAAAGAGGATTACCGAGAGGACAGCCGCACATGTTCCCCTATGGCCGGTCCTAGTGATGGCTCCAACAGTGCTTGGAGACTGGACGACCTGAAGGAGCTAGAACAAACCTTAAACTACGATATAGCATCGGGGTTTTCGGATTTGGAGATCACTGGTTTGACAAAGGAAGTCGGCGCGTACAACATGAGGTAGTCACTGTACGAATTCTTTGAAGCGGAGTGGTTTGTTGGGTTGTATATATTTTGGAGTGTGTGAAAGCATGGTCTTCGTAGAAGCAGAAGACTCATGTGGTAGTAGCTCGCGGGCGAGGAAGTCGCTAAACCCCACACGGCGGCGTCTGACGGTCATGGAGCCTTCCTGGCGTACTGTTATCGTTGTACGACTACCTTCCCTCCAGTCAGGCAACACACGGCATCTATGTAGCTGTGTTTGAAGCCTTTGCCTTTCGCTGTTTCGCCTGCAACCTTTAATTAACTTGTGATTCTTCCTTCGTCCTCCCCTCACTTCCTGTAGTGATGTCCTTTCGCTGCCTCTATTCAACGACGGTGGCTCTGAAGGTGCTTTGAACGGTACCTCTCCAGGAAGGACCAAGGTAATGGGCGAAGCGGACGCACCTAGTCTCATCGCCACCTCAAGGCCCCCTGCAAGCGCCCCCATCCCTATGGAGAAGGTGAAACAGGAGGAAGCTGGCGGTAAAGACAGGCAGGAAGACAAGTAAGCCATTGTGTGGTGTGTTTGTGTGTGTGTGTGTATGTGTGTTTGTGTGTGGTGTGTTTGTGTGTGTATGTGTGTTTGTGTGTGTGTGTATGTGTGTTTGTGTGTGGTGTGTTTGTGTGTGTGTATGTGTGTTGTGTGTGTGTGTGTGTGTGTGTGTGTGTGTGTGTGTGTGTGTGTGTGTGTGTGTGTGTGTGTGTGTGTGTGTGTGTGTGTGTGTGTGTTGGAAGTATGTTTTGTGTGTTCTGTGCATGAACGTGTGTTAGCAGTGTATTCATGTCTAGGCTTGACAGCTCATTACCGACCATGCAGGAAATATTTAGAGGTTAGAAAGGATGGAGGTGGTGGAGGAGGGTGGGCAAATTGTCATGGGACCTAGGTTTGTGCGTAGTTATTGTCTGCGTGAATGGGGAAGGTTCCTTTTCTTAGGCATCCAGCTTCCCTTTGATATGGCTACTAGCACCTTTGAAAGAAGCTTGCTTTTCACAAGATATTAACAGTGCCGATTAGGGATAGGGTATAGTTTCATGCTTCATCAGTCCCCCAGGGGTTGCATCATCCAGCCTCTTATGTGTTATCACCAGCAATGACACACCTTCAATACACCCCCTTCCAACCGACCCAATAACAGTCTGACCAAACTATGCCAAAAATGCCACTGTGGTGTATCCCCCAGTCCTGTTATATATTTAGTATATAGTAGGAAATGGTTATAACAGTGCATGGAAGTCAGCCATCTGGGCGGGGAAGGGGAATGGCATCATTACTTTTCAACCGGCACACAGAATGGACACACTGTGGTCCTTTCCATCACTGCACTGCATAGCTAGCTTGTGGCAAGTAGGTAGCCTTGTACTACACACACGTGAAGGTGTTCCTGTAGCTGCCTCCCATTTCAGCTCTCATTTGTGACAGGTGTAAGCTGCACTCTGCAAACATGGTCACAATCACAATGTATATACAGAGTATAAACAGTGTTTTGTTAAGAAATATTTGGGCACATGTTTGTTTACTGCTAGAGTTATAGGTACATGGTTGTAGCAACCAGTGATACGGTGTTGCAGGTGTATAGATCTATGCAGTGTGATATTGTATAGCAATGTTGCCACATGATCCAGTGTTTACGTACTTCCACACTCCACTGGGGAGACATGCTATAGGCATACTAGTGGTCAGGTATCACGTTACCCACCATTATGTAAATGTCGGCACAGATTGCATCATCCACTCATTTGCAATTTCTTCTCTGCCATAATTATAATGACCACTTTGTTTACCCAGTGTGGTCTTTGTTTACCCAATGTGGGATTTGTTTACCCAGTGTGGGCTTTGTTTACCCAATGTGGGCTTTGTTGCTCTTTACAACTCCTTTTAGTGTGAGTAGTGAATTGGATATGCTGAGCGGGTGCCTCCTAGGTAGGATAAGGCTGACAGACGGAGGCACAGGCACTCAGTAGGGGCAAGAAGAGGGGCTTGCTTACATGTAGGACTACTATAGTGTCAAAGGAATCAATCAGTCAATCAGTACAGGTGTTTCTCCAATGCTGGAGGTCATCCTTACGTATCTTACACAAGCTAAATGACAGTTAGAGGATGATAATGTTATAAGCATAGATACAAGGTGTCAAGGGTAGCTGCACTAAAACTGTATTAGTTGCTATGGACTGATGTGTACGTGTACAGTATCTATTATACATTTCTGTTCAGTGTAATAGTTAACATTCCAATGACATACGTAATGTACAGGAAGCATCTTATTTTTACTGTATCTATATAGTATATGTACATTCATAGGACAATGTTAGTAAGATTGCTGAATTGTGAGGATAGTACTAAGTGAGCTCTGTGTGTGTGTGTGTGTGTGTGTGTGTGTGTGTGTGTGTGTGTGTGTGTGTGTGTGTGTGTGTGTGTGTGTGTGTGTGTGTGTGTGTGTGTGTGTGTGTGTGTGTGTGTGTGTGTGTGTGTGTGTGTGTGTGTGTATGTACATCTTGTGAGCACACACCCACGTTACATCTGTGGCATACTCCTGCTCCATTATGTAAACCTCTGTCACCCACTTACGGTAGGAGCAGATGGTACATAGGGTGCGATTCACCAGGGCATGAAATTACAGTGATACCTCTCTCTCTCTTGTAAAGTATAGTCTTGTGCCTTTGGCATGAAATGCAGTTGGTCACTTGTACTGTAATGTTCCAATTGTTGGTGTTGTTTGCAAGTACATTTGAAGAGGCCAGTAACAGAGAGTACGTAGTTTGGGTAGTCACACATCGCCCAATCATGTGTTGGATTGCAATGCTCAAGGCAGTCTTCTTCCTCTGTCGAATTCACCTGTGTGCCTATGAACCATGGGCATGATGTGTAGTGTTACTGCCATGTAAAGTTGTAGAGTGTGTGATGTATGCACGTGTACCATGTGAGGGCGGCCACACGTGATGATGTCAGTGAGCTACCAATTGAGGTACACCTGGTTTAGGAAGGCGCACCATGGAGCTGTGATTGCTGTGGTTGCAGTGTGATATTGGCAACCTTTGACTGCACGGGTACTAGATGGTGGCGATGTTGGCACATCCATCTGGTTTGCTGGGCTTTGTACCGCTGCACCCCTGCAACGCCAGGTGACAGCCCGTGGGTGGTGCTCTTGCTTGTTGCGGTATGCTGTGTTCTTGTTACAAAGTGGATAAGAAAGTTAGAAGGCTGCACTGGTCATGCCTGCAGAGGCCAGTGGAAGTTTGGGGAAAGGGAAGGTTCCCTACAGTATATTTCCCACTTTTAGGGAATGGTACCAGACGTCACACTCGTGACGTCTATTTAGGAATGTGCCCAATAAAAATTCCTCTTCTAAAAATCTCCTATCTTAATGTATTAGTGCGCTTCGGCAAAACTAGCCAAATGGTGGTGGCAAAGAACAATTAAAGTCCATGGATAGGCTTCTTTGGATGTATTGGCCCCATTTTATTAAGATGACTTACATGCATACGTGGAGGACTAGGATCTGAGTGCCGGTGGCAATCCAATAAGCACAGTGCTGGAGCGGGTAGGAAACTTGTCTTCTCTGTGTATTAAGATACCCCGATGCCGCCATTTTGTTATGCTGGTATACCGTAACATGGCAGCCAGTTCATCTGGAGTGGCATAACTGTAAAAAAGTGTACAAAAGTTCTTTTAGAATTAAAAGGGATTTAGGAATGGCCAGCAGAAAAAGCATAGAAACAAGCAACAGTAGCTACAAGGAAGTTAGGAATGCAGAATGAATGTCACAGAAATGTGGTTCATCATGGTGTTGAGGTACTGTTGCTTTTTTCTATGCTTTTTCTGCTGGCCATTTCTAAATCCCTTTTAATTCAAAAGGAATTTTTGTACACTGGTGTATATGAATGTGTGTATTGACATAGGAATAGCGATAGTATTCTACTGTATTTCAGCATACAGCTAACCACCACCATCTGTGCACACAGCACTGCTGTGCTGTATGCTAAGAGTCAGCTTCCAGAGTCCTGGAAACACTTGGTCCACAACCCAGTGAGAGCTTGAGCTTTTAATTTTCACAGAGCCCAGTTGTAGTGGAGAGTTTGTGGTTTAGGGTGCACAGTATCCAAACTGCCCAACTTTGAGAGCTTTGTGATAGCCTATGGCTTGTGCTATGATATACATGTATGCATAGCTACCCGTTAATGTTCCTTGTTCCACGTATTGTTCCACTAAACTATTTTGTGTGCACTTGTTCTTCCTGGTGGTGTTGATTCTGTGGCGAAGTGCTTTCAAATTGATTGTGACTGTATACAAGGGTCCCGTTATCTACAGAGCGGTCCTTGAATGATTTCTGTGTGTGGATTTTGAGAATTGAAACTAACCTCTTGGACGATTTGTAAATAGATTCTCCACCACCCTCCTCCACCCTTCTCCACCCTCCTCTTCCCTTCCTCTTCCCCCACATCCTCCTTCCAACCAGTTTCCTCCCACCCTTTCACCATCCCTTTCTCTTTCCCCTTTCCCCTTTGTAGGATTGTCATTGTCCTCCTTGCTCAGACAGCTTTTGGGACAAAAGTGGCTGATGAGACGGTGACCTACCTGAACAAGGGACAGGCTTATGAGGTTAAGCTCTTCACAACAGATGGCCAGCCCAAGGACAAGCTCTTTAAGAGCACCGTGCGGCTATGTTTCTATGAGAGGCGTTACCAGTTCAGTGAACAGGAGCAGATTATTTCATGGCAGATTGAACACCCAGGGGAAAGAATGTTGGTGTTAGGTAGGTGTGTGGGGGTGTAGGAGTGGGTGGGTTGTGGTCGTGTTCTCTGTGTGGGCAGCTATATTATCTAGTGCGTTGTCAAGTTGACTTCACTAGTGAATGAACGCTATCCTACAGTTCAGTTGCTAGGCTGCCAGGCCTGCGCAGTGTTGCTCTTCTTCAGTTTGGCATAGCTCACCACTAAGTCCACATGATCAAACACCGAGTGATATTTGCTTATCAAATTGGACCCTCACTGTTTGTCTTGTCTGAATCGGCAATAGTGTTGCTCTGTGGCGCACTGTATTGCCCCACCTAGAAGTGGTAATCAGTCTGTTCTCAAAGACCCTTTTCCCACTGCGCCGTGTTCTCTTTACTCTCAGATCGTGCGGGCTGCTATGGTGTGTCCAATGTTGAACAAGAAGGACAACGTGTCAATGTTGTGTGTTTCATCTGGAACGCAGCGCAGGAAGGAATTGCATCTATAAAGGTGTGTGAGACATGAAAGCTGTGCCATACACGAATCACTGTAATGTGATGTTATATTTGACAATGTCCCTCCCCGGTACGCCCGCATGCCATCCCAACCAGTCCACCCACTCTGCCACCCCATTCACTCCAATAATGTACTTGTAATGTAGTATGATGGGTACACATGTCTGGAATGAAGCAGTGTTGTTGTGCTCACATCTGGCCTATTTAGCATCCATCCACCGAGCATCGCTTTGCAGCAGCTGTGTGTTGTGTAGCTGTCTTGCATCAGCAAGTACTACTACCTGATGAAATAGAATTAATGAAGTCAACCACACAATGAGGAAGTAAATACCACCTTATGAAAACAATTCCTGTGAAAGCCCTGCCCACACTGTGTAGCCTGGCTACCCCTGGTGACCAGCGTCCCATGGGATCACTCACATTGTTCAACTGCGCAGACAGATGCATTCCAATTTAACCACATCACAGAGAGGCTTGTTGCCAAGGTCCAGACAGAGAGGCACACAGTATATAGGGCTGTGGCCACCCTGCCCCTCAGATCTCACACTAGTGCTGCTTCCTCCCCCAAGCCCCCTAGTGATCCCTTGAGCGATGGAGGGCCTAGCGCACTGACCCAATGCCACAGCACACTGCAAGAATGGGGAGGGCTTTCCTGCTTGCTCATTTGGTAACCACATCTGTAAGGACCCTCTTGTCAGACCAAGTGCCCAGACACAAGAAATCGTAATAGGCTGCTTGTACGTGCCACTCTTTATACAATATGTAATTCCGGGACTTTTGGAATGGGCCATGGACATTCATTTTTGTCGTATTAAAAATTATATTTTCTTAGTGTAAAAATTAATGTTTATGTACTGGTCATGTAAGGCATTGGAGTATAATTATTGATCAACATTGTATTGCTATGCAGCATTCATAGATGTACCTTTTGATATTGTCCACATTCATTTGTCTGCCTTCTTCAGGTGAACTGCCTAAGCACAGAGTTTTCAGCCAAGAAGCATGGTGAGCTAAACTTGCAGGGGCTGTCATGTGCACGCTGTGTCGCATTTTGGGCTCTAATATCCAATAAACTAAACTTCCACACTCCTACTCTACTCCTACTGGTGGTGGAAGATCCCATTCCAGTGGTGTATAGGTGTCTCTCTTCCTTTCGTCTGAAGAGCTGTGCCGCATTCCTGAGTGTGTGATAGTATCGCGCGAATCCCTGTTCTCACAGACCCTCCAACAGTGCCTGTAATTTGAGACAGCAACAAAGCCTTAGTCGTATATCTGTAATCATCTGTCACTCCACCACCATCTGTGATGAATTGGTGTCATTACTGTGTATCCCCTATTTATGGGGGAAGTAATTTTTAGGTACGTACATCTCCCGCACATTCCTGTGTAGGGAGGCATGTACACACTTGCCCACAGCATACACATCCATGCATCACACATCCCAACCCTCATCCCCCTACTGTACAACATACACCCACAGCACTCTGTCACACACACATGCATGCATGGATATGTGCACATGCACACACACACACACACACACATCAATAATTGTTTTCATAGATGATATTTTGTAACCCGCTGCTCTATACGGTTTCTGCACCCACTGTTTGTGCGTTCCGTGTCTGAGCACAATTGGAAGCAGTCGGTGGCTGGGTAAATTGGCGGCTAGTAGTGGCTTCCGCGCCAAAACCATCTTAAGTCTCTTTATCGTTATTACTTGGCATCCAGGAGGATAGGTGACTGTCTCTTCTGAATCTCTGAGTTGTTGATGTGAAGGTGAAGGTGGAATGCGGATGCAGCAGTGTGTGCAAGGTCACCTTGTCTGATCTGCCCCTGAAGGTGGTGAGCGGGGGGTTCCCCTCCAGCTCATGGTGGACACATTCCTGGTAGGAACCGACAATGAAGAGTTCCACTGCCACAGGTCTTACTGCCAAATCAAAGTCTTCAAGGTGCGTTGGCTGTGCTGCACTACAGATGCTCTTGGGTGTGTAGGGTCACAGCATGCTTATCAGTGACATTGAGCTTCTTCTGCAGCTGCACGCACTCCTGTGTCTCACCCTCCCTTGCTCACTTTCCCACCTCAAGCTCCCACTGTTTGCCTCAATCACTGATTTCACCCTCCCTTCCCAATCTCACCCTCCTCTCCACCCCGTCTACTCACTGCAGGATAAGGGTGCCGAGCGGAAACACAAGATGGACCAGCAGCGTTTGGCTAAACTGTCTCAAGACGATATGGTACGTAGGTTGCTGTTTGTAGATGCCGAGTCCAGGGCCAGACCTCAGGACCTCAGTGTAAGGTGTACTGAGCCCTAGCAATGTGGCGAAAAGGCAGTTCAAAGTAATGTGATGATTTGCATGCAAAGTCATGCGGAACCTCCCTCAAACTGCATTGTACTGTAGAGCTGTTCTTGCCTTTAGCTCTTGTTGTGTTTGTGTTGTTACCAGTATCTGCTCTCCGCCTCTCTCCAATCTCACTCTCTTCTCCATATGTCGTGGTTGAACAGGCCAAGTATAAGCCTGCATACCAGATTACCTTGATGAAAGAAGTGAGTCACACACATACATGCTTGTATGGTACGAAAGCATGTAGTGAATGTACACTTTCACTAAAGAGCAAACTGTTAACTCTCTATTCATAGAATGATTGCTTAGGCAGGTACTCTAGTTGCGCATATCTACAGATTGCTGTGGAAGCAAACTGGGAGCAAACGCTGTTCCAGGATGGTTGAAACGGTTCATTTGTTAGACTTCACATTCATCTGACCATTTTACCAAATTTTGTCTTCATTGCTTTCTGAAACTGGCTGTTTTCTCATTGTTAATGAAACTACTGCTTTGTGAAAGGGAACATTGAACAAACAAGTACCCTATTGTGTGTAGTGATCATAGAGTGAGCTGCAGTGAGCTCCGCTTCTCATGCACTTGCCTAGTATTGTACACTACTTTGGCAGTACTTCAATACTTTTGCCACCTAAAGATTTCTTGGGCACATGCGATTGTTTGAGGAACAGCTCATCTCTATTATGTGTAAAATGCATGTGTTGAATCATTTCTGAGATTGCCAGCCGGTGCTTTGCTCATGCAACAGGCTAAGTTGTGAGTGTGTCTCTGTCCTTTCTGTACATGCTAGGGCAAGATCTGGTAGGTGTGTGTACTGTGCTTGCCTACATGGCACAAGCCTCCTCCCTGTGCAGGTCCCAGTGCCTAATACACGCAATTTCAGCATGTTTGGAAGCCCCTTAGACAGTGCGACAGTGGTGAGGGGTGGTAAGGCGCTCCAGACGACCCCAACACCAGCCGCTCTCAGTAGCACCCCTCCCAGCACAATCCCCCTTCCCCTTCCATCTAATGGACTGGTCCAAGCCACCAGCATTGTGGTGCAACCAGTAGTCCCAGGGAAGGCCCTCAGCAACAGTAGCACTTCCAATGGCACTACTTCGACAGCAGGGAACACCACCCCTACTGCCGAAAGAAAAGTGAGTCCTTGCTGTCCAGATCAGTTGTGCATGTATTGTTACTTCTTGTTGCTAGCATTACACATGTGTAGTGTGAATCGTGAGTGAGCGTGTGAACCTGCCTCCACAGGACTCTTACTGCGACAGTGGCTGCCTGGTTTCTTCCAGCCATCCGCAAGTTTGTCACATGTGGGCATCTGCTATCTCTCTCTCTCTCTCTCTCTCTCTCTCTCTCTCTCTCTCTCTCTCTCTCTCTCTCTCTCTCTCTCTCTCTCTCTCTCTCTCTCTCTCTCTCTCTCTCTCTCTCTCTCTCTCTCTCTCTCTCTCTCTCTCTCTCTCTCTCTCTCTCTCTCTCTCTCTCTCTCTCTCTCTCTCTCTCTCTCTCTCTCTCTCTCTCTCTCTCTCTCTCTCTCTCTCTCTCTCTCTCTCTCTCTCTCTCTCTCTCTCTCTCTCTCTCTCTCTCTCTCTCTCTCTCTCTCTCTCTCTCTCTCTCTCTCTCTCTCTCTCTCTCTCTCTCTCTCTCTCTCTCTCTCTCTCTCTCTCTCTCTCTCTCTCTCTCTCTCTCTCTCTCTCTCTCTCTCTCTCTCTCTCTCTCTCTCTCTCTCTCTCTCTCTCTCTCTCTCTCTCTCTCTCTCTCTCTCTCTCTCTCTCTCTCTCTCTCTCTCTCTCTCTCTCTCTCTCTCTCTCTCTCTCTCTCTCTCTCTCTCTCTCTCTCTCTCTCTCTCTCTCTCTCTCTCTCTCTCTCTCTCTCTCTCTCTCTCTCTCTCTCTCTCTCTCTCTCTCTCTCTCTCTCTCTCTCTCTCTCTCTCTCTCTCTCTCTCTCTCTCTCTCTCTCTCTCTCTCTCTCTCTCTCTCTCTCTCTCTCTCTCTCTCTCTCAGCCACTGATAGGTCCTGGCAGCTCCCACCTGGAAACTAGACAGTGGCTACACAACAATAGGTTTGGTCAGTACCTCAACCTGTTTGCCAACTTCTCTGCTGAGGATCTCCTTCGAATGAGCAGGAAGGACCTCATTGATATCTGTGGGCCCGGGGATGGGATACGGCTCTTTAACCTGCTGAGAATGAAGTATGTTGATGGAGTGCAGCGTGATGTGTGTCATTGTGAGGATTTGTGGTTTGGGATGTGTGTTTGTAAGGGCCCCTGTGTTGTGCAGATTACAGGAAGTCTGTCTGTCTGTCTCTCTGTGTGTGTGGTGTGGGTGGGTGGGTGTGTGGGGGGTGGGTGAGTGTGGGTGTGGGTGCTCAGGTGTGCAGTGGGGGTCTGTTTGGACAGCCAGTGGGCACGATCAAGCTGTTTAGGAATGTGGGAGTGTAGGTGTTTGCAGTGTCACCAGTGCACTGCCCAATTACTTAACCTGTTTTGTCTGTTCTTCCTTGTCAGGCCAAAGTTGACTCTTTACGTGAGCAAGGGCAGTGACGCACGTGAGCGATGGGAGGGGCACTGTTTAGTGTAATACAGTTCCACCTACTATCACATTCACAGGGGTGACAATCTCTCTCTGTGGTCCCCACTGCTGTCTTTCATATCAGTTCCCTCTCCTTTCTACGTTATACATAGTGTATCAGGCAATCTTCTTAACCAGAACAAGTGCATCTGAGTTGGTTGAGAAGCTGTGTGCCAAGTTCAACTTTGAGCAATCCACTATTCACAGCATTGCACGGTACGTACACTTTGACTTACAACACCACTACTCCCAGCTTGTGATAGTTTTGTATGTGTCCTTATTCTTCGTTTGCTTGCTTCCTTTGTGCACAGCATGTGCACCAGTGGTGTTGCAGTGGCACTGGATGATTCAGTAAGTCTGTTTTGCTACCTGTGTGTCTGCTTCAGGTTCTCTGTTGCTGTATGAATGCTCGTTTCGCTGTTACCCTTGATAATTTGATGAAGACATCACAATGTTTGACAATACATGAAGTTCCGTTCCGTGTAAGCAGCCGAGTGTACAGCGTTCTTTGTTTTTGATGGAACTGTAGAGGCCTCAGAGACAAGAGTTTTGATTGTCTTCTAACAATCTGTCAGTTCAGGTCCCGTGTTCATGGGCATGACATGGCAGATGACCAAATTGAATATCTGATTGCTTTGCTTTGTGTGGGTGTCTCTTGCTGGGCCCAGGGTCCTTCTTGCTGGGCCCAGGGTCCTTCTTGCTGGGCCCAGGGCCCTTCTTGCTGGGCCCAGGGTCCTTCTTAGCAGGCGGTTTCCACTAAAACCTTTCACTGTTGTACATTTTACTTGGCCAATAACTAAACAGTCCAACAAGTTCCAGTTATGACCCAATGTTGTTAGGTGTTAGACCATTCTGTAAGTTTCAATGCTTTGAAGTGTTTATAGTATGAGTGTGAAGATGAAGTAGGTGGGTAAGTGTGAAGTAGCATCAGCCGAGAGGGAAGCAGCAGAGGGCAAGATCACAAGAGTGTGAATGTGCAAACAGAAACACCAGGAGCTGTGAACCCAAGGGCGTGAAGGCAGCAGTGGCTAAGCGTGAAGGCAAGAAAACCAAAGTTAGTGGCGCTGCCTGGTCGTCTTTGTACTGCTGTCATCCAACTTCTAGCCAGCAGCTAAGAGGTGCAAGCTATGCAGTGACATGGAGCACCTATTGAAGTGGTGTGCATCTAGAACTGGGACCGTTCGGTGTCTGGTGACTGCAAGCACGAATACAGTATGGTTGTCCTATGTGAACAGAGCAGGAACATGCTACATACTGTATGTGAAACTGTTGTTCACTGACTTGAAGGTGAAACAGCAGATGAAGAAGCTAGTCAATGGAAAACTGCAGGAAGTTCTCTTTGGTAGATGCTTATCTGGCTTTGATTGTCTGGATCTGATCAAGAACATGGCAGTGGTTGCCTCTAGCCATGGGAGAAGGGACCTGTTCTGGCCGCTAATGTTTGTAGAAGACGGCTGAAACAAATACCTGTGTGGATAAGATTGTAGGTCATACAAAGCAGTGTTCTCACTTTTAGGCGGTGGGTACAAGAGGGGATTGTTGAACACCGCCGGCTTCACCCACTGATTGGCTAGGCAGTTCGAATTGGGAATGTTTATACTACTTTAATGTCAAATAGCATTTCACTTCAGCAATGCTTTAAATCTCCCTGAAAAGTAGTATAGATCGAGTCTGAAGTGTCAGTATTATCATGGCTCATGCAACAGTGCACACTACCACTTCTGTTACTTGCTGTCCCTTTTCACTACAGTTCATTTCAAATTTGGAAGACGAAGCTGCCTTCTCTTTACACGTGTGTCATGGTGAGTTTCAATATGTGCTCACATATAGTAACTAAATGCTAGATGCATGTGTATGTACATATGTAATTGTGTGTGCATGCATCCTAGTGACACTGATTTCTTCTCTTCCATCTTGTTCAGTTGAAGGCACAAATCAGTACCGCATTTTGTTGAAGGACTCCCATCCTCAGCTAGACCCCTCACACTCTGCCACTATGGAGTGAAGCACGGAGTGAAACGGCATGTCATTTTAAACATTGATCAACACTCTGTCAGAACCATTACCTCAGCCCACACATGCACACACACGATGCATGGATGCACACACGTACACCCACCACACCCATCACACACGTTCATGCATGCAGTCTCATATCCACACAATGCATGAATGTGCATGCAACCCACACACTGGTATGCACACACACACACACACACACACACACATGTACACGCATGTACTCACATTGTCACTGTGTAAACACTAAACTGTGTGTTGACAATACACACGTGCAGTTAATTATTGTACTGTATCTCAAATACAAACGGTGCACCTTTATATAATTTTACTACATTACACATGCTATGTATCTGTACTGTGCACCAGATGTATTGATGTGCCACGGAAGATGTTGACCACATTCGAGTCACAAGGATGCATGGAAAGGGTGCAGGTTTTTGTACCCTACTGTATTGTACTCATACGTGTGGTGCTGGGTGGGGGCTAGTCTCGCGCACCAGCGCATTAGGGGAAATAGGGCCTGGCTTGCGAGACTAGGTGGGGCCTGGCTTGCAAGGGGAGGGGCCACATGCATGTGTGTATATGGTCAGTCTTGTGCACTTAAACCTCTCCACTGGTCTTGGAGTGCTTGTGTCTGGGCCTGTGGAGTGGGTCTATGTATATATAACGTGTAGACTGAAGTAGACAGGTACCAGCTATAGTAGAAGTACGTATACCATGCCTCCAAGTAGCAGCGTATACGCGTATACGTATGTATACTTGGTTATGACATCAACAGAGCTGAGGTATATACACAAATGACCATTTCTGTGCGTGTGTGTGTGTGTGTGTGTGTGTGTGTGTGTGTTTGCATCGCTGGTTATAAGTTCATTCTTCGTTCACTGAGAACACTTTATCCCCTAAGCACGCAATTCTACACTGCTATCTTTCATCCAGTGTTGACAGCACCTTTGCACAACTGTTGTCAGCAAAAGACAAAGCTTCTTTAACTTCTCCCATGACCTGGAGTTGAATGGTGGCAATAGTGGTCATCTAGTGATGGCCTGGTTTTAACTATTGGCTCTGCATGCTCACTATACTATCAGAATTTATGTACATACAGTACACAGTATATACGTGTTGTGGTGAAGTCACCATTCAGGTGTGGTGTGATGTGGTGAGGTATGGAGTAGTGGGTTACAATGTGGGGTACAGTGTCGGTCTGGTAGTCTGATCATGTGAGGTTAGCACCATGCAAGTGTTAACATCACAGCATGGACCACGTCACACGTACCTTCTCCTTGTAGTCCTTATCGGAAACCTCCGCCAGGTTGATTTCCACGTTACACACTGCCCCTCTAACGCCAGCCCTTAAACTATGTGCTGCTACCTGTGCACCAGAATGCATGGATACCAGAGACAGACATGTACAGACTATAAAGACTCATTGACAGACTGTGGCAGAAACACACATTGCCACCTCATACATACCACAGTAACTATTCCATGCACTAGATAATACTGTCAGTTCAACAGCTGTTCAGCCTTCCCCAAAGGTTCTGTGTGTTATAACTAACTTGATACATGACGATATATCCTCATCTTTTAATGCTACAATTCACAATGGAATTGCATTCAATCACAGCTAAGCATACATCAAAATATTACATGTCCGTCTAGAAACTGTTACAAACATCTTTTATGCTGCTACAGCTCACACCCTGCTGGATGTTTCCATGGGTGCTATAATGGCAAAACATGAACACTGCCATTCTCCCTCCCTACTGAAAGTGAGTCCGATTCCCTCGACTTTTCACAAGAAGGGAGAGATGGAATGAATACACACTTACCTGAAGATCCGATTTCGTTGAGATGTTCCCGTGCTGAGCCAGTGTGACCAGATGCGGCCAGCATGAATTTCCCACCCGAACCACGCTGAGGGGCACCTCAATGGCGGCCCTGAGGGCATCTTGCATAGCCACCTCCCTCCTGGGGGGCGGGGATAGGAGCAGTGGGAGGGGCAGGAGGGAAGCGAAGGGAGGCAGTGAGGTCAAGTACAGTGAGAATCCGTATATTAAGGAAACCCTGGATTACACTCCCAACTGAGCACAGTGCCTTCCTTCCTACATAGCCATTTACATAGAGATGTGTACTAAACTGTCTCATAATATGTTTGTAGCTGTCTCATAATATGTTTGTAGTAAACTTGTCTATTGTCTCAACAGTGTCTTGTGATCACTGTACGAACATGGTTAACAACAAAGATGTGGCAATTACCACATAGTGGTATTCACAGTACAATAGCTAGAGCTCACCTGTGTTTCTCTTCCGCTGATGCCTTTGGAAGACAGGATGCCGCCTGAAGTGGAAGTAGAACGTACATACGTAGAATGGACTGGAATTGGAATAGACATTACAGTTGACAAAGGCGCGTAACTTGGTAATGCAGTGAAACCTGTCTAAGAGGGTCACTGTATACGGGTACCATATTTCTAAAACAGCTAGCCTACCTGGCAACAAATAGCACTAACGTAACATTAACACATTGCAGTCTACCTCTGTAATGCAGCCACTTCTCTATAATTATAGGCCATTACAACTGGCCCACAGGTGGCTATCTTAGACAGGTTCCACTGCAGTCTTAGGCTCATTCACCCGTACCTGTCTCTACATCAACCACACAAAAGTCAAAAGTATAAATGCATTAGTTTGACAAACACACCACGCAAAACATTACTGTCTAACATGTAACATACAGCAAGTGCTCACATGTACTTTAAAGCACATACAATACTGTAGTGCAGTAACGTGCATACAAACAGTGCATACAATACCTGAAACTGCCCAAAAGCTGCCGAGTCAGCATCCACCAAGGGCAGCAGTCCCTGCATCGCTTGGTACAGTGGACTAATCGACTGCCTCATGATGGAGTCCACGCTCAAATTTCTTCCAGCCATATGTCATCCACCCCACCATGGTACCCAGGGACGCTCCCTGGGGGGGGGGGGGAGACTCATACCCACCCCCCACACACTCCCACATTCCCACTGCCCACTCACACACTCCCACACTCACTTGCTCCCACTCACACCCACTCCCCAACTCTCACACATGCACACGTCCACTCACACCCACTCACAACAGTGGCCACCAATGCACTGGCGCTCCCTCCACCCGGTGCAGAAGTCCTTGCTCCCAACTGCTCCACAAAGGAGCGCACAGAACTGCTGACAAGAGGACCATCCTGAGTTGCTCCAATCTTATACCTACACACATAACACAGCAGTATGCTCCAAGTGTGAGTACAACAAACACTACACTGCAAAACTAACATGAAGCCAACAGTGATAATGAGGAGATATACACTAGTCTGCACACCACAAAATGTTGACACAACTTTGAACAGCTGAGACGTGTAAGTAGGAGCATGCTAGCAAGGCCTGGCAATGTTCTTGGTTCAATTTCTTCCAAAATGATCTCATGTTGCTCAGCAGCAGCAAGTAAAGCCAGATACCTTCTACTAAATCAGGTTAGTGCAGTCAAAACTGGCTACTCAACTTACAAGCAGCTCAGAGAGACCCCCACTGCACATGTCTACTGCAATCGCATTCATTGCTCACTCTATAATCTTTTCTTCTGGGTTGAAAGGCCTCAGTGAGTTGAGTCCCAATCTGTCAACCACCTTCACATAAGCAAGATAACCAGTGTGTAAGTCTAAGTGTTGGTAGTGCATACAAGTACATTAGGCATAAATACTGTACTCGGTGCACTATCATTTCTACAAGTTTATGCTACATACATTCATTAATAATTCATACTGTCTGTTAAAACAAGGACATCATATTCAGTGGCAGTTAGTAAGAAGCTACCATACACCTACTGTAGCACCAGGCTCTTAGTAGAAGCTACCGTATAAGTATTGTAGCACTGGGCTCTTGGTACTAAGCAAGGCAGTGGCAGACAACTAATGTCACAATAAAATGCAATGGATTAAGGTCAAGGGAGCAAAGTAGTACAAACCCAATCTCTGTTGTGGATACGTCGGTAATCATACCAGTCTCAGCTTCTGTTTCTCTTCCACAAGGAAGAGGTTGTCCCTTTTGATGTAGAAATCAGCTACATCTAGAATGCACTTTAGAGGAACAAGGCCAACAAGCTCTGAACCAACTATGGGTATGTTGAGTTCCTGCAAGGTGGAAGAAGTGAAGGAACAGAGACAATCAAGTCATTACTAGTCTTATGATAATTGACCATGGTTAATGCACACTTTCTCTCCCTCGCACACACATGCACACGCACACACACACACACACACACACACACACACACACACACACACACTCACACACACACAATGTGTATGCAAACAATGAGTGCAGAATGACAAAGGTGCAACTTTTGACGTTTTCACATAATATATGGTCCAAGAACATTTTGGTGTAATCACACTGCTATCATGTGCACATGTACACTTGCCAGAAGCTGTTTGAACAGTTTGATATGCACCGTCTTCACCATGATTGCGATCATGCTGGATTGAAGAGCCTTCACACTAATGATGACTTTGCTCAATTCACATGGAGAAGTTTTGCAAACAAATTCCACAACGGCAAAATTTGTGAAATGTAACTCTGTCCTGCAAAAGCTAAATTTTGTAAGTGTGCAGTATGAACACACATACACCATGTACAGGAATACAGTGCTTGGGAATATTATACACAAACACCCACATACATACATATACTGTACAATGTTTCATGAGGCCCACCTGAGCCACCTTCTTGCACTCTTCAAAGGCATGGTGCATGTTAGTCACTTCAAAGTCTGTCAGATTCATGGAGACCTGGGCCAGTCCCTCCTCCTCCAAGAACCAGCCAATTGCCTTGCAGTTCTTCAATGGACCATGCTGTAGAACAGTGAGGAAGGATGACCTACGTACACACCACACAGTGACACCGACACACCACACAGTGACACTGACACACCACACAGTGACACCGACACACCACAGAGTGACACCAACACACCACACAGTGACACCAACACACCACACAGTGACACCGACACACCACACAGTGACACCTACACACCACACAGTGACACCGACACACCACACAGTGACACCGACACACCACACAGTGACACTGACACACCACACAGTGACACCGACACACCACACAGTGACACCGACACACCACACAGTGACACCAACACACCACACAGGGACACCGACACACCACACAGTGACACCGACACACCACACAGTGACACCGACACACCACACAGTGACACCGACACACCACACAGTGACATCGACACACCACACAGTGACACCACACAGTGACACCAACACACCACACAGTGACACCAACACAACACACAGTGACATCGACACACCACACAGTGACACCAACACACCACACAGTGACATTTACACACCTCAAGTAGGGCACAAAATGGACAAGAGGACAGTAAGAGCAAAGAGTTAATGTGTATTGGGTAGAAATGGCAGTGCACACGCGCTAAGTAGCCAATTGGTATGCTTATACATGTATGCAGATGCATATAATATACACACACACACACCACACATGCACACACACACGCACACATGCACATACGCACGCACACACACACACACACATGCACGCACGCACGCACACACACACACACACACACACACATAAGCAACATACACACACAAACACAGACAGTGTGCACACACAACCATACCTCACCACTGCCCTTCCCTGATTCTCTGATGATAAGAGCAATCCTATGTGCCTGGTTCTTGGTGGCCAAAATGTTGACATTATAAGCTATGAGAAACTTTCGGGCCCCCACAGCAGTTGCTCCCCAGGACGGAACAAATTTGTCTGGGCCAAAATCTGGTTTCCATTCTGGGTTCTTCAACTGGAAACAGAAACCAGTATAGTTGTCCACTGCCATCATAACTAGCTACACTGCACACACACACACACTTGTACACCTAAATAGAAAGCACCACAGATGTACTGTCAAATAGCAAGGAAACTGACGGGGTTACAGATTGGAGGATGACAAAAATGCATTTGGAGCATACTAAAGGCCTGGAAGGTGCAATTTCTTATAACTTAGGTAAGAAAGTCTTCTAACTCAGCTAGAGGTAATGCTGAGGGTGAAGAACAGCAGCAAGGAAGGAGAAACAGGTGACAAGTGAGCTAAGCCTGTGCTACTCAATCCAACTCAACCTACCTTCTCCTCCATTCCCTCGTACTCTCCTTTTCTAATGTCCGCTAGGTGCTTCCTGTGTGGCGCAGTTGCAGCATACTCATACAGAAACACAGGCACACCAAACTCCCCAGCCAATGCTTCTCCAAATTGCTTGGAACACGCAATACAATCCTCCGTGGTGGTGTTCATTAAGGGAATGAAGGGACACACATCCAAGGCACCCATTCGGGGGTGCTCACCTGAAGTGTGGCCCAAACAATAGGGGGAAGAGGAAGGAAGGGTGAGAGGTACAGATACCTTATAGCTAACAGACACACTGAAACACAACACACACCTCCACAACCATCTCCCATTTAACTAGACACATAATATGAATAGCTACAGTGAAGCTAGTAGTACAAAGTTTTGGTTTCACTTTTCTTGACTTCAGTATAAAACAGCAGTGTTTTGATTCTGTATAACTGCGTACATCACCTACTTCGTACCTTTGTGTTTTGCCATGTCAATGAGTTTGAAAGCAGTCCTGGCTGCGCTTAGCGTCCCTAAGACGGCCGCTTCAGGTGACCCCACAAAGGTGTACACTGTTCGGTTGGTGGAGGTACCCGGCTCCACATCCAGGAGGTGACAGCCTTCCACATTGCGAATGGCGTCGGCTATAGCCTGAATCACCTCAGTGGAACAACCCTCGGAGAAGTTGGGAACGCACTCGACCAGCTTTTTCGTAGAGTCCATTACTTGTAGAAATAACAACCTAGGGTGCTTATCGACTCCATATACAGGTTCGCGATGATCAGCAATATCATGCATGCACGTGCACACTGTAGCTGTTTCGTGGTAATTATATACAGCCGATTTAGGCAATCTTGCAACAGGTTCCCAAACTGTGGGTAGTCGTTACCTAGGTTACGAACCAAAATTGTACACAACTATGATGTCACACAGTCCGTATCCTAGGTAACGACTGCCCAAGGATTTGAACCTGTTGCAAATCCGCTGTATCTATATATAGCACATGTATCGCTCTACACAATTGCAATTAATGTTAATCAATAAATTTGTATGCAAAAAAAAGAAATTAGAATACAACGTATATACGTACCCATTACAAATAATGAAAACCACGTATGTTGGCCATGCCATGGGCCATGGGCCATGTATACAGAATGCAACAGCAAAAGGATTCAGTGACTATATGAGTGGCAGTGAACATGTACGTACTGCAGATCTGAAGTCTCAGAGTCAAGTGTGTGTATGCATGCAAGTGTGATTGAAATCATTGGTAGAAGCTGGCAGGTGCCAAGTAACTGATGCGAGTCAGATCTGAATAATCTCAACTTGAGGGTTATTCTGCAGCGGGAGACTTGTTTGGGAGACAGAGCATGCTTGGTACCTTGGCTGAAGCTGCAGAGGGGAAGAGAGAAGTGGGAGAATGAGGTAATTTGCACACCATGTGCTGGTATCTAGTACATTCTACCTCTGCAGGAATCGGGTGCATCTGAATGAAGAGCTTGAGTATATTCATGACTTCCAGTGCCACAGGTGAGGACGCTGCAAAAGGATCTGCAACGTGTGCTCCAAAGTCCTGGAAATAGAACATAGCACAGGACAGTGATTGACTGATAGGAGATGGCACACACACAGCTCAAAGAAAAAACACAGAAAGATTAATTTGAGAACAGAAACTGAAACTTACAATTTTGAAATGTCTCTTGGATGCCTCGACCGATTTTATCTCATTGTAGCCTCGCCTGAAAATCACCTTCAACATAACCAGAAAGGATCAACAAAGTGTTTACAGTAAATAAAATTACTCATTAGTTTGTTCAAATACAACAAAAGCAAACAGAATCTACTAGTTTATCCTAAATTTTTTTGTGAATAAGCGAATGTGCTGTGCGCGCACGCACATGTGTGTCTAGTGGTATGTGTATATACTTTATATGTACGTTTTGCATGTGAGAGAGTGCAGGAATGTGTGTGCATTCAAGCAAATCTGCCGCATGTACGTGCACACGTGTGATATTTGGTGTACATACATGCATTGTATGTGAGAGGGGCGCGCTACTACACAGCATGTGCATGTTCTCTGTGTATACTGTACCTTGGCTGTCTTTGGATCCAGGTAGATCACTTCTCTGCAGCACATCCCAAATATTCCGGGCTTCAGCTTGCTCGCTTTGAGTTTGGAACTCTTCTCATGAATTGCCTTCACAAGGAGAAGAGGAAGGGAAGAGGGTAGGGCAGAGTGGGAATTGAAAGAGGAGCGTTCGGACGGGGAGATACAAGAGTGGGGGGGGGGGGGGGGGGAGGGGGGTGAAGACAGGCAAGAGCGACCAAAGACATTTACAGACTAACTGGTGCTATACAATAATAGGCACGCCCTTGGTTTACTTGTTAGGTGACACATGCCACACCAGCTCCAGTATCAGTATCCAGCCCACTAATATGAATATGTCTGAGAGATTGAGGGTGTATGTAGGTGCAATCGTCTCTACTCAAATACCAGTGCAAGGTACGTACATACCTTAACATTGAAGAAGATCCCGTCGTGCCCTGGCTGCTCCCTGAAGCGTGTGATCACAGATTGCATGGCATGCTTTGCTGTGATGCCCTTCAAGCGCTTGTAAATCTGAGCACAATTGGCAGACAGAGGGCCATGGATAACATTCCACTCTACGTAGGACATACTTATGTAATTGTCATTGCTTGTACGCATTACCCTCCTCTCATGTATGTGTGGCATGATGGTATGTGATTCAGTAGAGGCTCATATCTGCACTGATAGATTCATTCTGCAGCTGCAATGAACACATTGCATGCTGTTGCAACATTAACCTGAAGGTTTTTGGCAACTGCCACAGTCAACTACTGTTAACACGGCTATATAGCATTGGAAAAGGCCTTTGGTACAAAACGTCCTGCAATTTATCGACTGAAGCTGCCATATTCCTCACTACCCTCCTACTTTTAAGTGAAGGTATGTACATGTCTGCAGATCGATGCATACCTCTGATGTGGTGTTCCAATCAATTCAGATACAAGGCCTCATAGAGACCATACCCCGTGCGTGTGGAGACTGTGTAGACATAGCTATATAAAATTATTATTTACTAGCAGAGTGGCCAGCCTTCGGCGAGCTGCGGCACCCAACGCCTACACTTCTAACGCCAACACTTCTGATGCTAGTATAGAACATGCACACAACAGAGGGTTGAGTCAGTTCAGTCTAGAAGACTGTATAATGCATATAATAATGCATTAAATAACAAACAAATAATGGATGACAACTTTAAACAATTATTAAACTTTGAAAGCAATGATGGTCAACAATAAGGGATTACAGTTGATTATGAGTGTCATTGTAGTGCTGAAGGATATACAACATTTTTGGTTTTGCCCTGGGGTGCATGTATGTACAGGCTGTTTGGTTGGCCAACTCTCGAACAACCCACATAGAACTGACCATGTGAGAAGCTGATGCTCTTCGAAAGTGCTAAGCTAAGAATAAAGTAATAGCTGGCTTGATCATTAATATCGGTTGAATTTAGAACGTAGGACGACAGCAAATCAATTATGGTAAAAACCGGAAGTCAATTGAAACGATAATTAGAAAATGGCGGTTGCCTGAGAAGGAAAAAGCAGAAATGGAAGGATAACTCTCTGCGAACCGCAAGACGGGCAACGTCAACCTCGCTATAACCTGACCCCCGGTGTGCCCAGCAGCCACAGCGAGTTTGACGGCGAAGGAGCAAGAAACGCGCGCGGTTATCGCAAACACACACACACACACAGACAGACAGACAATTTCGGCTTTATATATTAGATGTCTCTATCTGTATACAGACTCGGGCCGTCCGCAAACTCTTTCCGCATAATTATGGCCACTGACCGTCTACTCTGGCTTGCTAGACCGTCCCGTACATAAGCGCCCAGAGGCGCAGAAAGGGACGGACCGTCCGCAAAAGGCTAGAAATTGCCGTTTTAATAGCTTTTGCGTGGTTGTTGCAGTCATTGATCGTATACAGGCTGTTTCTTTTGCGAAACCTATCTTTCAGGAGCTACACGAGCCTTGAAAGTGCCTTAATTGCGCAAACGGCCCAAAAAGTGCATGACGGACAGACTGACCCACAAACCAAATGCATAACCCCTGTTGTGCAATCGCGCACGGGGTAATCATACAGATTAGCACTCATTTCACCCTTCTCATTACTCATAGCACAGTGGACAGCTTCAAATATCTTGTCCACTCCTCACCTTCCTTGTCTGCTTAAGCACGCTCCGCTTTGTTCTGTACATCTCCGGCAGAAACAGAGGAAGCACTCTGGTGGGGAGGGTGGGGAAGGAGAGAGAGGACAAGAGACACACTGAGGTGGCAAAATGAAGTAGATGAGCGCAATAATGAGAGCTAAGAGGAATTGAGACTTGAAACACTAGTTTGTAATTGTAAAACTGCATTTGCTTACAGGAGGACTAATTTTATGGTGGCCACTGCCATGACTTACTCTGAATATCGGCGATTGGACTTTGAATAGTTCCCGAAGTGAGCTTGCAGGAGCAAAGCAGCAATCTGCATAGACAAACAACACATCAAGCTAGAGGACATTTCAGCATAGCAGCATGCATGGGACACAGCGACTGCAACTCGTGGAAGGGACTTGCAATAAGTCTTACAGGGATCACCAAATTTATGAAAAATGACAACCTCACACAACAAATAAAGGAACAGCTCTCACCTCAGCTGCAATGTGCTTCTCCACGGGACAGTGGCTCTGGGCAATACTACACCAGGTCTGTATGCATAGGGGGGAAGGAGCTTGTACATGATTGAGAGGTCTTTGAATGTGAGTGTGCGTACAGTTGAAGCCATGCGTCACTAATGGCCACATTAATAGCAACAATTTTCAAGAACTCAAACTTGCCATCATCACAAATGTCAGGGGATGGGGGAGAGAGAGGTATTCACACTGGACACTAGCTAGTGGCAACATCAGTTTACGACTAACTTAAGATAGGCAGTGAAAGTCATATAGCGAGTGAACCAAACTTACGGCAAAATTTACTGTGAGATGGTGAGTGGGACTAAGTAATTATACTGTAGTTTCAGTGGTTATGTGAACACACCATACCAAAGTAAACCTGCTTTAAAATCAGTTGGTTCACCCACTCAATGCTTTAATACTCCCACCCCTGCACGCACAAAGAATACCAACCTGATGGAAGCAACGGGTTTTTGCGTCCACCTCCCCATCAGGCCATTCACAGCCAATATCACATTCTTCAAGTAATGCATCCAAACTTCCGGAGAACTTGCCCTCACGCTTTCTGCACAGTAGCAAAGGACATAAACAAGAACACACACCACATACATACGTACATGCATATAAGTGTGGCTCATTTCTTATGTGTGTAAGCAATACGGCTCATACAGTTCACAGAATAATCCGCTGTACAGTTGTACTGAGGAAAGGACATTCTTTCACAAGTGTTACAAACTTCAAAAGACTTGCCACACAAATACTCCATTACTGGTTGCTGCTGGGAACTTTGTATGAACTTAGTGTTGCATAACAGGATTGCTATTTTACAGCGATGTCACCAAGTTGACACAAAATGGTGGCAGCCTGGCTATGCAGGACAAGATTTGAGTGAACTTCAGTACAAAGCATAAACTCCTGTTCCTACTATTGAATTGCGTATTGAACTGCGTACCTGCAGGCATCCTACGAGTGTTCCACTGCTACCCAAAAAGTGATTGCAGATGACCCTTACTTTACACATGCACTGGATAACATACTGTACAACACATGCATACGCACCTCATGTGTATCACATAGGGCTTCCCTGCAAATGGAAACTGATCTATCAAAGGTCTACCTCCATCCAAAATGTCCTCTGAAGAAGTGACAGAAAGTTCCAATGCACACAATGCACAAACAGAGAGAGCATACTCATACACAAGTCTACTTTTAAAGAGCAATGAATGTGAATTTCAGGAATAAGAGTGCAGGGCATGCAGAGAGGCGTGGAGATGAAGAAAGAAGATACAAACAGTGACAGAAGGGCGAAGATTGTAGAGACAGACAGTGAGAAGAAAGTTGGTAGAGGTGGAGATAGAGGGTCGCATGGCGAAGTGAAAGAATGGGAAGTGAGGTAGATGCTACAGTTAAGATATCCAGTAGGAGGGTAGGAAAATTATGTACCTCTGGAGATGATGTCTGTAGACAAGTGGAAGAAGGTCTTCTTTGTTATGCCACCTCCCATACTGCCAACACTGAGCATGGTTTGCTGCAGGGGATGAATGAGAGTAAGGGTACAGGAGGAGGAAGGATATACATGTGTATATACATGCATACACACGCAACCCACCCTGGATGCGCTAGCGGCCTTTGACAGTATAACCTGCAAGCCTCTGGGCATGCAAAACTGCCACTGACTGGGATTGTCCATCCCTGCAGGTAGGTAGCAAGGGGGGGGGGGGGAGGGAGGAGGGAAGACGTGTCTTATTACTGCTACATCTCCTGTTGCCAAATGAGCAATGAATTGCACAATTAAATGTGCTAATTACACTTGGTGTTGCAGCACAATCTGCAATTTGATAGGTCACTATACTGTCACAAGATGCCAAGCTCAGTACACATGGGTACAAGGATACCCCCCTCCCCATCTCACTGAAAGTGCAGCATATCTCTCTGATGATGTCTCGTACATTCTTCTTTGGATTAACCTACATACACCATGGTATGGAGATGCAGTAGATGCTCAACACAAATAATTATTATGTAAGTACATGCAACCTCCCATGCATACGGACAGAGTGACAGACCATGTCATGTACAGATGTAACCACTCTTATCCATGAAGAATTCATTACGTCAGCCACTAAAAAGGTAAATCTGACACTTACCAAAAATGGTCGAATGTCCTGGTCCATTACAATGACATATAGAACCGTGTACTTTGATGCAACGTCTGGGTAGTCCTGTAAGCGTGAAACACACGTGCCATATAACAGCAGTGAGGACACAACAAGAGCTGATTTAGCAGCTGTCCAAACTTTGAGCTATTTGCAGCTGTTCTTACACTGTGACAACAACTTGTACCAAATGTGTATAAATTTTGTATTTGCATATTGAGTCTGTGTACTCTTGTACAAGAAACAGCAGCTGCAAGTGACCCAACATTTGGAAAACTACGACAGTAAATAAGATTTTAACACACAACAGCACTTACTGTACATACAACCTACCACTGGATAAATTGTGAGTGTACTGTGATAAACTAGCTCCTATGAACACACACTCTACGCACAATGAGCAGGTTTCCATGAACCAGTCACTTAGTACTTCTCTCAAGCAAACATCAAGTGTTTAGTTGGACCCAGTTACAGATATCTAAAGCTATTATTGGCACTTAAAGCCACGTGCCTCACCATCTTGTAGTAGTCCAACCGCCAGGTTGTTGAATCAGCACTAGTGATGCTGGGATGGTCATCCTCCCCACTCCCAATTCTCACTTCTGGTGAAGAGATGCTCCTTTGGAGTGCCTTAACACTGGTAACCATCCTATGCTGTTCAAGGGTGCTTGCACTATGTCCCTGTCGCTGCAAATACTTACCACCTCTGTCAACAAGGGAGACTTCCTCACTGTCCTCCAAAACAAACTCCCTAAAGAGTGCAGTACTGCTGTTCACTGTCACTCATTCATACACTGGAGCCCACAATCAAAAGGGCTTACATGTGAGCAGAGTGCCATACAAATATTCCACTACACTGCAAAATGGCTACTATAGTGGGTGCTGGCCCAATCAAATGCTGTATTAGGTCCTAGCCTCAATTGTGCACCAAACCCCCTGCGGAAGGATCTGGCAGTATTGTATAAGCTGACGTGTGCCATAAGAATGTACTTATTGCATAATTGTGGTTAACTTTTGCTCAATGTCTTCCATAGTGCGGTAGTGCTGTGAGTGAAGTATGGAGTGCCCGAACTTGCATTGTTTTGCTTGTATGGCTCATTCTTGCTCTGTTTTGAGAGTGTACCTGAATGAAGTCATAGCGTGACCAACCACATCCTTTGAGTGAGCTGACGCTGGTCTTTAAATTTTAGGCTCACATCATACAGCAGTCGGCGAATCTGATTGGCCAGGACAGGATATTGTCCTAGACACTAGTTAGAGTACACAATAACACCAGACCCTTCCACAGGAGTCTGGTGCGCGAGACTATACTAGGTTCTAAGTCTTGACGTACGTAGTAGACTAAATTTTGCAGTTTTCACAGATCAGCAGCCATCTAGTCTGTGACATATCTCAGTCTCACAACATGTTTGGGAAAATATAGATCAGAGCTGGAAATGCAATTATGTAGCATTCAGTGGCAGATGTGTGAATTGTACTGCAAGCAAGCAAGCAGAGCACTGTGTACTGCATACATGGTGTAGAACCATGTCTGAATAGGCAAGTGCACTTGCCCATTCAGACATGGCTCTACACCTAACGCACAACTGCACCTGCCATGGGAAGCATGCATGTCAACATGCAGCCCTAGTCACGTACGACACACACAAGCATATGACCAAGCACATGCTACACAGTGTAGGAGTTGTGAATGGTTCACAATCCAGCGACATATCAGTTCACTTGGTGGAAACTGATACATGGGGTGCCACTATACAGGCACTAGAGGAATGGAGCTGCATACAGCCACTCCCAACATCATTCTCTGATGTTATTGAGAACAATGGGCACCCCCACTGCAACGTAACATGGTGAGCAGATATACACTTATTTATGTATGTGATACATAGCCATGTGGTCACATTCAAACTGTCAGCAACGCAAACAACTGCACCACCTTTATCCAGACACACACACTGCCCATGCAGAGGGCCCAAGGGACATGTGACTGTCCAAGTGTCAAGGTGGAGGCGTAGCTACTGTGTACGTATACGTTCTGGTTTTCTATGAACTATATACAGCCAGATAAGGCCACTATTACATAACAGCTCGGGAGGTTCTTACTTCACCCACCTGGAGTGGAAGTCCCTCTCAGTCAGCAGGGTGTCAGTCGAGAGGTAGTCTGTCTGGCTGCAGCTGGAAGCACCCAGTCTAGACCATTCAGGAGACTTGACGTCAGAGAGATGGATGCTGAAAGGGAAGTCCTTTCCAGGCTGAATTGGACTGGGACCACCAAACACCTCATCATCTCCCTGGCTTAGCACAACCTCAGTTTGCTTTCCATTGGATAATCTGGAAATTGGAACTTTCCTTTGGCCCTCTGGGTACACAGGAGCACCATCAACAGAATCTGCAAACATACATACAATGTAACATACAATGTAACATACAATACCATGCACATGTACACATATGGACATACATGCATGCACGTACGTATTAAAAAATATACATTAATATGTGTACATACACATAATATACACACACACAGTTTCAATAGCAGCAGGAACTTGAGTACATGCATACAACATGCATACACACCTACGTATGCATAAATACAAATCCAGCATGCACATGGACATTAACAGAGTGACAACGATGCAATCTGAAAAGTGTCCTAAAGTAACAACATGACCATGGCATGCATTAATGTCAAATCCCAAGAATTGAAAATGCACCAGAGGACAGTACAGTATGTGGTGTCCCTCTAGCAGTAAACAATGTATAATAGCTACATATTATTAGACACCATGCTCACAATGCCCACTTAGGAATGACCCCAAAATTTGGCTACTCCTACGACAATGTATAATAGTGTGTTTCAGTGAGGATTTCAGCTGGCCATTCCTAAATCCTTTATAAATTATAAGGAAATTTCAAAATATTATTCTAAGCTACACGGCATTAGATTGAGATCTCTACGTTGCACGTGATCAAAGAAGAATTACCATCTGTGGATGCCACTGAAGCAGCTGGGGCAGGTCTACGAGAGTCATGTGGCGTGAAATCACCAAAGCCTTCCATTGGTCCTGCAAGTGCAAAAAGACAGAATGACTTTGTCGTATCAGCCCTACTGGTTGCAAACTATTCTCAGAGTGGACAGCATTAACTGGATAGCACAGTACATTTCTCCTTTGTCAATTTCACGAGCAATTACACTCACAAAGTTAGCCAGTGTAACGATCACTGCACGTACACACACACGCACTCCTTCACTAGAGCTACCAGCACTTGCCATCACTACCCCTACCCCTACCAGCACTTGCCATCACTGAACAAAGCTAAGAGTCGATACAACCATCAAGGCTGTATGTACGTATATCAATGTGTGCGTGCGTGCACACACGTCTGTGTGTGTGTACGTACATCTACAAGATACTAAATAGTAGTAAGCTCTCTCTTACTAACAACCTTTTAATGGGATTAAATGGTCATAGGAATCAGATAGCCTCCCTCCAAACTGCAAAGCAGAATCTTTCTTTGCCTCTTCTCTGTCACTACTCAAAGCCTGCGATTCCTCGCCAAGTGGCCCGGGAGACGAAAGTACAATGTTCATTGTCTGGGACGGCCTAACTGTTGGGCTTGTAAACACCTCCTCCCCCTCCAGCAGAGAGGCCATTAAGTACCACTTCTGAGACAGTTAAACTGCCAATGAATACTTATACTCCTCAACTTTACCACTGCGGAAGTTTGACGCATTTTCAAAACGACCAAATCAGGCAAACCTTTATATTATACGTAGCTACCTGAAGACATGCATAGCTGCTGACTTTCATGTAAATCAATACATAGCAGATAGTATTTCCCACTCCAATAGGTGCCACAGTGCTGTCATAACTGGGATAGCAGTGAATGTATTGGGTCAATGCCCATCATGAGTTCCTCCTATACTGAACTAGGAAGGTTATATTGTGGGAGTAGCCACATAATACGTACAGTACATACATAGCTAGTATTGCATTTTGCCACAAACCACCTCAACTGAGAGGTGATATTTGCATATTCTCATCATGAGGTACCCATCTGTCACTGCAAGTCATGCACAGCTGCTCCTAGTGGGAATGAATGAATGCCAACTTGCAACTTGTAATGATATTCATGGCTGAGAAGCCATATAGTCTCCCACTGTTGGCAGTCTAAACATAAAGCACTAACTCTGCCCTCCACTCAGCAATAGCACTGGACAGCTGCAAGGTGTGTAGTAATTCGCCTGCTAGGGCTCTGTGCGTGCCAATGGATGAATATGGACGTTCCAGTTGGAACATGGCTAATGGTATAAGCTGGGCGGAGAGCTTCTGGATGGAAGCTGCCAGAGTGAAAGTGATCGTAGTCGGCTATTTTAATATCCCATCACATTTAATGATTACAACCTTCTGGAGGTGTGAGTGAACAAAATGACCTCATTAACTAATAGACCTTGACATCAAAGGAAATACCTGTCATTCCAATCCATTAGTTAATCCAGTTACTCAAAGAGAGCTTTACACAGGAGGGAGGCAGTGCTTGGTACAGGAGCAGCTGCCAACTCATTGATTACATCACAAAAGTGAGTCTGTCTGCCAACACCTGGGAGGACCCACCCTGTGTGCATGCACACTTGTCTCCAGCGCCCTTACGTTCAGGGTAGTCGCCCAGCAGCAGGCCCTTATGAGCCAAGGTGTGAGTGTTACCGTAATTGAAATACACCAGGTGACTATGTCAGGCTTATCTGGTTTAAATATGACACAAGTACTCAACACATTCTGCCCTCCCTCCTTCCAGGCGTAGCTGACCCAAAATGCCTCGACAACACTATATGTTTGTAGGCAGATTCAAACACACTACGATCACTGGCTTCACTTTGCTTGCCTACACCTGCCATGCACTGCAGCTTGCAGCTCAGGACTGCAAGTACATAAGTGTCTACCCTGTCGTCATTCCTCATACCTCCTGCAGACACCTGAATGACTAGGGTCCTTACCTTTGTAGTCTGAAGGGTGGGAAGCAGATGTAGAGCTTGAGTCTCCCTCAATGAGATCCATGCTGTCGGAGTTCTTGCGACTGGAGTGAACGACAAAAGGAGAGCAGCCAATGCCACTGTCATTGCCGGCTGCTTCCATGACGTCCTTTTGTCTCCTAGGCCACGTGTCCTTCAGAGGTACCAAGTAGCGCTGCAGTGTGGCACCAGGGTAGGAGTGCAGCTCCACCTCAAAAGTTTGGCCAGGTGTCTCCTGTACACAACTCCCTCTGTTCATGCCAGGGCTGTATGTATGATAGTAGCGATGCCTCTCATCTTCAGCCACTGCACTGTGTTTTGGTGTGACTGCCTGCACTGTTGCCATGGCATTCAGCTGATTCTCAAGCTCTGTAGTGAAACTGCTTGGTGGCTGATGGGTAGGTGACAAGTGGCTTTCCTCAAGGTCTGGCGGGGAGACAGGATAGAGGGACTGCAATGTCTCCTGTGGGCTAAGAACCACTCCATGCAAGGCCTTGGGAAAGGAGTACTCAGCATCTTCTGGTTCCTCCCTATGTGATGCGACAGTAGAATCCTCCTTTGCTTCCACTTCGGGCGGACTCTCCAAGGCTTCTGATGTTTCTCCCTCTTCACGGCTGCTGTACCCCTGTTCAACCTTCAGTGGAGTGCTGGTAGACTGTGGCTTCACAATAGGCTGGACGGTCTCATCTGTGAAGCACCCCTTAGGAATACCCGCATCACCGGCCAAGCAGCCATTACTGTCCAAGGGACTGTCATGATGGCCATTCGGTTGCATCTCTGCACGATTCATCTGAAACTCGTCAGCACATGTCTCGACCTCTCCACAACCACTCTGCATCCCACTGTCTCCAATATCCCAGTTCAGAGTTTCACAATCACCATTCCTATGTGTGCCACTACTCTGGCCATGCAGACTGCTCTTCTCAGCCGCTGAGCTGATCTCTGGTTGCTCTGCTTCAAGCTGCGAGATTTCCCGATACGATTCAGCTAACAAGGCCTCCAATTCATCAAAAGAGATATCATCTACATTGCCAGTGTCACTACTGACCACCCCCTGTGATTCTGGATTACTCTCGTGATCCTCCTGGATGGTTTGGAGGGCAGTAGGAGAAGGTGTGGAGCCTGTAAAGATTCAAACATAGCATACAGTAGACAAGGGCAGGCTGGTTACATGGCACATAGTGAAAGATTAAATAAGCATTATCCAAACAAGCATTAGACATAGATTTAACATATTTACCCATGAGACAGTCTGCCCATTCCAGAACAATGGACTGTTGTGAGAAAGGAAACAGTCACAACTGAGGTTCACGCTAAGCCTCCACTCCATACATAGCTGCAGGTGAAGCTAATCCTGGGTTTAACCCTTGTTCATGGCTGCTATTCCTTTCTCACAATGTTCCATCAAGCCTACCATCCAACTACCAACCTTCCACATTCACCACATATGTAACCAGCATAGCACATTCACTGTACAAATCTGTTCAGCTCATTCTCCCTTTCCCCTCCTCCCATCAGCACCTCCCTCCATTTCAAGTCTCCCTTCCCTCACCTCTTTTGGGTATGTTGCTGGGTATTGCTGGCAATCTCTTCTTCTCCACCAACCGACTCTCACTGTTAGATCCAATAGTGACAGACGTGACCTGATCTAGAATCAGCTCAGATTTACCCTCACGTCTACTCTGCGGCAGCTTCCTACACCGTTGAGATATGCATAGGCACAAAGGAGGAGGAGGAGAGGAGGATGATGAGGTAACGAAAAGGTGGGTGGTGAGCTCCTTGGTGAAGTAGTGGGTAAGCCAAAAGAGGTGGATGACACAGAAGCATTCACATTAAAGTCAATGGGAACTGACCACAACTGGTCATTATAAGAAGGAGCACTGAATGCATATATAATGGGGTTTGAATTGGGCCACCTCAAGTGGTACTATCACTGGAATCCCAGGGAAGTAGTAATTAATCAAGACATTCAATGACATGGCCCAATGGTCCATAGCACACTGCAGCTACGTATGTCCCTAGTAACAGGAAGTGAACTCCCACACCCATTCCAATTGTAGGTAAAACTGACTGCTCACATTCCCACTCCCATTGTAGGCAAAAACCAACTGCTCACATTCCACTCCCACTGTATGCAGAAAACAACTTGTTACTGTGTGGCCACTGATATCTGGTGACACCTTTACACACTACACACTTAATACACACTTTATAGAGTACCCACACACAGTGGTTTAAGTGACAATGCATACAAATATTCCCATCAGTATCTCTGTGCTCTAGAGTACAAACCTGAGTTGCAATTTTGACATGTTTTCAACTCCAATCTGATCCAGGGTCATGTCAGAACTGAGCCACTTGCCTGCACAACAGACAGACACAGAATACAGGCAAAGACACACCCAAGTACATTCACACACAATGTACACACACACACACATGTTCATGTACATACATAGAACACACGCACGTACTCACACACTCACTCTAATGTGGCACCACCAATCAGATAGCAACAATAATTATACCAGTTAAACACTTGCACTGATGGGTACACGTGAGCTAGCATGACAAGGTGGCGCTAGTAGCTACACAGGAGTGAGCAGATGGTCAGTGCATGACACTAACAGGAGCACCAGAAGGATATGAAGTACAATTGAGAGAGTGGAAAGCAGGTTGGAGGAGCATGCAACAAAGACAGAGAAAGCAACGGAAATAGCAAAGCAGCAAGTGCATGGTGGAGAGAGATTGCCTGGTCAAATGATGCACTGCCGTAAACTGCTGTTATTGTTTGCTGTTTACCACCTACTAATAAGCCCAACGCAAACCCAAAGCAATAGCTGGTCCTAACCCTAGTAACTGGTTGCTACGCACTCACGCATGCATGCGCACGCAGCCACACACACACACACACACACACACACACACACACACACACACACACACACACACACACACACACACACACACACCACACACACCCTGAGCTGGTCCTCGGCTTCCAACCTGAAGAAAAAACAGAGAGTGGACATTTCACCTCAATCACACACCATGCACACAAGCTCACAATCACTCTCCACGCAACAGCTCATCACATCTCACCACCCCTCGATTGCTCTCTGACATACCCATAAGACCTCAGCCTCTCTAAACCACTCACACTGGCACATCCAGAATACATGCACACACTCATATATGTACTGTAAAAACTAGGCCACAAGATAATGTCACACTGTACGCACCTCAGAGACGCCACTACCTCCTTCCATCAGGACAAGGCTGTAACTCTCAACATCAGAAATGCCTACAACAAGGCACACAGACAACGTAAGCTCTCCACAATAGAGTGGATCAATGCCATAAAAATGCCAAAATTTACAGGTTAAAAAGAGAGTTGAGATGGTGTACTTATCACTTATTTGCTATACCAAGAATACAAAGAGATCTCTATGTACACTTGGGTATATACATTTAATTTCATGTACAAGATGCTCAAGTCTACCAAAAAATGCGGAAGAGTAGCATGACATTGCTGTACAACATGAAATCAGTGCGATGAGGTAGCAAAAGTTTCACCCTCTAACATGCTATTGTGCCTGCTTTTCACAATCATTATTGCATTCTACACGATGAGTTACTGTTCGACCAACCTCTATTTAAAGCTGCTTTTCTTACATTGTGTTACTTCTAATATTCTTACTTCCTATCCCTATGGCTGCAAACAGAATCCATAAGGGCATCAAAGCTTGACATACTGTATCTAACAAAATTATGGTTGGCGTGGTATGCATCAACAATCAAAGAGCAATGAATGATGTCTCAAACTGTCAGCCTGTCAAGTCAAACGCAAAATTCTCCACTAATTTGACCGTAGTAATTCTATATACAAAACTTGTAAACTGATTTGTAGCCTTTAGCAGAGTTATCCAAATACGTAGGTGGCAGGAGTTTCAAGAGCTAATCAGCTTCATTAACCAAATGCTGATTACTTTACAATTACTGATAGCAGTGCTAAGATTTCAGCCAGCTAGCAAACCTAATAATGGCCCCGCATTGCATGGCCCGGCAACTGGCAGATTACATCCCGTACAAGTAGAAAGAACGCCAAAATGAAAGGAATTGAGATTACAGGTAACAGGTGTGCATCTATTTCATCCCACCTGTTTCCTTGCATATCTGCTGTGTTATCTCCCAGACAGTGCTGTCCATACTCACCTGCATGCAGTAATGAAGAACATGCAAGTGGTCACATCATGAATGGCGCAAAGGTGCAATGGATGACCTGACATTTGAGTGGCAGCAAACGCTTACAGTACTTCAAGGACAACTGGCTCTTGGTGTGATGGGATCGTGTGACAGTGAAGTGTGATTCGGTTGGAGTGACCACAAATAGTAAGTGACAAGTGACAACATGACCCCAAATAGTAAGTGACAAGTGACAACATGGGAGAATAGTGCTATGTTCTACAGCGAGGTGACAGGTTGTAACACATGCACTTAAAGTCACAGTCACAATCAACACTTCAACAGTGACAATCAACACTCCCAACAGTGACAGTAGAGACAATTGCTGGTCTACCAGTGACAACATTCTGAAGGGAACAATGTTCTAATTCGAAGCTGAGAAGGTGATGAGACCGATTCCATCATACCCCAGAGCACAATTACATGCATGGCAGCAGATAGAGGTTCCAGTACGGATGACAACATTCAATTCAGAAATCCGACCAAACGCATGCCTTCCATTCAAAACCACATCAAACCAAGCATGAAGTACACATCACACCAATAACTAAACCCTCAAATAACTGCACATAGTCAACTACCATTTGATGACAGTGGTAATATCCCTCAGCACACACAGTATACCACTGGCGAACAATGCTTACCTTTGTAGATATCCAGGGCATTTTAAAGTGTCTTCTGATAGCTTTACAAAAGGTAATTAGCCAGCAACTCTCTCACACTCACTAAGGCTGTGGGGATATCAGAACTCCCACTCTAAGGCTTTGTTACTCTGTAATGTTACAGTCATCTGAAAACACTCCTCACTACTGCTAGTTCACTTTTAACCGTATCCTTCAATACCTCTGTCTGCCTCCAAACACGCTCTTCTATACCACAGGCTGACTGCCTCAGCTGTGTGGTATTGTGGCCCATAAACTATGTGGTTGTTGTATGCATTCCAACAAAGCGTCACTACAGCCAGACGACCTGATATTAACTGTTTGGACAGATATGATCAAGGTTCTGATGGTTCGGTTGCCATGGAAATAAAGCATACGCACGCACGCACGCACGCACGCACGCACGCACGCACGCACGCACGCACGCACGCACGCACGCACGCACACACACACACACACACACACACACACACACACACACACACACACACACACACACACACACACACACACACACCACACACACACACACACACATCTACTTACTGGCAAATACCAGTGTGTGTGTGTGCATGTGTGTACGTGTGTGTGTACGTGTGTGTGGTATGTACAAGTATGTGTTCACGTGCATGTTATGATTTGGCTGGAGGTCTTCTGTCTGTGAGGCTTCAAGCTGTGTCAACATGTTGTTAGAAGAGCCATTGAACCCAATTCTTGTCACTTGTCACATTTAGTGGTGTGTATAATTGCATGTTGTGGTCACATTGGAGGGTGTGTGTGCACGTGTGAGTGATGTCCATGTGTGAGTGTGCACATGCCCATGTGTGAGTGTGTGCACATGTCCATGAGTGTGTGCACATGTCCATGAGTGTGTGCACATGTCCATGTGTGAGTGTGTGCACATGTCCATGAGTGTGTGCACATGTCCATGTGTGAGTGTGTGCACATGTGAGTGTGTGAGTGTGCGCACATGTCCATGTGTGAGTGTGTGCACATGTCCATGTGTGAGTGTGCGCACATGTCCATGTGTGAGTGTGCGCAGGCTCAAGTGTGTGCATGTATTGAGACTAGGATCACTTAGGGTGGAGAAAGGAGATGAACGGATGGTGCTTGTAGAAACACAGTGTCCACAAACATTTACCTGAAAGTTCTGTTGAGTAGAGCCAACTTGCACAGAAATGATACCCGGGAAGAACCTCTTCACCTGAATGACATCCTGGGTGGAGGTAATTGGAATAATGAATTGATTAATCAGTTCCTGCCTCATCTTAACACCACTCTCCCATTAATGTATCGATAAACTGGTTGAACGCTCAGCACACCACCATACTTTCATTGGAGCTAAAGTGAGTTGTTCCTAAACTTTGAAAAATGAGTTTAAAGTAGTCATCAAGGAGACACCAGAATTGTTCTTGTCGCTTCAGGTGTACTCAAGTCCTCATTACACTATTTGAAAATCCACTTCAATTAATACAGTTACAAAAAATAACACCGAGAAGCCAAATAGTATTAATTACCTACACAATATTAACATGGGTATTGTTTGGTGAGCCATAACATTATAATACATCTGGGAGTTCCATTCAGGCTGTGCAGTGGGTTCTCTAGTGCATGGTGTTGGTAGTGTCTGCCCACACACACGTGAACACTCACATAGGGCTGCAGTTTGTACACGCCCAATCTTGTGCCCATGTCTTGCAGCTTCTGGCCGTCTGGCAGAACTAGACTGCAACCTTCCAAGGACAAAGACCGAAATGAATAAAATTAACCGTATCACTCAGTCTAGATGCAGCAGCACATGTCATATCGTACCAAAGTAACATCACACACTGTCTGCTGTGTTAGGGTGCGAACATATGAACAAGAAACATGTAGATTTAGTTGAGCACTGACAGTCATCTAGTGCAAGTCTGTTACTTCCAGCAGTTCACTAAAGCAACATCAAAAATATAACTACTACAACAAGTTATTATTATCACTTGACTTGGAACACACACAACTACGTACCCCCATGGGATTAACTAGTTATGTACATTGAGGAGAGTAAGTAGCTAGCGATAAGGCATTAATTTAGGCCTAAAACAAGTACTGAACGGATGAGTACCAAATGGTAACATGAAGCAACATCAATAAAGTCCATTGCTCACTCAATAAGCTGTGTTAAGGAGGACCTGGTTGGCTATGATACTTATCCTTTAACCATATATGACAGTTACCACTCTGCTACCATGCCATCAGAGTATGTAAGAAGATACTATACGTATGTGATATATATATACAGCTTTCGTTTAGCAGTCAGTTAAGTAACTATGTTGACACCAGACATCACATACACATGTATACAGAGTTAGTACATGACATTTTGCTAACTTATACACACAACACACACTGACACACATGATTGCACGCATGCACACACACTTACATAATACACAGATAAACTGCCTCACACACAACACATACAAGACAGACATAGGTACACTACACATTTGGCATGCGTAGCTACAGTGGAACCTGTCTAAGGTGGTCGCTGTGTTAGGCAGCCACTTAACTAAAACAGCCAGCCTCCCTGGCCCCAAATAGCACTGAAACATTGCAATCTACCTCTGTAGAGCAGCCACCTCTCTATAAAGGCCAGCTACAACTGGACTACAGGTGGCTGTCTTAGACAGGTTCCACTGTAATAGCTAAAACAGCCAGTTTAGATAAAAACTGCCACCAGTAGCTACAGACTGCGCCTACGGCCTGGCGCTAAGCGAACTATACGCACTGCGCGGAGACACCTACCTTTGCCTTGTTCGGGAAGCCAGAAAGCCACGCTCCTGATAATGAAACCAACTGTCGTCGATTTGGTAGCCTTGACGAAAGTCTGGGAATATAATATGGAGCGAGAATATTAAAATTAAAGCATGGAATAGGCTAGTTACACGGTCGATTGACTGCCACATTTTTACAGGTACCCACGCCACGCAAACCAACGCCGCTGTGAGAGGCAGCCATGCATCCAGTCCCCACACCGCCCGCCGTCAGTATCTGACCTCCTTGGTGCCTGTTGAGTTCTTAACTAGCACTCGAACGGGGACCGAAGTTCTGTAGGCTGCCATCAATGATCCTTACATGCAGCTTACAGCAACTGTGAAGGACTCTTCTTTTCCACCAGATTCGAGTGTGAATGTGGAGGCCAGCCAATCTAATATCGACCCTCTGATATAAGTGGCTTTGCAATCCTTACCTAAGCACTCACTGCAGTATAAGTCCCACACTGTTGTCAGCAGAGTACTAGCATTCCACACCAGTCCGGAATCCAATCTCTACTCCATAACAGTTCCCTCCTACATAGTTCGCATGGTCGAACCAAGCAGAATACCTCTAACTGCTCGAGCCTGAAACGCTTTTGCTTATATCGTCCTACTCTTCGCATTTTAGGTGGCTTCCCCATTATAAGAGCCCGCGGCTTTTGTTCTAACAAGCGCCTAGTAAGGTGCGTTTACAGACGCATCGGGTGAAACTTATTCAGGCCCCCGTAACTGATGATTCCGTAAATATGGTATTTGAACAAGTATAGCAGTTATCAATGAAAGATACACAATGAATGGAACCAAAAAACATTGTGGTACAATGCTGAACGAGTACTGATGTTTTAAAAACTAGCTACTGCAGTTGGAGTTGATGGCTATAGCCAAAAAAATACACACACAGGACTTAAAGATCTAGAGCCTATACTAATAATAGCTACTGTTGTACTGTAGTACATCACTCGCACTACACTACTTCCAGATCAACATTTTCATCAGGACTATGTGGTGAGGGGCACTGTGATACCAGATCTGCCTTGTAGAAGAGAACCACAAAGACAAATGCAAGCACTACAAACTCTACCAGTGCAATGGCCACAGCTACTTCAATGCCAGCCTCCACAGTGAGAAATATAGGCAGAATGATGGCAATGATTGCAACAAGGAGTAGTACACCTGTTAGGAGGCCATAGTACGTCCACACAATTGTGCTTCTTGAAGGACCTCTTCTTGTTCCACTCCTGCCACTTCCTTCTGCAGCCTCACCATCATTTCTCGGCTCTTCCTTCTTCTCTTCCATTTCCATTCTGTACTCTTGGCAGTTTTGATTCACTATATCACCACCCAAACAAATAGAATATGGACTTTTCAGTAGAGTAGCTACACCCTTGAAACTGATGTAACTGCACCTAACCGGAAGGCTTCAGCATGGAGATGAGGATGTAGGCTGAGAATTGTGAGGAATGCACATCCTACAAGTGCAGGGGCTATCACACCCAGGCAGAAACATTTGCTGTGATGGCATTCCTATTATTAGCAGCACGGAATTAAACACATGCATAGCTTAACCGTGAGTCAGCCCCAGGATACTTGCAATAAACAGTCATGTAACAGTACAATAACAGTAGTGTATAATATGTAATATTTATATGTGTATAGTTAGCTCTGTACCAGAAGCAATAGTGCTAGATGTGCATCATACATGAGCCAGCTGTAGAAACAACGCAGGCTGCATGCTCATTAGTAATAAAGTAGCTATGCACATTTTCACTACCAAAATTAATGAAAGTACAAATTAACCTCCATAATAACCAAAGGCATGATCCACACTGGCAAAACTCTTGTTTTTAGAGAATACAAGGCCTCAGCACACAATAAAAGAAAGCTTCATCTTCTTGCTATCCAACTATGGGTGATGGCAAACTAATAAAGAAAGTGCAAATTATTTGAGCATGTGAAAATGATGACTCTAAGTCAGTGCTTGCTGAAGTAGTTGCCCTTGATCTGCTCCCAGAGGTGGGATTCATCTAGCGTAGGAAAGCCACCATGTAACTCGATCTGAGATCGGATGGACTCCAGAGAACCAGAATTACCATGGGGAATGACAGAAGGCCGCTATAGGGAGAGAAGTTGGAAAATAGTGACTATAAAAATTATATGTGAATGCATGTGGTCATGTGTGCATGTGTGTGTGTGTGTGTGTGTGTGTGTGTGTGTGTGTGTGTGTGTGTGTGTGTGTGTGTGTGTGTGTGTGTGTGTGTGTGTGTGTGTGCGCGCACACGCGTTTGTATACATGTGTGTGTACACGTGTCTGTGTGAGTATGTGCACGCGTGTGTGTGTTATATACCTCCTGCAGGATGGGCTGCTGTTGGATATACATCTTTACAATGTGCATGATATCGAACGCCCTGGGTGTGGATGCCTCAAATGCTTCAACTCCGTGAGCACCAAAGTCCTACAGAATAGAAACAGAACTAAATGTGTGCGTGTACAAGAGTGTATGGGTGTGTGTTATGTGTACATCTGCAGGCGCATGTGTGTATATATTTGTGCATGTGTGTGTGGGTGTGGGTGTGTGGGTGTGTGGGTGTGTGTGCGTGTGTTTGTGTATGTGTGTGTGTGTGTGTGTGTGTGTGCACCACTCACAATGATAATGGCATCTTGTGAGGCATGGAAACAGTTAATTTGCTTGTAGGTTTTCTTCATCAGCACCTGTCAGGGGAAGGGGAAGGGGAAGGGTACATCGAGGAAGATATCTGATTTGTTTGTCACTATCACTATGCAGATTACATATACAGTACACACCTCTGCAGTTTCACCATCCAGGTAGACGACCTCTTTCAAGCCTATTCCAAAGACTCCATCCTTCATCTTTGGCACCAGAGAACCTCTGCTGGGGACCTGTGTGAGCATCAAAGTAGGAACATAAAACCATATCACTTAATATGAACATGTGATTATATAGGTGAAAACATTTGCTACAATGTATCTGGGCTGTAGCTAGATGAAGGACTATGTGTTTCCATTAAAATCTGTAATGGAGAGACAGACATACCCTACAACACACATCATGTGCATAGTCTTGAGTAGCCAGATTGACATTTTGCTCTTGTTCTAGCTCTGGATACCATCACATGCACAGTTTAAACAGCACAGTCTGGCAGTGTCTCATGGCAAGACAATTGAAGGTCAGAGTGACCTGGGAGCATGCTCAGAGTAGAGTCATGGTAGATTAGTACAACTTGAACTTGTACAGCACTCTGCTTGAACCTCTTGCAGGTCAACAATGTTCCTGGTACAGTCAATAGGCACTGGTGTGAATACAGTGTACGTGCAATTAGTATGCCAGCAATGCAGTTCACTGTGATCTATATAAGAAACCCCAGACTCCTCATCCAAACCAGCCTTTCTCCGAGGCAGTATTGAGTGATCAAGTACAAAGTGCCAGGATAAAGACTTGCCTTAACCCTGAAGAAGATCCCATTGTTTACTGGCAGGACAGACACACAATGACCCAGCTGTTCAGTAGCATCTTCGGGTGAGGTCTCCTTCAGCGAAAGATCATTGTATTTCTGTACAAAAGAAAGTAATGCAATATATAAGTGTTGGATTAGTATAGAGTATGCTACATTGAATGAAGTAAAGCACTGAAGTAATTTCATTCTGAAAGAACATTAGTTCGATGTGGAATGAAAACAAGATGTGGTGTTCATGGATAATGGCAAGAAGCGCTATCTTGTCCCACACCCACATGTTTGTGTAAGCTTGTAACGTACCCTGATGGCAATATCTTTGACGCTCTTCTTCCTTTTAAACTTGTCAGGGAGACACGAGGACACTGCACTATTTGCACACACAGTCATTGGCAGAGAATGAACAATCAACTATTATAATCTTATGACACAAACATACTAAGTAAGTGTGTTATTAATTTACAATATTTACAAGAGTAATGTGTACACACGTGTGGATGCAATTACATGTACACCTGCGGTAGGTGTTAGGAACAAATCTTACTCCTTCAGCTCATTCTGAGTGGGATTGACATCCCTGAACTTAGCCTGGCACATCAGAGCAGCAACCTGCACACAGTGAGGGGGTGAACAGTATATAGCTTGCAAATTGGCATCTTCTGCAGCTGTTTCGATTCTCTTTAGCTAAATATTCAGTAAAGCTGGCTTTCATACAGCATGCAGAACCCACAGTGTACAGACATGTACAGAATGCACCATTTCAGTTACTACTGACTTGTCATTTCTCAGCAGCCTTGCTTGTATAATATGTTATGCGCAAACCTCGAATCTGCGCAAAGCTGCAACCTCTATACATATAAAACATCAGCAAAACTAGCCCTACACTGTTAGAAATGTGGTGTGACGATCACACCAGTCAGTGCTCACACCAAGGGTGTGATCAGTCACATCATTACATTAGTGTGACATTCACACTGACACCAGTATCCACACTGTCATGCCATTTCTGACAGATTAAGAGACTTTGAAGTACTTCATAACCAAAATTAATGATGACAAGAGTTTATTTGGAATCCTATACAAGCTATCTAAGTACATAGCTAACCAGGACACAGCCTGATGGTATACATGTAGTGTACAATGGGAGGACCTCCTCAAACTTAGTATGCCATTTGTGCATTTTAATTGTACCATTAAATTTTTTGTGTTGCAGGGGATGCCGTATTCCCCGATGAAGTTCACTAGGACACCAGATGCCCGATGTTTGCAGGGGATGCCGTATTCCCCAGTGAGTTCATTGGGGCACCAGATGCCCGATGTTTGTAGGGGATGCCGTATTCCTCGGTGAACTTCACTGGGGCACCAGATGCCCGATGTTTGTAGGGGATGCCATATTCCTCGGTGAACTTCACTGGGGCACCAGATGCCCAATGTTTGCAGGCTGGGAATGCCGTATTCCTCGGTGGAGTTCAATGGAGCACCAGATGCCCGATGTTTGCAGGGGATGCCGTATTCCCTGGTGAAGTTCACTGAGGCACCAGATGCCCAATGTTTGCAGGCTGGGAATGCCGTATTCCTCGGTGGAGTTCAATGGAGCACCAGATGCCCGATGTTTGCAGGGGATGCCGTATTCCCTGGTGAAGTTCACTGAGGCACCAGATGCCCAATGTTTGCAGAGGATGCCGTATTCCTCGGTGAACTTCACTGGGGCACCAGATGCCCAATGTTTGCAGGGGATGCCATATTCCCCGGTGAAGTTCACTGGGGCACCAGATGCCCGATGTTTGTAGGGGATGCCGTATTCCCCGGTGAAGTTCACTGGGGCACCAGATGCCCGATGTTTGTAGGGGATGCCGTATTCCTCGGTGGAGTTCATTGGGGCACCAGATGCCCGATGTTTGCAGGGGATGCCGTATTCCTCGGTGAACTTCACTGGGGCACCAGATGCCCGATGTTTGTAGGGGGTGCCGTATTCCTCGGTGAACTTCACTGGGGCACCAGATGCCCGATGTTTGTAGGGGATGCCGTATTCCTCGGTGAACTTCACTGGGGCACCAGATGCCCGATGTTTGTAGGGGGTGCCGTATTCCTCGGTGAACTTCACTGGGGCACCAGATGCCCGATGTTTGCAGGGGATGCCGTATTCCTCGGTGAACTTCACTGGGGCACCAGATGCCCGATGTTTGCAGGGGGTGCCGTATTCCTCGGTGAACTTCACTGGGGCACCAGATGCCCGATGTTTGCAGGGGATGCCGTATTCCTCGGTGAACTTCACTGGGGCACCAGATGCCCGATGTTTGCAGGGGATGCCGTATTCCTCGGTGAACTTCACTGGGGCACCAGATGCCCGATGTTTGCAGGGGATGCCGTATTCCTCGGTGAACTTCACTGGGGCACCAGATGCCCGATGTTTGCAGGGGATGCCGTATTCCTCGGTGAACTTCACTGGGGCACCAGATGCCCGATGTTTGCAGGGGATGCCGTATTCCTCGGTGAACTTCACTGGGGCACCAGATGCCCGATGTTTGCAGGGGATGCCGTATTCCTCGGTGAACTTCACTGGGGCACCAGATGCCCGATGTTTGCAGGGGATGCCGTATTCCTCGGTGAACTTCACTGGGGCACCAGATGCCCGATGTTTGCAGGGGATGCCGTATTCCTCGGTGAACTTCACTGGGGCACCAGATGCCCGATGTTTGCAGGGGATGCCGTATTCCTCGGTGAACTTCACTGGGGCACCAGATGCCCGATGTTTGCAGGGGATGCCGTATTCCTCGGTGAACTTCACTGGGGCACCAGATGCCCGATGTTTGCAGGGGATGCCGTATTCCTCGGTGAACTTCACTGGGGCACCAGATGCCCGATGTTTGCAGGGGATGCCGTATTCCTCGGTGAACTTCACTGGGGCACCAGATGCCCGATGTTTGTAGGGGATGCCGTATTCCTCGGTGAACTTCACTGGGGCACCAGATGCCCGATGTTTGTAGGGGATGCCGTATTCCTCGGTGAACTTCACTGGGGCACCAGATGCCCGATGTTTGTAGGGGATGCCGTATTCCTCGGTGAACTTCACTGGGGCACCAGATGCCCGATGTTTGTAGGGGATGCCGTATTCCTCGGTGAACTTCACTGGGGCACCAGATGCCCAATGTTTGTAGGGGATGCTGTATTCCTCGGTGAAGTTCACTTGGGCACCAGATGCCCAATGTTTGCAGGGGATGCCGTATTCCTCGGTGACGTTAACTCGGGCACCAGATGCCCAATGTTTGCAGGGGATGCCGTATTCCCCGGTGAACTTCACTGGGGCACCAGTTGCCTGATGTTTGCAGGGGATGCCATATTCCCCAGTGAACTTCACTGGGGCACCAGATGCCTAATGTTTGCAGGGGATGCCATATTCCCCGGTGAAGTTCATTGGGGTACCAGATGCCCGATGTTAGCAGGGGATGCCGTATTCCTCGGTGGAGTTCATTGGGGCACCAGATGCCCGATGTTTGTAGGGGATGCCGTATTCCTCGGTGAAGTTCACTCGGGCACCAGATGCCCAATGTTTGTAGGGGATGCCGTATTCCTCAGTGAAGTTCATTGGGGCACCAGATGCCCGATGTTTGTAGGGGATGCCGTATTCCTCGGTGAAGTTCACTCGGGCACCAGATGCCCAATGTTTGCAGGGGATGCCATATTCCTCGGTGAAGTTCACTCGGGCACCAGATGCCCGATGTTTGCAGGGGATGCCGTATTCCTCGGTGAAGTTCATTGGGGCACCAGATGCCCGATGTTTGTAGGGGATGCTGTATTCCCCGGTGAAGTTCACTGGGGCACCAGATGCTCAATGTTTGTAGGGGATGCCGTATTCCTCGATGAAGTTCACTCGAGCACCAGATGCCCAATGTTTGCAGGGGATGCCGTATTCCCCGGTGAAGTTCATTGTGGCACCAGATGCCTGATGTTTGCAGGGGATGCCGTATTCCCCGGTGAAGTTCATTGGGGCACCAGATGCCTGATGTTTGCAGGGGATGCCGTATTCCCCGGTGAACTTCACTGGGGCACCAGATGCCCGATGTTTGTAGGGGATGCCGTATTCCCTGGTGAAGTTCACTCGGGCACCAGATGCCCAATTTTTGCAGGGGAACCAGATGCCATCCCCCGCAAACTATCCTGCCAGTTGGTATGCATTGTACTATACTCAAATCTTTAAAGTAGTGTACCATGTCTGTAGTGAAATTCACCATTAAGTGCTTACTCTCTTACAAACTGTTCCCATAATGATATGTTGTGTACTGCATGGTTGGTGTGATCGTCACTCTCTACTTTTAACAGTGATATAGGGGAGATCTGAATAATGCAAAATTGATCTCTCTCTCTCTCTCTCTCTCTCTCTCTCTCACACACACACACACACACACACACACACACACACACACACACACACACAATGTTTGGCATAATACACATGCAATGTACCTCAGCTGCAGTGGCCTTGCTCACTGGGTGATGTCCTTGGGTTACCTTGTACCATGGCTGTGGGGGCAGGGGAGAGGGAGGAGAGAATGATTGGGGGGGGGGGGGGGGGTGAGAAGGACAAATGGATGGATGGAGGGAATGGGCTATAGGTGGTCACCTCAACTACACATAGCAAATGGAAGCAATTTAACTTCAAAGCGGCAGCAAACATTTGTAGCTCACTCCACATCTTAGTGTTGACCACCTTTCCCTTACACGCTGACCTGATACACCTGCTGTCCAAGCTCTGCATCATCTACTGTCCCAAAGTCAACGTCTTCCAACATCTTCTCCACCACCTTACCCTCCCATGGCCTGCATGGTGCATGAGCCAACAATGTTGGAATTAACACTTCACAGCATGACTGGGTAACACTGACAGTAAGAGTTGGAGGTTTGCACGTAACATATACACTGGCATACCCCAAAAAGCTGCCATTTAATTTGCACTACCTCCATATAGCTACACTAGCACATGAAATTAGCTGATAATGTAAATTGATCAATGCAACGTGAAATGTAATTACGTACTTGCTGTACCAGCAACCACTACTTCCTGGCAGAAATGAACGACTGCACAAGAATACTACGGGAATGACTACAAGGATGTGACACATGCATTTGTAGCATGCTGCCTGCCTGTACCTCAAATGAATGATGTATGGCTGGGACTTGAACTCAATCTCTTTCCACTGCCGTGTAACGTCAAGAATGTTATCAACATCTATACAGGCAGAGAAAATATAAGCAATTAACTAATATGAAGAGCAATGAAACTTTAGGCTACATACAATATAGCTGGAACATAGTTGTTCATTCACTTCTTCCTAAGCATTCCTTTTGGGAAACATACTAATAATAGATGAAATGAAGTGCCTAGGAGAAGACCTAGATTGAGTAGATGCGCTTGTTGCTTTTGCATTTGCACAAGTTGAAGAGGACTTGCATGCTAATAACAATGGCATTGCCTCACTTGAACAAATCTGTACTCACCAAGTGAAGTCAGCGCAGTGCCGACACTGAAACAAGAGCTCTGTCCCGACTTACTCTTCCTCCTGGACAGCCCCACTGCAGGCTGGAACTGCAGCAGTGGAGGGAGGTAAGGGGAGCATTGTGAAATTTGGGTACACTATATAACAATTAATGCACTGTTGTTGATTGTATACCATTTGCTTAGCACACCTTGCTCTTTCCAGACATGAGGACTTGCAGCCCATGGCTCCTTGACATGTACCATTCAGAAGGGTTTGGAAGGCCTGAATTAGTGGGGGGGGGGGTTGAAATGCTGGGCGTAAAGGGGTAAGCTTCAGCATGCATGCTTAGAATTTGAGAATCGACAACATTAGATAAATTATACCAGCTGCCAACCATGTGTAGTGTGCATTTCATGTAGCCATGTGAACTTTGACAAACAGCAAAATGGAACAGTAACTGTCAGTAAGACAGTAATTTATTTTGTTTCATGCACTCCTTGCTACAGCAACTCACGCAGCAGGCTGCACAGTTCTTTAATGGTGTGTCCCACACACTGCGAAGTGTCAACCTGCGGCAGTGTATATACACACACAATGAGTGCACAGTGCATGGAAGAAGACACCAAGGCTTATCTTCTGCAACATTTACAGTATGCAATCTTAAATGGTGTTGTCTAGCAATTCCAGCGAAGACCATGTATGGTATAGTGACTAATGATCCAGCTATAAAATAATATTCTGCTGCCTTCTTCAAAGTTGGGCTGCCTTCTTCAAAGTTGGAATGGCCGAAAAGGGAAGTCTGCTGAAATACCCTAATATGCATGTATTAAGCACACAAGGTACAGGGAGGCTGGCGGTGCTAAGACAAGTGCCGCTTCTTTACTTCACAGACATGTGCAACTGCCCAAGAATATATTCATTAATGTCTTGTAAAATGTATTCTCCTGGCCGCACAACATATCAGTGACAGAAGCATAATCCCTGCATGTATGGATGGCCTTGCTTGCTTGTGCATGCCCAATACAAATCTTTGAAATGTAGTTTCTCTTACCAAATATGGCTTTACGGTGAGGTCCAGGATGACAATGTAAATGAGCCAATACTTCTGAGAGAGGTCTTGAATGGACTGCAATATGCATGTGGAAGAGGAGGGAAGCTATCCAAATCAAGCACATAGCCACACCATAGCAATAGAAGTGCTAAATTTGCTCTACTAAGCCAATGCCCAGTCATAGCCTTTTCCCTATGGGCCCCAACAACTGCATGCCCACTGTAATTAATAGTGCACACTATGCAGGTATTTGGGGTTCGACACCTATACATTCCTGGATGAATAGAACCATGCGGAAGTTTATGAATGAGGCTTGATTACTTGCAAACTTATTTACTAAATTCACGAGGCTTCATCTTTATATATAGCCAATTGCAATGTGCATATGGCTCACCGCATCTGGGGGAGGTAGCTCAAGTGGAAGATTATCAAGCAGGGGAGACAGAAGATGAAGAAGTTTCTCATTTGGGTCCATTGGAGTGGGTGCAGGAAGGTCAAAGTCAGTGGCTTCATAGTCACCTTTACTTCGTTCTGTTGTATGACGAGAAGAGGAGAATTTAAACAAGGGGAGCGCATATACCAATTATCATAACTTCAAGACTCTTACACAACGGGCCATACAGCTTGCTGCAGTAAAGTCTCATGACATTTGAGGATGTGGGTGCACAGGATACTTACTTGACTGAATGATGGCTGGTACCACTGGAGAAAGCTCCACATCCAAGCTGGGAAGGGGGCTGGTCTGGGTGAAGGAATGGATAACGGGCAGAATGCCCTCCCTGATGTCATCTGTCTGTACATCTACATCCACCTTCTCAGTGGAGTCACAAGGAATGTCTTCTTCAGGGTGGCAATAATGAACAAACCAACAGCCAAACAAAGCACACACGTAATTTTACTATGCATTATTAGCTATCACAAACAATTGTCACATGATATATATGTCTCGAGGTTGCATGGGTACACAGCTAGGCCACTGCATGCTGCTATGTATCAAGTGTAAATGAAACTATACTGGATTATTATGACTAATTACTGTAACAGATAAATGCAACCATCAGTTCATGCAATCAAGTGCACAGTATACCAGACGAAGGTACCACTTCATGTGCAATTACATGTGATCACCCAATCCTTTAAAACCATACCTAGTTCTCCACCAACAATGGCAACTGCTGGAAGGCTGTATGGCCCTACCCCCACGTGGTTCCCAGCCGCCACACTGACAGCATAGGCCACTCTCTTCTCCAAGAATTTGAGAGTGCACTTGGTGTGGTTTGGTGGGGCCATAATCGTTCCCCCTCTGTACTCCTTGCTGCTGGAAGTGTAAAGAACATGATATCCTGTGAGAGAGTCACTGTTGTAGTATCGTTGCTGCACAGGGGACCAGGAAACAGCAATGGATGGCCCGTCTTCATACACTTCCAGGTGTACATTCTCAGGAGCAGCAACAGGTTCTATTGCAACAACAAGATCAAGCAAGTGCAGATACCAAACTGCCTGTAGCAATGACATCTGTTCCTCATACATGAATTCAATGGACTGTATAATTGGATATTAGACTTGCATGCCGCATGAAAATTAACACACATACTCAGATGCAGTTCCACATTGAATGTGTCTTATATGACACTGAGATAGTGCTCACTGTCTGGTGCTGTCTGCACTGGTACTGGTTCACAGAATGGGCCCCTCCCTGCAGCATTCTCAGCTGCCACCTTCACATGGTACTCAGTGTGAGGTTTCAGTCCAGTCACTGTGTACTCCTCAACCACTCCAGACAGGGGGATGATGTGCGGAGGAGTGTTACTACCACTCACATCATACTCCAGGATGTAGGCAGTGATGGGATCAGCTGTATTTTCCATGGCGGGCTCGTTCCAGCTAAGGTGAATACTGGACGGTGTCACATTGTCAGTTTTGACTGTAACATCACCAGGTGGAACAGCAGAATCTTCATGCAGTCGGTGGAGCAGGAGAAATGAATGAAACACATTACAGCTAGGTCATTTCTTCCTTCATTTACTCAGTAAATTGTATGTTATGGTTCATCAATAGTTATCAAAGCAGAGGCAATAGGTAAGTCATGCTGTGAGTACATGCACATGCATCCTGCTCACCAACAAGGGCTTGGAAGCCGTTGGGTGTGAGGAGAGGGGACTCCACTCTTCTATTGGAGCATGGTAAAATGAATCCGTGTTACAATAACATGTTAAAGGCTTGAGCACTATCTTAGTGTCATGAAATGCCATGTAAGGCTTTTGTAGTATATAACATGCAATTGTAGTGTGCTGTGAATACATTATGTGCAGTGACACACACATACACACACATGCGCGCGCGTGCGCGCACAAGCAACACACAACATGTACAGAGGGTATGTTATACTAACAGCGTAATCTGGTTCACTGCTTCAAAGCTAGAGCTCCTGCTTGGTGGTCTGGACCTGACCCGCTCCTTCAGCCTTAGTTCAGGGCTCTCTCCAAACCCAAGCTGTTCCAAAGTGCTGTCCCAAGGAAGAGGGGAGCCTGAACATTCCAAGGATTGAAAGGAAGTCATGAATAGCAACTCCAGCAGCATGTGAGCCTGCAGATCACGGCTTACTACGCATTACAGAAGCCTCGATAGAACATGGGCACTATAACACTCACATGTATACAGACATGGTGATTGCACAGTAGACACTCTACATGATCAACGTATCATTCCATCATACACTTGTTTACTACAGATCAAAGTAGAATCTTGAGCGTAATCACAGCAGTGGAAGCCTGATGGAAGGGGGTCTCCTACGTAGGTCTGTAGACTGATAGGATAGTGTCTAATCACAGACGTGATCAGGGCCACCATGTCAGAAGACTATGAATCGGTAACAGTTTACTACATTTGGTTACCCTGCCACCTTAATGAAGAGAGTATAATGCAGCTGATGAAGACATCATGCACACATATGCATGGATTGATATGCCCCACATTGTGGTCATTGCCATTGTACAAGCTTTCGTGACACTCAACGCATACAGTCATGTAGTTTATGAAATTCGATACACAGCTGTGGACATGCAGCGGATGCTGTCCGTGTGTGTAATATGTAGTTTGACATAACTGCAACAGCCCTTATAGTAAAAATATGAGGCATGTACATGAGAACCTCCTTCGTGTGTCTATGGTCAAAGCAAGTTTACAAGTGTAGGTGCAAGTGGCATGCACTCTTATCACTGACTAAGCTCCATTTGGTGTGTAATTAGCTATCACACAATAGTCATGGCCATTAGATGTGTACCAAAGTGTGACATGTAGTATTACAGATCAAATGTACTGTCTCAGGAATATCAAATAACATGCTCTCTTCTTTGAAGCTCAGCATTTAGTGGTGTTAACTAGTAATTTATCACCCAAGGCATCCTAGTCTCACTACATGTGTATATGCACTGTGTCACGTACAGGATTAAATGAGGCGTGCACTCCCATGCATGCAATATAAATTCCATCAAATTACATACACCAGTGATCATTACAGGCTTTCACAGTTGCACAACCACTCACTATCTGCATCGGCAAGCTGGAGCAGGTTGTTCGATCTCTGCATGGATGTGCATGGGAACATGCACATGATTTTATACCTGCATGTTTGAGCACACTATGCAATAGGTGTGACATGGTCAAATTACTTGCTCTCACCTCTTCGCCTGCACCATGACTGACACGGAACAGTTCATACTCGTGGTTACCACAGCTAGCACCTGTAGTGTGCAGCATGCACAGTAACGCTGTGTGTACCCCTCCCCCCCCCAATACAAGCCCAATAACGTAGTGTGCCATGTATAGAGGAATGTAGTGATAGTTGTCACTGTTGATGTCACCATGTGCAAAGTACATATGCAATGCATTTTCACAATAGTGCATGTATTACTAAGTTACAATACATGCATATATGTACACATATCAATGGTGGATCAATGTTTTACCTATTTATTTATTATGTAGAATACCCAGCTACACATGCTTGTACCAGTACTCACCTATTTGAGAGGCAAGCTTCATGCATACACGTCTGATTATGTTCCTCACAGGTGATCCAGACTTTACCTATACACACATGTACCAGCAACACACAAATGAATGTGATGTGCAGAATGTCACCTGCACATGGACCCTGCACAGAAAGCATCCTTCATACTACACTAATAGCAGACACAAAAACATGAAATGCTAATTTGAAGGCACTCAGTGGTCAAAGTGATGTGACAACTACACTTGTGGTACACATGTAGCCATGACAACAGCACTTACAACAAGTTGTACTAAGCCTAGCCTCTCACACAACTCCTGACAGAGATAGGTTTCTCTTGTTTGTGTAAGACGTGTAAGGATCATGTAAACAACACAGAAACATGTGCACAACAAGCCATGCATGCTGTAGCATTGCCCAATGGCAATGTGTCCAAATGGTCAAAGCATTGTAGCAGTCAACTAGAACAGCATCTTGTCATGATCATGTATGCGTTCATCATGCATGCATGAGAATGTAGATACATATGCTTGCACTTTGCAATACAAGCAGCTGCCATGTGTAACCTGCGGGCATGTGCATGCTATCTTTGTACTGTGTCCAGTGGTGCATACCCAGATCTCATAGCGTTCCAGTTGCCACAAAACATAGATGCGATGAGCTCCTTCCTCCCTCATGTGTACAGTGTCCTGTATGTATGATGTGTGTTACAGAAAGAAGAAAGAACATGACAGAAAGGTCATCAAACTCCATCGCATGATATTTATGGAGCAGTGTAATTCCACACCGATTCTGTGAGCTCATAGTGGACCAGTGCTTCATCATCCCTGAGTAGAGTCCCATCCTCCTTGTACAGTCGGTAATCTGAGGGACCGAATGAAACAGGCCGTGCCAAGCAGTGGTGTGATAGAATTGAGATAGAGGAGCCATTTGCAATTGCGTGCTCACATCTACGTAACTTAATACATAAGTCTAAATCATGACTTGTTGAAAGCATGTACTCTTCTTTGAGCGCCACAAGACAATGCCTCTTCGCTTTCAGCATCCCAGCTATGCCTCTATGAATAGGTATTACTGACACTCGCCACTTGTTGGCAGCGCGCCACCGGTCAACAACGCGCAATCGACCGACTCACACACAGAGCCGTAGAACGTTAACTTGCTTACCGTCTAGTAGTGATCCGGTGCAGAGCCCGTGCTGGACTTCGAAGTAGACTTTCTTCTTGAGATACTTGACTTTGTTTGCAGTGGGACAGGCGATTTGCCATGGCTGCAACAGGAGGGAAAGCAATTAAGTGAGTGGACCGCTTCTGAAGTGATCGCTGAACAAATCGACGAGGCGTTCCATTTCCCATTCCTCTGCGACGTATACCCTATAGACTCCCCCTCGTGTGCCCATGCTGCGACTAACCTCCGTACCACACGGAACGAGGTCCAAGGATGTTTCCAAGATGACCTTCATTCCGTCAGTATCTTTTATCCAACTATATAGCTGTATAGGAGAAGGCTGAACGGTTGAACGTACCAGGTACGTATACGTATAGCTGCAGCCAGCTGTAGAAATAGGCGTTGTCGAAGCCGCTCTGGCTGCGATGCGTGTGCACCTACAGTCCAATCGCCCTGGTGATAGGGTGGAATTGGAACGGAAATGGAATGTAAGCAGAGAAAGTGTTGCTTATTCAAGCACTGTGGCGTTCTCCAACGCGCTCACGCACTATGGCGCGTAAGCCCAAGCTGTGTCACACAGGCCTCGGAGGCGCTGACCGGAACGCTGGCAATCTTTATAAATAATTAATCACATTTCAATGTGTTCTACTCTGCCTTATAGCCGTTGTGTCCCCTTTACACACATCAGTTAAGCACACCATGCAACCTATAGACAAGCAGCACTTGAAGTACAAACATCACAGTGTGTACAAGGGCTCCATGCATTGACTCTTTGAATGTCACCCATATGCATGTGTCAGTGATACCTCTCTGTCGTGAACACGCTGGGCAGTTTGGGAAAGTGGGTACTGTTCATTAGAGTGCTGTCCTGAATTCGTGATCAATTATGCAGGGTCGACGTCCAATGCCCAATGGAGGGGGCTCCACTGTATGCATAATATTATACCCTGTATAGGATCTGTACCCATGCAGGCGTCATGCATTTTATAATAATACACAATATGTTACTGAATGGCCATGAGCAAGCACTTCTAACATAATATCACACATTTACCAAAGCCAATAATTGAAAGGTTATATGTTATACAGCGTATAGCAAGAATGCAAATCTACACATAATGTACTTAGGACAAAAGTTGTATTATATTTCAAAAATGTATAAAACTGAATGCAAGAGTGTTATAGAGCAGCATCGTAGTTTGTATTGCTTATGTAGTAAGTTGCAACTTGTTAATAACTGCAGATTGCTTGATGCATATTGTCGCTAATGTGAACACATCCCTCCGTGCTCATGCGTCCAGTATGGGTTCAGAACGTCTGGCTCTGTAAGACACGGGTAACTGTGAAATGACAGCAAGGAGCTTGAGACAGCAGGACCACACTGAGAAATGTTTGCAGGTTGCTGCTGCAGGAGGAGGAATGGAATGCTATCCATACCATAATAGTCAAGGCTGCCTTGTAAATAGAGTACTTGCTTTATACAGATGTGTATATACATAGCTATATACATACCTCATCCAGGATTTGCTGCTGCTGAATGTATATCTTGATAATGTGCATTATATCAAATGCCCTGGGAGTGGATGCGCGAAATGCTTCAATCCCACCAAAGTCCTGTGAACAGCAATGGAGTAAGAGGAAGCAGACCAAGACAATGGGATGAAACGTACAGATAAAGGAAGGGATAAAGAGGGGAGGTTGGACAATGGAGGAAGGGGAGAAGGGGAAAATGATACAAGATGCAATTGAGGGGAAATTAGTTGTAAAGGGTTCCCGGCTACTCAGTTTAAGCTCCTGTAATGTTTCCAATTAACTCACCACTGTAAAGGAATCTTGAGAAGCATGTAAGCATTTTATTGCACTGTAGGATCTCCTGGTCATCTCCTATATACATATCAAGGTATCAGCAAGTTAATTTGTGCTTTTTCCATTCACCCTCCTCACTCAATTGTAACCTACAGTACACTCTACAGTTTACAAGCAATGTAAGATGTATGTGGGAATCACACTATTGGTGGAACTCTCCAGTACACACCTCCACAGTATCACCATCGTAGCAGCCATAGGCAATCTCTTTTGGTCCCACTCCAAAGACACCTTTCTTCATCCTTGGTACAAAGGTCCCCATTACAGGAACCTGTGCATGTGATTAAATGCTGAATACTTAATTGTGAAGTTGTACTGGTATGTAGCTAGTAGTAGGCAGATGACCATGACTTTGAAACCACATAATCATGGGTTATTTATGCAATTTGGTCTATACAGAACCGTTTAATGATGCTATTTGCCAGAGTTGTGCATAATGCAAGCATCAATACAATAGTTCTGTTCCACACATGTACAATACATATATATACACTAGTGCATAAACATGCAAAATTATAATTGCATACTGTAGAAGAGTGCATGCAGGAAAGCTTGCCTTAATGTCAAAAAACACTCCATTACAAGCTGGCAGGTCAGCCATACACCGACGCAGCTCTGCTTTGGCTGTATCCTTTGTTGCAGTGATATCTCCTCTGTATTTCTACATAAACAATGGGTTCAATTTGATAAAATTTATCATTTTAGTATCAGACAGTTACCAGACAGGCCTGTAGAAACTTATGTCCAATGAATGGAGGTGTATGCAACCCTGCATGAGCTATGCAATCAAGCACCAGTAGTGAACCTGTCCATTAAAGTGGTAAAAGTGAGCAAGGTGCGGTACCTTGACAGCGGCCTTTCTCATGCTCTTCTTCCTCCGTAGCTTGTTTGGAAGGTAGCTGGGAACCACTCTGTGGAAAAGGCAGTACGTACCAAAGTCAACTTCAAATCTACAAAAATTGTGCAACCTGTATGCAGTCAAGCACCAATTAGAATGCATGCACATTGGAGAGTGGTTTGTTCCACAGTACGCACTTAATAAACTAGCTACTTATGCACAATGGTATTAGCATGCAATTGTGCATGTCACATACACGTCTCCCAGTCACATGCAGGTCATGTGATGGTCAGGGGATGGTTGTGTGATCATTATGACATCATCACTTACCATCCTGTAATGGGCATGTGCCGGTCATGTGCCGGTCATGTGCTAGTCATGTGCTGGTCATGTGCTGGTCATGTGCTGGTCATGTGATAGTCATGTAATGGTAATACTGCATTTGTCTAGCTTACCCATCTACATTAGCTCCAGAATCAGAATCACCATCAACTTGCTCTGCCTGGCACTTGCACATCAGAGCAGCAATCTGGAAGAGATCAAAATACACAAGAATTTGATTGACGACATTGTATATATAGTTACAGCACTAACTGCACAGTCATGCACTACATTTAGCACAGTGTACCTCAGCTGCAGTTGCCTTGTCCACTGGGTGATAGCCTTGGGCTACCCGATACCATGGCTGGGGAGACAGGAAAGAGGGGGAGAGATGGGAACGGAAGAAAGGAGAGAGAGGAAAATACAGAAAGGGAGGGACCAGAGTGGGAGGGAGAATAAGAACCACAGAGTAGTATAGAGAGCATGTAATCAAGTAATGCAAGTACTTTCAGTCTTAGGATCCAGCCTTCTCAGAGAGAGAGAGAGAGAGAAGCTCAGTATTGCCCATCTCTCCCTGTACTAACCTGATACACCTGCTGTCCAAGCTCAGCATCCTCCACAATCCCAAAGTCAACATCTTCTGTTATCTTTGCCACCTTGCTTGTGTACGGCCTGCATGTACAGAGCATGCGAGACAGTAGTAGCCCATTAGTTGCTACATTAACTATATAATAGTAATTTATATAAGGGCTGGCTCATTGCAATGCTATATAAAACAAGTACATATAGACCCTACATCCTCATATGCATTTATATTGCTACAATATTCACTGCATGTACACATCCATACACAGCAACACATGCAGCTCTATAGTGTACAATACCATCATACCTCATGTGAACAATGCATGGTTCAGATGGGAGCTCATTCTCTGTCCAAGTCTTGGTCGCTTGCAACAAGTAATCAACATCTGTAGTCACGAGCAGTGGGCACTATTTAATAGAGTGCATGGTTCTCGTCTTCACATGCAGGTGGCGAGGCCATGTGGTCAGCATTTTGTGTAAAGGTTGAATACTAGAACTATCAACTGCACATGCAAGTATGCAATAGATCCTGTTACTGTGATAACGGGAGTTCTAAGCGATGTTTTTAAAACTCGTAGACTTTCTCCTGCATTTCGCGCGGGGTCTAAATCATTTAGTTACGGGTGTCTAAATCCCATAGAACCCTCTATAGTAGAGAAACTGCAACTGTGATAACAATAGTAGCGCCATAACATACGATACAATGCATGGGTTGCCTGGCTTACTCATTTCATTGATAAGCAGGATACAGCAACAATCCGGCTACCAACCAGAGCCAAGAAATTGGAACTGCAGCTGGTTACGAGCTACGCAGGAAACAGGCTATTAAGTACACGGCTCTGGGAAACGCTGTGGCTGACGTGGCTGACAGTGAGTAAGCTTATGCTTAGCTGACACGCCACATCCACTGCCAACCTGTAGGAAAGGTCCACTGCGAGACGAACAACCCAACTTGAGACCAGAGTCACACGACGTTTTCTTCACCACTGTCAGGAGTAACTTTGGGATCTATAACACTTAAATGCTGACCAATCGGTGTCTCTGAAGATGTAGACCACTCAGCACACGGGCGCTTCGTGCCCTCGTGCCTCATGCTCTATATCTCAGAGACACCTCTTGGTCAGCAGTTAAATATTACATAGGGGTACTGGTGGTGGTGTCAGTGGTAGTGGCAGCTCACTAGTCAGCCTATTCAACTCACCTAGGGATGTTGACAGAGCACTGCCCACACTGAAATAAGGCTTGTTTCCCTTCCTACTCTTCTTCCTGGACAGACCCACTGCTGGTTGGAACTGCAACAGGTGAACAGGGAGGTAAGGGAGGAGTGCAGTACCATTCCCTTTATTGCTGCCCTAAGCCTAATCAAATGACTATGGATTATTTATACTATGCAGGTAGAATGTCATCCTAGCACAGTATACCCTCCTTACCACATGGCTCTGCCCTAAGACATGGGGAGGGCCTAGCTTGATAGTATTGTATATGCTCTCTGTTTCTGGTATAGCACAAACACTGTACATGCATGTACACATATGCACCACGTATACATATGCATGTATACACAAACCTTGCTCTTTCCAGACATGAGGACTTGCAGCCCATGGCTCTTTGACAAGTACCACTCAGACGGGGTCGGGAGACCTGTGATAGTGAGGAAGGAAGGAAACGGGAGCATGAATTCATATGAACATACAAAGAAAATGGGGAATGGATATAATTATTTGTACAATGCATCATTTAGTGTATAATTGTTGCTTGCAGTGACATTATGTATCATGGTACACTATAGATTATATGCAATGTGTAGTATGTAACTCACGGAGTAGAGTGCACAACTCTGAGATTGTGAGCTGCACTTGCTGTTCAGGATCAACCTTCATGAGTGCAAGATGCATACATACATGTTACATATGTGCAGGAATCTTGACAAACTTCATACGCTGTGAGTACAACCAGTCAGCACCATGCAAAAGCCATGTATGTTTAACCATATGTACCCAGGGTCTCCAGAATCCTCACCAGGTAGGGCAAGACAGCAAGGTCCATGATGGTAATGTAAATGAGGCGGTACTTCACAGGGATATCTCTTCCAGACTGTGCAAGTGAACGACAATGTCAAACAATTACTATAGTGAATGGCACAATGTCATAAAAATGGCTGTACACAAAATTTGTAAATCTTTGAGACGAAAGTTCATAAAAACACTCAAAATCAGACTCATAGCCCACAGGCAAAATTGGCAAGGCATAAATAAGCACAATTCATACAGCAAGATACCACATCTTTTCAAATGGCATCTATTCACAGCATATGCATCGTTTTTTTAACTTAGAGCAGATATGTGGCCATGCGGTTTAAACCCCTGCAATACTGTCAACCACACCTAGCAACACATAAAATTTAATACCAGATAAAGAGCAGGCTTTTGGAAACATACTGGTGGTACCACGGTCAGGTTGTCCAGAATTTGTTTCACACGATGCACTATCAGCTCGATTCTCGGGTCATCATCCTCACCTGGAGCTAAAAACAGATAAGAACAGGCACTTTAGCATAATTTATGTAACCATTACTACAAGAATCATTAGAAGTCAAAGTGCACTGCTTGCCTGACTGCTATGTATGTATGTGTATGGTAGCATTCATTTGCAATTTTCTATAGTACCTCCAACAATGGCAACTGAAGGAAGGCTGTATGGCCCTATCCCGACATGGTTAGCAGCTGCCACACTAACAGCATAGGCCACTCCTGTATCAAGAAAGTCTAGAGTGCAGCTGGTCTGGTCTGGCTGGACGTCAAGGGTTCCCCCTTTGCACTCCTTGCTGCTGGTTGTGTACAGGACACGATAGCCAGTGAGAGAGTCACTGTTGTAGTATTGTGATTCCAAAGGGGACCAAGAGACAAAGATGGATGGCTTTTCTTCAGACACTTCCAGCTGCAAATTCTCCGGAGCAGCAACTGGCTCTATAGTTAAGAGATGTTAGTGGAGAGTCAGATACATATTTACATGCTCCAGTGAGCAATGAACAGCTAATTGGCAGAAGAATGTTGGCTAATAGCATCGAATGTCACAAATAAACCAGAACTCACTGTCTGGTGCTGTCTGCACGGGCACTTGTTCACAGAATGGGCCCCTTCCTGCAGCGTTCTCAGCTGCCACCTTCACATGGTACTCAGTGTGAGGCTTCAGTCCAGTCACTGTGTACTCCTCAACCACTCCAGACAGGGGGATGATGTGTGGAGGAGTGTCACTACCACTCTCACCATACTCCAGGGTGTAGGCAGTGATGGGACCATTTGTAGTCTCCACTGGAGGAGGGCACCAGGTGAGGAGGAAGCTTGAGGATGTCACACTGTCTGGCACTATCTTCACTTCACTCGGAGGAGCAGAAGGAACTGTGAGGGGCAGAGGTTTCCAATAACACAATTTTAATGATTGTCAAAATGATCTATGCATGGCAATGCACATTGCATAATATCATGGCATGGCTGCAAGAATAGCATTCTGGAATGCACTGGAAACGAATGAATGCGAAGCAACTGAACTGCAGACAGTGGGAGGTGCTACAAGCAAGCTGGCATCAAGAGCAATCAGGTACACAGAGTCAGCCAGCATGTGAGAGAATGGAGCTACAATTATACTACGACACAGAACATTACATTTTGGAATATTGCGAACAGGCCAGAACACACACTATAGCACTGAAACTTGCATGAGCTCAAATAAAAGAGCAATGACAGCCCGGGCCTGTATGACTGAGGTGCCACTGGAGAGACATGTAAACAGAACTCACTGTCTGGTGCTGTCTGCACTGGCACTGGTTCACAGAATGGGCCCCTCCCTGCAGTGTTCTCAGCTGCCACCTTCACATGGTACTTAGTGTGAGGTTTCAGTCCAGTCACGGTGTAGTCCTCAACCACTCCAGACAGGGGGATGATGTGTGGAGGAGTGTCACTACCACTCTCACCATACTCCAGTATGTAGGCAGTGATGGGGCCATTTGTAGTCTCCACTGGAGGAGGACACCAGGTGAGGAGGAAGCTGGAGGATGTCACACTGTGTGGCACTATCTTCACTTCACTTGGAGGAGCAGAAGGAACTGTGAGGGGCAGAGGTTTCCAATAACACAATTTTAATGATTGCCAAAAGTGATCTATGCATGGATATGTACATTGCATAATATCATGGCATGGCTGCAAGAATAGCATTCTGGAATGCACTGGAAACAAATGAATGCGAAGCAACTGAACTGCAGACAGTGGGAGGTGCTACAAGCAAGCTGGCATCAAGAGCAATCAGGTACACAGAGTCAGCCAGCATGTGAGAAAATGGAGCTACGATTATACTACGACACAGAGCATTACATTTTGGAATATTGCGAACAGGCCAGAACACACACTATAGCACTGAAACTTGCATGAGCTCAAATAAAGAGCAATGACAGCCCTGTATAACTGAGGTGCCACTGGAGAGACATGTAAACAGAACTCACTGTCTGGTGCTGTCTGCACTAGCACTGGTTCACAGAATGGGCCCCTTCCTGCAGCGTTCTCAGCTGCCACCTTCACATGGTACTCAGTGTGAGGCTTCAGTCCAGTCACTGTGTACTCCTCAACCACTCCAGACAGGGGAATGATGTGTGGAGGAGTGTCACTACCACTCTCACCATACTCCAAAATGTAGGCAGTGATGGGACCATTTGTAGTCTCCACTGGAGGAGGGCACCAGGTGAGGAGGAAGCTTGAGGATGTCACACTGTCTGGCACTATCTTCACTTCACTCGGAGGAGCAGAAGGAACTGTGAGGGGCAGAGGTTTCCAATAACACAATTTTAATGATTGCCAAAAGTGATCTATGCATGGATATGTACATTGCATAATATCATGGCATGGCTGCAAGAATAGCATTCTAGAAGGCACTGGAAACAAATGAATGCGAAGCAACTGAACTGCAGACAGTAGGAGGTGCTACAAGCAAGCTGGTATCAAGAGCAATTGGGTACAGGGAGACAGCCATGGAGCTACATACTACGACACAGAACATCACATTTTGGAATATTGCGAACAGGCCAGAACACACACTATAGCACTTGCATGGGCTCAAATAAAAGAGCAATGACAGTCCTGTATAACTGAGGTGCCACTGGATTGTAATGTGCTGTAGAAACATGTGAACAGAACTCACTGTCTGGTGCTGTCTGCACTAGCACTGGTTCACAGAATGGGCCCCTCCCTGCAGCGTTCTCAGCTGCCACCTTCACATGGTACTCAGTGTGAGGTTTCAGTCCAGTCACTGTGTACTCCTCAACCACTCCAGACAGGGGGATGATGTGCGGAGGAGTGTCACTACCACTCTCACCATACTCCAGGATGTAGGCAGTGATGGGGCCATTTGTGGTCTCCACTGGAGGAGGGCACCAGATGAGGAAGAAGCTGGAGGACGTCACATTGTCTGGCACTATCTTCACTTCACTCGGAGGAGCTGTGGGTGTTGTGAGGAACAGAGGATGGAAGAGAAGCAATGTTGACACAGTATGGTAAACATATAATGAATCAGCATAAATTTGAATGAAACTATGCCAACAGTGGAATACAAAGGTGCAGCATATCAATGAGTACAAGTGTAATGCATGTAGGAAACAAGTAAATGAAGCATAGGTTGCTGTTTCAAACAGTGTATGATGTAGGCACTCACTATCTGGTGCTGTCTGCACTGGCACTGGTTCACAGAATGGGCCCCTCCCTGCAGTATTCTCAGCTGCCACCTTCACATGGTACTCAGTGTGAGGTTTCAGTCCAGTCACTGTGTACTCCTCAACCACTCCAGACAGGGGGATGATGTGTGGAGGAGTGTCACTACCACTCTCACCATACTCCAGGATGTAGGCAGTGATGGGGGCATTTGTGGTCTCCACTGGAGGAGGGCACCAGGTGAGGAAGAAGCTTGAGGATGTCACACTGTCTGGCACTATCTTCACTTCACTTGGAGGAGTAGAAGGAACTGTGAGGGATATAATAGAACAAGCTATGATGAATTACTGCATACTGCAAAATGTGTGACTGTAACATTTCTCAAAATACTGAACCTTTTCATTATGGGGAAAAAGAAAATTATTGTTTGTGAGCAAAGTTTCAGAAACTATGCTCCAGTATGCAATGCACAGTATCATAGCTGTTGTCTGTGGACCATAAAGCCATGAGCCAGGCCCTGTGGTAATTCACTAAAACACTTGCAGTGCACAATAGCTACACATGACAACCATTGGTGTAACATGCGGAATTCATTCTTACAATTAATATTGCGGTCAGTAAATCTTCTGTACTGACAGAAATTAAAGTCAAATACATGCAGGGCACCGCATGCAGAAAAGAGGTTAATGCAGAAACAAAACTGATATGCCTGGTACAGTTCGGTTCATTATAGAAGACCACATTCAAACAGTGCATGCTGTAGGCACTCACTGTCTGGTGCTGTCTGCACTGGCACTGGTTCACAGAATGGGCCCCTCCCTGCAGCGTTCTCAGCTGCCGACTTCACATGGTACTTTGTGTGAGGTTTCAGTCCAGTCACTGTGTACTCCTCAACCACTCCAGACAGGGGGATGATGTGCGGAGGAGTGTCACTACCACTCTCACCATACTCCAGGATGTAGGCAGTGATGGGGCCATTTGTGGTCTCCACTGGAGGAGGGCACCAGGTGAGGAGGAAGCTGGAGGATGTCACACTGTCTGGCACTATTTTCACTTCACTTGGAGGAGCTGTGGGTGCTGGAAGATCTATACAGTGGGCAGAAACACATGTTATTGTGCCTGTGTCTATTATACGACATTGAGTTTGTATGCATGCACAACTGCACGCCAATGCACATTATTTGCATCATTTATAGTAACACAAATGCAGTTAGGGACATTCTGCAGCATTAGGGGTAGTCACATGTAAGCTAGGCCAGTCAGGAATGGAAAATTGGCTCTGCCATTATTGCTACTACACACATAGAAAATGGAGAATCAGAATAATAGAATCCCACTGCGTGCTACGCATTTCAGAACTTCCTGAATGGCAATACACCAGTGCTGCTATGTGCTACGGCTTAGTCACTACAAAATCAGAACTCACTGTCTGGTGCTGTCTGCACTGGCACTGGTTCACAGAATGGGCCCCTCCCTGCAGCGTTCTCAGCTGCCACCTTCACAATGTACTCAGTGTGAGGTTTCAGTCCAGTCACTGTGTACTCCTCAACCACTCCAGACAGGGGGATGATGTGTGGAGGAGTGTCACTACCACTCTCACCATACTCCAGGATGTAGGCAGTGATGGGACCAGTTGTAGTCTCCACTGGCTGGTGATGCCAAGCAAGCTCGATGCAAAGCTCTGGTATGGGTGGACTCCATGCAATGTGGAAACTGGACGATGTCACTTTCTGGGATGAAATCCTTACTTTGCCTGGGTGATTGCAAGCACTGTCAGAATCTGGGAAGGAGAAAAGGCAGAGATGAAGGTGACATAGAGATAACATTTACAGGTAACACGATGCATTCAGATCCCGAGAGAAATGGTAACAGTCAGAGGTGGTAGATAAAGAATTAAGAAAAGAATTACAATCTGCTGACCATAAGATTGGTTTACAGACTGATACTTGCAGTGCAGATTACGTACAACTAACACTGCATAGTAATGGTCTATACATTTAAATATGCTGTGTCCAATTCCAACAGTTCTTACCATTCCCTGGTGTTCGGATTGGGCTGGGTTCAGGCAGTAGCCTACAAGTAACAGGAAGATAATGGTACAGGTATTAAGCTGGCTGCTACCTAATCATCTGGTCAAGAGAACTTACACAGCTGGAGGAACGGGCTCAGGAGTAGGACTTGATGTACTAGACCTCTGGATCCCAGGACTCGGTGCTCTAGACCTTGACTTCTCCCTCAGTAGCAGCTCAGGCCTCCCATCAAACTCAAGCTGTTCCAGGGTCTTGTCTCTGGGCAGTGGTGGCCCTACAAATGATACAATAGAAGTTATGCATCATTAACAGGGTGATAGCTGTGATTGCTGGTTACATCATCCTATATGCAGGGTTATAATGAACATGGGATGGACTGTAATGGAAAGGACTACAGCTGGGAGCACATGCTATCACATTTCTGAAATTATGCTGTTCACATGTCTTTGAACTACAGCATGTATTGTCAAACACTGGATGTAAAAGCACATACAGTACATATATACAAGTTATGAATGCATGCATATTATCAATGCAGCAAAGCTTAATTAAATTGCCCATAATTTAAGTAGAAAACGTCACATTAGCACAAGCATTTGCATGCATGCACAGTAGCACCTGCATATAGATTACTGTGTATGCATATTATTCATGTATACACACACACACACACACACATGCACACACACACACACACACACACACACACGCGCGCGCGCGTGCACGCACACACACACACACAAACACACACGCACACACACACACACACACGCACACGCACACACACACACACCTTGACCACTGGAATTCACTGCTAGCAAAGAGGTACTGGAACCCTGCATAAAAACAGCAACAAAACATTGAGAGCAGTACATTCCTGCATTAGCTCCTCAGAACACTTAAAGAATACTGACAGTATTATACCTTCCATGCATATTAACTGTATAACTCTATAGTACAAGGCAATAGTATACAAGTATACATGCACACAGCACACAGGACATGAGGATACTTCCACTTCTCACTTCTGATCCAGAACTGGAATGAGGATCAAACAAGTCATACATGTCAGGACTTCCCGCCTCAAGACCTGCATACCAAAGATTGCAGTGCACCACATTCATACTTTGAATGACTCAGCATCCTTACAAATACAGCATCAAAGTGGCCACTGCATGGCCTTACAGTGAGGCAAAGTGTAAAGCCTGGAATGCAGATTGAAGTGGACACTGTGCAATAGAGTATGTAGTGATGTCACTGGAGCTATGGTGGGTGTGGAAAGTAGTATACTTTTGAATGCAAAACATCATTTGCTATCAATATAGTAGCCCGTATATTGTCCATGCATACCACATATAGCCCCAGTGACAAATTCTATATTCCACGGTCCATTCCACACTACATTATACTATTCCATATTGCTTCCCAAGTTTTACACTTCAACATACGTACAGCAATGGTTTCCTAGTAAATGTGTTATAATCCTTCAGCTGAATTGTGTCTAACATACCCAGCACAGAGGATAGTTTCTTCCACACATTTTCAATAATTGCTCCAACCCGAGCATTTGATTTCACCTGCAAATAAAAATCACAGTAGTAATCCTCAGACACGGAAGGTGTGTGGGGGGAGGGCTGGGGGGGTGAGTGAAGCATGAATTACACCATATAGTTATAAAACAAAAATCTTGCCCGCAGATCTTTGTTTTGAAACAATGGACGCACAATAAGCACACCAGACTTCATTGGTCCTTATGCCAATATATAAGGACAGCAAAATGCGACTGCACTAAGCTATTACAATCCAAACACTTTGAATATTTGACATAATTTGCACATTCATCATACGATAGGTGTTGCCAAGAAGATTTACAAATGGCATCATGTGTTAGAATAGACACTTGTGGCCTGTGACAGTTTAAGCTCTTCAGGCTCACCCAGACGTCAACTTGCTGCTGCTTCCAAAGCACAGTGATGCATCGCACACCCTCTTCCCTCAGGTACAGCGTGCTCTACAATGTACATTTACAGGAGACAACACTTACAGTACAATCATATACCACTTAGCCTAGCTCGATGCCCCCACAACACAATCAATGTCTGATGGCCTATGACATGTTTCTTCTTACTGTGACAGCTAGATTTTTGGCTCAATCATCTTATCATCATATAATCTGATATTGATGGACCACTAAATACAACACTATGGTGATTAATGCCAGTGACTGATCTACTGCATAGCAACAATTTGCACCCTGTTACTAATGGTCACAGAATGTTGTATGCACAGGGGGTATCTGTGTGTATTAGCTACACCACAGCACAGCCTGCATGTTATGGCAATGTGTACATACTTGGTTACCCAGAGAACATAAAGCACGCAGTTGGTCTGAATTGATAGATGGTTTCTAAAGCAGGTTTCATGATTCTCTGGTCATAGCCAAAATGGCCCTTGACCTAAACAGAGATACATCTGAATAGACAGACAAGTGAGGTTATGGGCTTATATAAGAAAATGAAGCCTACTATGCCAGAGGAAGAAAGGACAAAGTTTAGGACTTGAGGGCATAGTACAAGTGAAGTTAAGGGTTTAAGCAATGATCTGACTTGGCTTTATAGATGTAGAGGGCAGATATAAACAATAATGAGCTATTTAAGAACAACCAGGTAACTATATTAAATGAGAATGAACTGTACTACTGAACTATACTGCTCACATTTTCAAAGACTCCATAGTCATTCAGCTTGTGACCATCTGGTATCAAAGTGTTGTCAATCGTGTATAGTTGGTATTTTTCTGAATGGAATGCAAAAATGAGCATTGAATAACTGAACAATACCCCTGGGCTGTTGCAATACCTTACCACTTAGCTATTCGGCTAGCTATTTACGAAACTTTCATCCCAAATCAAAGCACTAGCTCACCAGCCAAAGACGTGTCTTCAAACTCAGGATAATCTTCTTTAGCCTTAAAGAAGATCATGTTCTTGGCAAAGTCACCATGGACATTAGCAGCAGCAGTAATGGTTACCTGTAGATGCATGTGGGAGTGCAGTAGGGCTAGGCATTATGATCAGCTAGAACAACATACATGCATGCAATTCTTCTTCAAGAATTTCTTTGGATCACACAATGGGGTTGCAACAATCATGATAAATGCATCTCACATCAATCATATATACACCTCTTGGCCACAGTCTGTAGCTATATTCAGTTACCTAGCTGTCTAAAGGTGGTAACTGATTTGGACCGTGTAAGACAGCCGCTATTCTAACGGCCAGCCTTTCTCGCTCTCTCTCAAATACACTACATCGCAGACTACTTCTGTAATGCAGCCATCTCTCTACAATGGCCACCTAGTAGAGGCCGTCTTAGACAGGTTTTTACTCTGCACTAAACGAGAAATTAACACTATCCGTCACACAGCAAAATTTAGCTCAATATAATTGCGGATCACGACTGTAGCTAACCTGCGCGTCGGGGGGGACGCCTTCCAGGGACGTTTGAAGGAGAACTTCTATCCCTATGTTGTCTTCGTGATCAGCCATTTCTCTGTAGCTATAGTGCGCTTCGGCTCGGGCTCGCACTCTCGTTTTATGTGACAATCCGGTGCAGCACATGTAGGGTTTCCTTGAAATGTACGGAATGACTGCAATGCTGTTGATTAGCTGGGGCCAGAGTCCGCTCAGTTCCAGCCGATTCCACCCTTTCCGAAACCCTCCACCGTCCATCATAAACTTATTAATAGATTGTGAGATGGTGGTGGAGCGCGGGGAGGTGCAGAGAATCCCCTTAAATTTAGTGTTTGCAACTCCGCAGCATTCCATCGCGCATGATGTAATAGCCAAATTAACCCCTGGGCCACAGTACGTGACCATATCGGAGGGTACTTCCTGCTAAATTACGAAGAGTGGATGCATAGCCATAGCTTTTGGAAGGACTATCTATTACTATCTGTATCTCCTAGCTATTGCTATACTTGGTGTTTTGAAACCGAACTTGCAAAGGAGTCACACAGAGTGGGTGGGTGTATTTATCAAAATGTGATCTTATTTATGGGGACAGTGATGCAGGGTGAGAGTAAACTATGCTATATATTTCGATGGACTGACATTGCATTTTATTGTTGGTGCCATTCCACATGCATTGCCCAAGGAATCTAATTAACAGAGCTATTATTATGTCATACTGTGGCAGTGCTGTGTGTCGTGCATGCATGCATGCAGCTAACCCTTTGCCAGACTTGGAGCAGCCTTAATGTAGAGCTTATATGTGGTGCCCCCTAATACTTCATTGAGTCTTAAGTTGGACCACACCGCACATTAAGCTGTAGTTGTGTCAGACTATCAGCATAAGACTTCATCATCCAATGAATATGAATCCCTATAGTGGGGGGAATAGGAAACACATCAGGGTGCATGCCGCACACTTCCAACTACAGGTTATCAGGCCAAGCGTGGGGTCATCTGGTCCAGGATAGTCAAATGTGCATTCCTTTCTTGGCTTCACATCACCCACTGTATAGCCAGAAAATCCCCATGTCTACTATAGGCATAGATGGTATTGGACAACCTTGGGCTTCCTTACACCATGCAGCCAACACCTAGCAGGTTATAGCATGCTAAACAGGGCAAGGCTGTATCGCTTTTATCAATACAGTGAAACCTGAGAATAGAGACATTGGTCTTACGTGAGAGCTCTGCTTCCAAAGTTCAGATAGTGTTACTGTGGTACACAAGATAAGGTCTTTATTCTAGGTTGTGAATATGTCAACAAGAGATCACAAAGCAACTCACCATACAGATAGGTATGCTAGATGAAGTTGATCTATTGTTACTCTTAAATACCATCTTTGGATCGTCGCAGTGGTGAGACACATGAGGGTGTGTGTGTGTCTATGTTTGGGGGAATTGACCATGGTGCATTGTGCATTGCCTGCCACTGGATATGACTGCGTGTGCTCTCCAGCCTGATGTGTCAGGACGTGACCTCACAGGAAACTGTGAACAAGTGTGAGAGCATTACCGTGCCAAACAGCATCTAACATAAGCACCGAAAAGCATAGGCTTCAATCATATGCACAGTATGTCAGTCATTTGATTCAACAATGTATTGAAATACAGCAGAACCGGTCCAAACCGGCCATGCCATAGCATCACCTGGTCACAGTAGACAGGTGACTGCATTGCAGGGGTGCCATGGATTGCTTCACTGCTGTTTGGGGCCCAGAGAAGGCTGGCTGACTTCTATACATTGACCACTAATCACAAATTCCCTTGTATACAAAGGTGACAACATGTATAAGAACACCCTGCCTCAGGAAAGCCTTTGACCTTGCTTTATATATATAGACAATCTGATACATGTAGGCAAGAGAGATAAGAGATCTCTTATCTACTCTTGATGTAGGATGATGTGAGGTCACTCCAAGTTATGAAGAAGGGCTATTGAAGGAAGAGGATAAGGCAGTGAAGCAATGGCCAAGGCATGTACCCATTGCAACTGAAAACAAGTGAGGCATACCACAAGATGTTACTCTATTACACAGTCACATGAAGACTCACCAGCACTACAACCTATACATGGCAGGCCTCAAGATAGTAGGATACAGTTTAATGGATGGCAAACATTACCCCCATACTCAACAAACTGTACACATACCACTGGGAAACACCCTCCTCCACCACTTGTGGGATGGGATGGGATCCTGATTGAACAGATTTACAGAAGAGACAGTTGAGGTTGCAGGACATTTCAGCCCAAAAATACCCTTCTTTAGCCACAAATTACAAAACCAAACTGTTCAGCCCACATCTGGATGTGGTAATGAATCACCCGTTCTATCGCTCTACTACCTTTCAGTTAACACACAGTGCACAACACACAGGGTTAAGTGCTGACACCAAGGTACATGTATCTGCACACAGGATGCATCACGTTCTGCACTGCATGGGCCACGAGCGAACACACACAGTGTACTCGATGGGACAATCCATGCCTCAACAGCTTTGTACATGTACTGACTATAGGCAGGCTCTCCAAATAGAGTAGAATGTGATCATAACAAACTGAAACAGCTAGTACCGGTATACATCTGAGTAATCAACAGTTATACATAGTCTAACAGTCCATAATATAGTGTACAGTGTACTCCTTAGCTGAAGGCATTCTCGCACCACTCGTTCTCCTTTCTAATTTGCTCCTCCTCCTCAGGCGTGAAGTCATTCTGGATGTTAAAAGTCTTGCGAATCTCCTCAGGGGTTTTCCCTATAAAGACAATATCAGATCAAAACTACTATTGACTCTATTTGACCACAAATGCATGCCTGGAAGACAGGTGAGTGAATGGAGAGATCCACAATCTACCATAGATAACCGCACTATGATACAAAGCTATTGAAGATACAAGCCTCAAGCATTCATGTAGTAAGACACACTCTTACTGTGAACGGGTACATGAATCACTAACACTGCACAGACAGCACACGTGTATTGTGAATGGGGTTTGTATGCTAGGGATAGGGTACTATGTGGAAATATTCACAACAAAAAGAAGACCCTAGAATAACACCACATATAGAAGAATAATATGAATCAGCTATGAACACGTGGTATGGTGCATTGGTAAATGAATAATTATGTTTTCCAATGGCCACTACACCCTGAAAGGAGATGACAAGATGGGGATACTTGGACTCATAGAAAGAATTCTTGCTCTGCTACCACCCCTACTGATACGAGTGTGTGTGTGTGTGTGTGCGTGTGTGGGCAAAGTGTGTGCATGTGTATGCCCATGTATGTATGAGGGTGTGAGTGTGTGCTTGCATTCATGTGGTACATGTACGGGTGCTGTGTATGTGAGTGCACCGTAACGGGAGTGCATGACATGCATTCCTTCCCATACCCACTGCATACTGTACATACATACCCTTTATCATGTTTGCTACGGTCTTGCAGGTTACATCCAGCAGCCCCTTGATGTCCAGATAGTTGGCAGCCTGTACAAGAATACAGCACAGACATACGCCCCATAAACTCCCACTGAGGTGCTAGGGACAGGACACAGCAGACACTAAGCCTACAAGAGTGTGATGTGAGTCAGTTCACTGAGACAACACAGCTCTGGGGTTTGTCACTTGGCCTGGCTACCAGTTAGCTGCATATGGTGTATTATTTACCATACAGTACTCTATGTACAACTGTTGTATCCAAAAGGTGGACGCCCCTTCCAGCAATTGATACGTCAGTGTCAGGAGACTGTGCAACTGTGTGCCATGTACCACTAGGCAAGGTGCACCAGTTCACAGACAGACAACACAGTGGTTGTGTACATCAAATGCCCTGGGCTACAAGGGCTCAACAAACAAAGTATCTACACATTCTCTGCATGTGTCACAGGAGATAAAGGTCTCCCAATCAGACATTAATCCAAGATATACACCTTGTGCATTCATTAAGCATTCCTTATCACACACACACACACACACACACACACACACACACACACACACACACACACACACACACACACACACACACACACACACACACACACACACACACACACACACACACACACACACACACACCAGGATCAGTTCAAACAGAGTCCCCTGGTCCACTTTGAGAAAGCCCTGGTCCCAGGGATCAATTTCATCCAGTTTCTTTTCCTTAAATTCATCGTCCTCTGGGGGTGGGGGATCCCCCTTGTGATGGGTGGCCCACTCAATCACCTGTCATATCAGAAGGCAAGATGCGGAACAGCATGGCACTCCACACAGAGTGATAATGGATATACATAGCATTCACATGCAGAATGTGACCTAAGGAAGTAAGGAAGACCCCCTACCCATCCTTTAACCATCAGGGAAGATTTTACAATGACATCAGCTAACACACCCATGTTTAAAGGTCACAGGATCAAGCAAGAAGAATAAAGAAGATCAGAAAGAGATCAGCTTCCTATCATGAGGGCAGTATGCCTTACTAGGCAGTAGTAACCAGGATGCACTGTAAGAAATGCTATAGTTGTGACCTCACGACAACGGTCTACACCTAGGGGAGGGGAGGGGTCAGCTGGTGCGGGGTGAAGGAGAGCACACCTAACAACACCAGCACTACAGTGGCTTCTTAGCACACAGTCCTGGAGAACCAGGAGACTTAGGTCAGTCTTCAGATCAGTCCAAACTACATACATACAGTTAAAAATTAAAATATGCTTCCCTTCTTAACTTAACCCTGCCAAAAATAAAGGAAATTTGAATGCAGTAACACAGGATCATTCACAAACAAATGATAGCTTGCGTTTGTGCGAGGAATGACAATCAAGGGATGTTTACTTTTGAAACGACTACACACGTATGTCATTTTGGGTATGTACACTAATACTTATAGTACTCTATTACATGATGACACAACCAAATCCAGCACCACTATTCATACTAATCCCACTCAGATACATCTATTAGAATTCGTGCACTATCGAAGCAGTATATCGTGATACAAACCTACAATAATCATGATACATATTTTCCTATATCGCGGCAACACTACAATCAAAGCAGTGGGGCTTAGACCTGACAGTGTATGTGAAATCTACCAGAGGGATTAGTGAAGCGGACAAGCAGAGGAGGTGTCTATTTCCTAGTGCAAAGCCTCATTGTATCAATATACCGTATATCGCAAAATGTTCGCAACCAATAATTTTCGTGAATTTCGCAAATGAAGCAAATTCGCGAAAATTTCTGTCGCGAATTTTATATGCATATAATACCTATAGTATAATAGTAACTTGTGTATGCGCGTGATGTCACAATAAAATGGCGGATCAACAACATACATACATACATACATACATACGTCGGCCTATTACAGCACCGGGGCTACATACAAGAAGCTATAGTGTACACATGTCCAATGAAAGTTGTGCAATATCAGTAAGTTGGTAGTTGCATGGCCTATGTAGCTAGTTGATTCGCTTCCTCCATTCGTCTCTGTCAGCAGCACATCTTGAGATTTCTGCAGCAGTCATATGTCCTCCCAGATCACTAATGATTGTTTTGAGGAATGTCCTTCTGTTTCCCTGCCCCCTTCGCATAGGACCTGAGCCCTGCCAGAATACTAGGTCTGCCACTGGTTGGTATCTGTCTTTGATGCAGCGAGCAGCATGCCCAACAAAATGTAGGCGCCGGTCTCGTATGATGTCATCTGCTTGTGGTAGGTCTCCGTACAGCTCTACATTAGTGATGCGATCTCTCCAGTGCACGTTCAGGGCTTTGCGCAGCAAGTTAGAGTAGGTGCCACAGATTCTCGATGTCAGCTGCTCAGTCAAGGTCCAGGTTTCTGCTCCATAAAGCAGAACACTCTCTACTGTGGCTTTGAATACTCTGATCTTAGTGTTACGGCTGCACCCAGACTTCCACACCCTCCACAATTTGTTTGCTGCTTCGTATGGACATGCACGACGTACCACAAAGTCCTTGTTTGATGACATAATCCAGCTGCCAAGGTACCTGAAATCGGCTACCTCAGCAATTTCCCCACCACTCACTCTCAGCGTAGGGTGAGTGTCGCCAGAAAAGTCACCTATTCTAATGTACTCGGTCTTCTTCATGTTGATGTGCAAGCCAACAGCAGCCGCATTCTCCTCAACTGCTGTGAGTAGGGTCTGTGCGTTGGCCATGGTGCCAGACAGGAGGGCGATGTCGTCTGCGAAGTCCAAATCTGTCACATATTTGGCTGGGTGTCGACGCGATAGGCGCTTTTGGATCATGAATCCAACACTGTCATCTGGAATAGCAGCTCTGAGGACATAGTCCACAACAATGACAAACAGATAGGGGGCCAGTGTATCACCTTGTAGGACACCTGCTTCCACTTGAAAGTCTGCACTGCAATCATCTGCAGTCACCACTCGTGCGGCTGTTCCTGAGTACATCGACATTACTGCAGTTACTATCTTGGTGGAGAGACCGTAGTTGTACAGGACTTCTTCCATTCTGGTTCTCGAGATGGAGTCAAATGCTTTTGAAAAGTCAATGAATGTAACCACACACTGGCATTCCTGCCTCACCGTACACTCTTCAATGATTCGCTGTAGGGCTAGGATATGTTGGACGGTAGATCTGCCTACGCAAAACCCATTCTGATTGGGTCGCAGCAAGGGTTCAACATGTGGTTGGATACGATTGAGCAATATCCTGTTGTACAGTTTAGCAGCGAGTGACATGAGTGCAATACCCCGATAGTTTGCACACACTGAGGCATCCCCCTTCTTGAAGATGGGAATGATGCCAGACACCTTCCATTCATCAGGCACCACTCCAGTCTCAAATGCTTGATTCAGTACTGGCAACAGGATCTCGTGTATGCCAGTGAGCTTAAGCAGCTCAGGTGGAATATAGTCCATGCCACAGGCCTTTCCTGTCTTCAACTGTGAGGCGGCAGTCGCTATTTCATTTAGTGAGATGGAACCCTCATCAATAGGCAGCATACCCTCATGCACTTGCAGCACTGGCAGAGCAACATCTGGTGGTTTAGATGCTAAAAGCCGCATGAAGTGGTCACGCCACAGAGTCAGTCTGTCCTGCTGAGAGTCTGCTGCAATGCTACAAACTTGTCTACACTTCCTCCCTGTCATTCGATCAATCACTTCCCATGCAGGACTATGCTTTCCATCCTTGCTAGCCTGCTCCACCTCACTGGCCATACTCGCATAGAACACCTCCTCTTTGTCTACATACAGTTGTGCTAGAGATTTTGTTGCATCAGCCATCTTTTGCCTTGAGTCATCACTTCTCACCTCCTTGTATGTTCTTTGAGCCTCCGCTACCAGATCATGCGCTGTGATGATGTCAGTGTCTAACCAAGGCTTGGAGCGTACAAATCGTGGTTTGACTGGAAGATGAGTTTCACATGCAGTTTTGGCAGCAGCAACAAATAGCTCGTAAGATGGTGTATCCCCAGTGGCAGCACAAACATCGGACTCCACTAACTCAGCAATGGGGGCCTCCTTCAACCTTGCATAATCTAAGGAGGGCACCCTGTTGGTCTTCTTTGGAGTAGCTAACTTCATGGTCACTCTAATTTTCATTAGTCGATGGTCTGATGCTGGAGCAACCACACGGTATAGTTGGCAGTCAAGTACAGAGCTAGCAAACTTACGTCTTGTGAGGCAATGGTCGATTCTGGATTGAAATCCTTGTGGTCCACAATGGGTGTACCACTGTCTGCGAGGTTTATCCTTGGCACACTGGGCAGAGAATAGACCCTGCTCGTCCATAAACTCAGCCATTCGTTCTCCATTGTCAGAGGCACTTGAGTGTATTGGGAACTTACAGAAACGGGAGTCAAGTCGTGCATTCATATCACCAAGAACAAAGAGACGGTCTCTCTTAGGTAAGGGATCTATGGTCTGATGTAGCTGTGAGTAGAAGAGATCTTTAGTAGCCGAGTCAGCTACATTGGTAGGGGCATAGGCACAAACCAGATGAGTCCTAGGAGCTCCTTTAGTGTGGCCAGAAAATTGGAGTCGCATGACTCTATCTGACTTGTATTCTACTCTATCAAGACATTTGAAGGCTATTGGAGACACCAGAAACCCTATACCTCCTGAACCACTATCATCCGCAGTGTGAGTAACTAACCTCCATCCGCCTGGTAAATGCAAAACTCTACTGTAGGAGCTTGGACTACTGCTGTTTGAAAGACAAATCCTGTGTTCTTGGATAGCACACACATCGATTCTCTTCTTCTCTAGAAATCCAACTAGCTCTTGCTGTCTCCACTTGGTCATTAGAGTGCGAACGTTGTAAGTCGCGATGTTGGTGACGATTCTTGGACAAAACACTTTAGGCTTTCTTCCATAACCACTCTCGACCGGCGCTGTTGGAATTGCGCGACGCTCAGGGACATCACCCACCTGAGCCAGGATCTCCTTTGCTGTGGTACACGTTTGAAGGTGTGCACGCTTCTCGCTCCAGGACCGCAGCCGATTCCAGCTACCAGCTGCCGCCCTCCAGGCTGCCCGGCTGGCCTTTCTTCGTACAACTGCGTCCATCGAGCGCTTCCCTCTGCCACAGTGTCTCCGCTGCCTATACGTAGCCTCCGCAGCTGGTTCCATCAAGGATGCACTGCGCGGTTCGCCAATAGCCAGAGGAAATTCAGGAGATACTTACTTGGGGAGGGCAGCCATTTTTCCGCCCCCCCCCCCGGATCAACAAACAGCGTGTAGCTCTTCCGTTGGCTGGATTTCAGAAGCGATTGCTCCTGCTATTTACACTAAAAAGGCTTTAATGTCTACCTTGTAGAGTCTCCTTCGCGAAATTTTTATTCGCGGACATTTCTGATACCCGTTTTGGCAGCGATTCGCGAAATTTTTAGGTCGCGAAAATTTTGCGATATACGGTACTCTTCTTCCGTCTGACAGTTTAGGAAATCTATTCTCAGCTTAGTACAGCTATTCTCCAATAGTCTCAGCTTAGTAAAGCTGTTCTCTGGGTAATTGCATGGCGGCCAATTACACTCATTGCCACATGAAGTATCAGGTATCATAACATGATAGCGATGGTTAGAAGCATGGGTAGGTACTCCCCATGAAGGAAGGGCATGTCTTTACAACAGCAAGCCCTTCCAACATTCAAGGACATACGTACATATGAAATACACGCAAGGAAGCTTTGCAGTGACATTGGAAATGCATCTTTCCCATGTATTAAATCGTACACTTGTTAGTGACTGAATGAAGCATGTGCAATGGAATACACGGAGACCCACAGTGGGTGTTACCTTTCTCATGATGGCCCCATTGACATTTGGCACTGGTATAGGATCATCGTCATCCTCTCCACCTCCCAGATCTGTGCACAAGAAAAACAATTATTTAGTCACTCGGGTATGTACGTACATACCAGCAAGGACCTCTTGTCCCTGCATTGCTGCTTAATCCTGGTCCCTTGTGAGTGTGGCTGTGGCCCCATTTGCACTGTTGGCGATTGTTTCAGGCCACAAGGTTGCCTTCTTGACATACGTACGTACAATGCCAGAGCATGTCTGTGTGGGATGACCTGTTTACATGCAAAGCTGCAACGGCAGAGGCACGGCCAGGAGTGGGGTGCTCACCTCCTCTGTCATTCTATGTACATGCTCACAAGCACAGCTGCTGGTAGGTGAATTGTTGAATAAACTATCACTGTTTAAATACATTCATCACACACTTCTGAATCTGTAACTTCAAAATTTATACAATGTACATGAAGACATGGAGTTAGCATGATAAAATGTCTTTCCTGTAACATAGTGGTGTGGTCAGTCCCAGTAGCCATTTTTAGACAGCAGTAAAGGCTTTGGTGATATCAGCCACCCTTTACTGTGCCAGGAAGTGAAGTCACCAAAGAACAAAATGAGTAATTGTGGTGATATAAATTCAAACACAAAGCTTCACAAGAAACTTGGAGCTGTTGGGCATGTGGGATACTATAGGTTCAACCGGAATAAACGGACATACATTCGCCCCGGTCGCTTAAGCGCACGTTAGGTTTAGGGTTAGGGTTAGGGCTGGCATTTATATTAGGCAATAAACGCCTACAGGCGTTGTCCGTTAATTCCGGTTGATCCTCTGCTTGTTCACTGGATAATTCAGAACTCTTCACTTTATAGTGTTTGATAGTATGGATCAACCGGAATTAACGGACAACGCCTGTAGGCGTTTATTGCCTAATATAAATGCCAGCCCTAACCCTAACCCTAAACCTAACGTGCGCTTAAGCGACCGGGGCGAATGTATGTCCGTTTATTCCGGTTGAACCCAAGCAGATTCACATTCAATAGCATATGAACGCCAAAGATATCACTCGGAATTATGTACGCCTCCCACGTGGTTTGGGGCTCTCGATAGCTAAGAAATGGCGACGGTAACTGCATGGACGAACACAATTAGTTCAGATACTCTCTCTCACCGTCCAACATGTTCTTAATGGTGGTAGAGACTTTTGCTACGTCCGCTTCAACCTCAAACACTTCACCGTCTGAGCTCTGGAGTTTCACATTTGCCATAATGCTTCGTCTCGTCCCCAGCCCCACTTCCGCAAAAATGGCTGCCGCCCGCGAAAAGTGGGTCTGGCACGGGGGGTCGGTCAAGGTCACGTGTGTCCACAAAATGGCCGACGCGGCTGCTCTTTACTGTGTATTTTACCTATACTAGCTAAGAGCAGACATATTTCGAGAAACACTTCGCATCGCTTGTTTCTTTGCTTCTGAGCACACAGTTGGACAAGGGCTGTCAGAAAATGGACTCTTCCCCGCCCTTCCCCAGCATCTAGGTAGGTTTTGTGAGCATTTTCCAACACCGGTGTACGAGTGTTCGCTGATGCTGGCTACGAGGCAGATGGAGCCTAATCTGGAGTACTGAGCAAGTGCTCCTGTGGAAGTGACTCCTTAGAAGCTGGTAGCGAGTCCTCATTGATCACTTCAGGACTGCAAGACTGATAGGTTGACTGCTTCTGCAATGGGAGTGCAATCGACAGCCACGTCCTTGCAATCGTCTTGGTTCTGTACATGATTTGTCACATTCGATGGCAGGGATGCTAGAAATGGCTTAAGCGTGCTGGCAATCCTCAAGAAACGCTGCGATAACTTGCAAAACTAAATCGTGAAAGCGGTCAGACAATTAAGCCCAATCCACCGTATGGCTCCTTGGCTACGTACGTACCGGTCATACCAGGGGCGCGAATGCAGTACAAGGCCCTGCCGTGGCTCAGGGTATGCACATTCGGCCTTGGAGCACAGTCAGCTAACATATGGAAACGCGATTAGAATGTCAGGAATGCAATTATTGAGGTGCTGGTATTGCGCAATCTCAGGACTTGTCCGACCCCCCCTGGGTCTGGCACATTTCGCCGTATTTCTTGGTCTTGCTGACTCAGCATTACCAGGATCCTGGAGAGCCAATCAGATTGCTAGACAATATTATATTATAAATACCAACTACCATGGCAGATGGCAGAAAAGATGGCTGACCAAGGACTGACTGATGTTGATTGATTATTGTTCTTTGAGCCTCTTCCTTCCATTTCGCTCCCGATTTCTTGAAGTGCACTGATTTTTTGAAGCGTATCTCTCTGGCTGCCATATAGAATAGTTATAGTCTTCTTTAGACTTTTGATGGCACTCCCGTTGGACACGCAAGATGAGAGATCCCCCTCGAACGGTTTGTGTGCGGTGTGCCTGCGCTCTATGCCCCTGAGGAAGGATGGGGCAGTTCGTGTGCATGGGCCAGTTGTAAGCCGTTGCCCTGGATCTGGTAAACAACTGAGGGGCACACATCTTGCCGCGCCTCCTGTCCCCACGATGCCCCAGTCTCTCTCGTGTAGCCAACCCCCAATCGTGCCGTCAGCCTCGCCAAGTATCTCTTTGTTGCCGCGAGTAAGATTGCTGAGAAGGCTACCTCTAGCGTCCCGCGACCTCGCAGCGAGCAAGTTGTCGACTGTTCTGGAGGAGGTGAACCGAAGCAACAACGTGAGTGCTTGGACAAGGCTGTTGAATTTCCCTCGACAGTGCTTTCGGGTTCCTGGAAGAGGAGGACGACGGTGGAACCTTGCTAGACTGGTTAATCAGCAGATAGCTGAAGAGAATGATCCTACACTGGTGACACCGGACCCAAGTGTTGCCCATCCTCATTGTCATGCCAGCAAGTCACAATCTGATCCACTTCATTCTCTGGCCACTAGAGTGTCAACTAAGCTGGAGGAGGGGGATTTCAGAGGCGCGGTACGCTTGGCTTGCTCAGAGGATGCTGTCGCAGAACACAATGACGCCACCATAGCAGCCTTGCGGGCCAAGCACCCAGCCCCGCATCCGGATACCAATTTCCCATTGCCTCCCGAGGAGAATGAACCACAGCCCCCCATAGCAGTGACAGAGCAGGATGTAGCCCGGGCTGTCCTTTCTTTCCCTAGGGGTTCTGCAGGAGGCCCTGACGGACTCCTGCCTCAACACCTCAAGGATCTCATCAGCAATTCTGCCAGGGCGGGAGGCAAGAAGCTGTTGGCAGCACTAACGGCTTTCACCAACCTTGTGCTGTCTGGGATCACACCTGTGCAGGTACGGCCCCTCTTTTTCGGAGCAACTTTAACAGCTCTGAACAAGAAGGATGGTGGATTGCGCCCCATTGCGGTTGGGTGCACCCTTCGACGTATGGTGGCAAAAGTGGCAAGCAGAGCTGTCCTGGAGCGTATGGGATCGCTATTGGCACCACTCCAGCTAGGATTCGGAACGTCCTTGGGAGCAGAAGCAGCAGTCCACTCCGCAAGGGTCTATCTCCACCACCTCCTCCCGGACCATGTCCTCCTCAAGCTCGACTTTAGGAATGCATTCAATAGCATTAGAAGAGATAAGGTGTTGGAAGCAGCAAGGGAAAGCATTCCTGAGCTTTTCCACTATGTCTTCTCCTGTTACTCCGCCCCATCTACCCTTTTCCTGCATGGGACAACCCTGCAATCTGCTGAGGGGGTTCAGCAAGGAGACCCTCTGGGACCCCTCCTCTTTTGCCTGACCATTCACCCTCTCATCACACCCCTGAAATCAGAATTCAGGGTTTTCTATCTGGATGATGGCACAATTGGAGGTGCCGAGGAAGAGGTGTTACGAGACCTACAGTACATTGAATGCCAGGCTGCCCACTTAGGTCTATTTCTGAACCATGCGAAGACAGAGCTCATTTGTGAAGAACCAGCTGGTGATCTTTTGCTGCAAGCAGCTCCAGACTTGTGTCAGGTGAAGCCTGAGAATGCCACCCTCCTTGGGGCCCCCATTGGTCAGCTGAAGTCCATCAATTCAGCAATTTCTAGTCGGCTGCAGGCCCTAAAGACCATGGGTTCCAGGTTGCCCCACTTCCACAGGCAGGATGCGCTTCTGCTGCTTAGGCAATCCTTCACCATTCCTAAGATCCTGTACACCCTCAGAACTGCCCCATGCTGCATTTCACCGGTACTGGCCTCTTTTGACCAGGAGCTACGATCGATCCTCACTGGCATCTTGAATGTCAGCCTGGACGACCACTCAGCCTGGATACAAGCCACTCTTCCTGTTGGGGCTGGAGGTTTGGGGATCCGAAGGGCCACCCAGCTTGCCCCCTCCGCCTTTTTGGCATCTGCTGCTGGGTGCAAGGATCTTCTGAACCAGATCATCCCTAACAGGTTGAAAGGCACGCCCCCCCCATACACCCTGGAGGTTCGTAATGAGTGGCAGCAGGGTCACCAGCACACACCACCTCCCACCCCAGTGAAGCAGCAGCAGAAAGAGTGGGACAAGCCCCACATTGAGGCGACTCAGCAAGGGCTGCTGGACTCTGCTGCAGACCCCAGGACGAGAGCTAGACTTTTGGCAGTTCAGGCTAAGGAGTCTGGTGCATGGCTGAATGCACTGCCTGTTCCATCCCTGGGGCTCCGCCTTGATGATGAAGTGGTGCGCATCGCTGCCGGTCTTCGTCTCGGTGTTCCCCTCTGCCGTCCCCACGTGTGCAGTCAGTGTGGAGGCCATGTGGACAAGCTGGGCATACATGGGCTCAGCTGCAAGTTCAGTGCAGGGCGTCTTCCGCGGCACACGGCAATCAACACTATTGTCAAGACGTCCCTAGCCAGAGCGCAGTTTCCATCTACGCTGGAGCCCTCTGGCCTCAGCCGGTCAGACGGCAAACGCCCAGATGGGGTTACCATCACTCCATGGCAAGCAGGTCGCACCCTCGTTTGGGATGTGACCTGCCCCGACACCTATGCAGTCTCCCATATGGTGTTGTCAACAAGAGAGGCAGGAGCGGTGGCGGCTGCAGCCGAGGCCAAGAAGACTGTAAAATACGCGGAGCTGGCTAGGACTCACCATGTGGCCCCACTGGCGGTCGAGACATCTGGTGTGTTTGGCTCAGGGGCTCGCGAATTCTTCACTGAACTGGGCAGGCGGTTGATTCGAGTCACAGGGGATTTGATGTCTCGGTGCCACATGATCCAGCAGATATCAGTTGCCCTACAAAGAGGCAACGCTGCCTCGGTGCTGGGCACCATGGAACAATGTAATTTACTTGACAATTAATTACTATTCAGACATTGCATAGGTGGTGCTGTGCACTGCCTATTAATTACTTTCACTCTGTTATTAGTCATCACATCATTACAATATAATTATACTGTATAAAAAAAAATAAAAAAAAAATAAAAAAATACCAACTCTATAATAATAATAATTGTAATGTGTGCACCGGTGGTGAAAGTGGATGGCATTGGCGCTTAGTTCCTTGTCTGAGAATCGCGGTGAACCAGCAGGCAGTTTTCAAGAACGTAGGGAGCTTGGGTACGACAGGCCTAGGCCCGGTCAAGTGGAAGCAGTTCTTTAATTCGTCAGTGGACCTTCATTTTGCTACCTACTGGAAGTAGCGTCCACCGTGATTCCCAGACGAGGAACTAAGCGCCAATGCCATCCTCTTTAACGCGTGGCCCAATGGTGCATACGTATTAGTTATACCACGGCGCCGAGGTGTATATGGATTTTAGGCGCACGATGCCCGAGGGCGAGTGCGTCTAAAATCCATATACACCGAAGCGCCGTGGTATAAGTGATATATACCCCGCCTAGCGCGTCTAGGCGCTTATTCGAAAGGCGGGCTTCTTCCAGGACGGCAGCTCTGAAGAGCGGCTGTCAAGTTTTGTTGAATTCGCAAGTGCTGTGAAGTTTTTGCCTTTTGTTAAGTCACTGGAGTAAGACTCTAAAGAAGCCAGTGAAGTGATTGAGGCATCTGCGACGTTTTCGGCCTTTGAGGGTTCTTTGCGCTCGCTGCTCGACTTTCTGTTCTCCGTAAAACAGTGCTTTCCCACTGCTGCAGTGAGTTTGGGTACCTTTGCGTACGAATTAGTGCACGACCTTGCTGTTTCTCGTTTGTGCACTGTGCGGGTCGCGTACATGGTTTATCTAGCTCGGCTACGAACCGCTTTACATTTTTGGCTTGCGTGCATTGGTTGCAGCATGGTGGAGTGAAGTATTCTCCTTTTCAATGCTTTGCGGACTCTCCCGGAGCCACGCAAAGTTGAAGCTGACTGCAAGTTGCTGCATTTCTGTGTGTGCTTTGGTGTGATTTGACACCTTCGTTGTTATCAAAAACAATTTCTTGTTATCTTTCACACCTTCCATATTTGGGCTGGGATATAACAGGATTTAAGCGCCCCTGTGCATATATATGCTTCTTAGCTCCTGTTATATCCCGGCTGGCTTGTTTACGCGATATATTTTCGCGCGGTTGCCATGGCAACGGGGTATATATTACAATTATTATTAATATAATTATGTTATTCGCAATATAATATTGTCTAGCAATCTGATTGGCTCTCCAGGATCCTGGTAATGCTGAGTCAGCAAGACCAAGAAATATGGCAAAATGTGCCAGACCCACTTTTCGCGGGCGGCAGCCATTTTTGCGGAAGTGGGGCTGGGGACAAGACTATAATGCTTCTTTCCCGCGAAAGTTCCAATTCCAATTCCAAATATAATTTGGGTGTATGATCAAGACCTGGAGTTTTTAATAATGTTACAACTTAATTACAGCGCACAAAACATAGACGTAATTGTCAGAATCTTCTCCTGTACTTGATTGGGCAGGGACCTGCTGGCTGTTGGTTTCCAATGATGTGGAGGGGGCTCTAGGAAGGGGTTGAAAGTGGGTGAGCAAGTAGGAGTCCAGGGAGAGGGATACAGGGCGGGCAGGAAGGGAGGGAAGAGAAGAGAGGGAGAGGAAAGGAGAGAGTGGAGAAACAAAAAGGGTACAGAGTATCATGTAGGTAATACTAGGTAGTAGGTATACTAGGTAGGCAGAGCCAGAGAAATGGACAAAGTGACACAGGAATACCCATAACTTATTGCTGGCTTAAGCTTTGCAATGCAAGCTATTCCATCATCACAGCAATGTACATATTTCACTGCTCCACCAGTGACTGCATGCTCATTCATGCTAGCCTCAACTACCCCTCCCCTTCCCTTTCCCTCCTTACTGGCTGTGGCACCTTGTCCAGAAGCTCTATATCAAACAGGCATATCACCATGGCGACAAAGAGGTGCATTTCCATTAGTGCAAACCACCTCCCGGGGCATTGATACCGCCCACCACCGAAACCAACAAATCCTTCAATAAACTGGTACTTGTCCAGGTCACATGCCAGCCAGCGATCCTGGGGTGTATTAAAATGAAGCAGACAATACATTGTGCTTAAACTAATACACATCTGACTACAGATCTGACTAAATTCACATTTGACTAAATTCTATTCGTAGCTTACACCTAAATCTGCATACACCCCTCACCTATAACTACATACGGTGTGTACCCATTGCCACAAAAGCACCTACAGTGGAGCATGACTGCAGTAGTCACTGTGTTTACTGCCATTAAGTAACCAGCCTCCCCTGACCCAAACTGCGTCAACACATGCGTAGACTGAAGCTCTAAAACAGCCAGGTAAGGATGCCCCCCACAGATGACTGGAATAGCCAGGTTCCACTCAACACACATTCCCTTCCTAAAGTGATCCTTTTGAGGTTGACAACAGAATTCAAATACAGACTATTTTGCATTCCTATATAGGTAGGTCTTCACTATTGCTTCCATAACGGTGGAGGATAAAATCTAGTATAACAATCGTGCTGCATGTGCCAATCATTCTATGTCACCCACTCGTATCCAAGGGAACAACTGACAGCAGTTTATGAGAGAGACTTGAGATTGCATAGAAACTGATGCTCATATCAGCAGGGAGGACACACACAATCACTGGCAATGGCATGCTCGTAAATGGGACACATGACTGTATGAAATCAATATTCTACTGAAGCATTGACTCAATGTCACCATTATCACTTACTGGGTGGAATTTCTCTGGGTCTGGAAAGTTGGTCTCATTCCTGTGTGCCCAGTACGGTGATAGCATAAGCAAATGGCCCTCTGGTATCGTGTACCCCTACAGGTGGTTGTGCGAGAAACAGAGACGGGGGAAAAGGTACGTATAACAACTGCTTGCAAAAGGAGTGGAGGACTATGGCCGTTGAGTGGATAGGTGAGCACTTGTTACACCATTTCTAGCAAAATTTCACTTAAAAATTCCAGCACCATGCAGCTGCCGCTACATCATTGAATGCATTGATGAAGGAAGCCATAAAATGTTGCCGAAATTCACAATAAAACAGTCTTATAGGCAACATATCCTAAATTTCCACATCAGGACAGTCACTAAAGCAGCTACAATCATATTTGGGTAATAGTGCAAATAGAAAGGTTGAATGCAAATTGGTTAAAATGGAGTTACCGAGAAAAAAATACTATGTATTACGTAGAACACCAGATGTGTAACAAGGGGACATGGTAAGATCTGGCAAGATGTGACAAGGGGGACACGGTAAGATCTGGCAAGATGTGACAAGGGGGACACGGTAAGATCTGGCAAGATGTGACAAGGGGGACACGGTAAGATTTGGCAAGATGTGACAAGATGGACACGGTAAGATTTGGCAAGATGTGACAAGGGGGACACGGCAAGATTTGGCAAGATGTGACAAGGGGGGCACAGTAAAATTTGGCAAGATATGACAAGGGGGACACGGTAAGATTTGGCAAGATGTGACATGGGGGACACGGTAAGATTTGGCAAGATGTGACAAGGAGAACATGGTAAGATTTGGCAAGATGTGACAAGGGGGACATGGTAAGATTTGGCAAGATGTGACAAGGGGGACACGGTAGATTTGGCAAGATGTGACAAGGGGGACACTGCAAGATTTGGCAAGATTAGACAAGGGGGACACAGTAAGATTTGGCAAGATTTGACAAGGGGGACACAGTAAGATTTGGCAAGATTTGACAAGGGGGACACGATAAGATTTGGCAAGATTTGACAAGGGGGACACGATAAGATCTGGCAAGATGTGACAAGGGGGACACGGTAAGATTTGGCAAGATGTGACAAGGGGGACACGGTAAGATTTGGCAAGATTTGACAAGGGGGACACGGTAAGATTTGGCAAGATGTGACAGGGGGACACAGTAAGATTTGGCAAGATGTGACAAGAGGGACACAGTAAGATTTGGCAAGATGTGACAAGGGGGACACGATAAGATCTGGCAAGATGTGACATGGGGGACACGGTAAGATTTGGCAAGATGTGACAAGGGGGACACAGTAAGATTTGGCAAGATGTGACAAGGGGGACACGGTAAGATTTGGCAAGATGTGACAAGGGGGACACAGTAAGATTTGGCAAGATTAGACAAGAGGGACACTGTAAGATTTGGCAAGATGTGACAAGGGGGACACAGTAAAATTTGGCAAGATGTGACAAGGGGGACACGGTAAGAACTGGCAAGATGTGACAAGGGGGACATGGCAAGATTAGACAAGATTTGACAAGGGGGACACAGTAAGATTTGGCAAGATGTGACAAGATGGACACGGTAAGATTTGGCAAGATGTGACAAGGGGGACACAGTAAAATTTGGCAAGATGTGACAAGGGGGACAAGGTAAGATTTGGCAAGATGTGCAAAATTCCAGCACCATGCAGCTGCCGCTACATCATTGAATGCATTGATGAAGGAAGCCATAAAATGTTGCCGAAATTCACAATAAAACAGTCTTATAGGCAACATATCCTAAATTTCCACATCAGGACAGTCACTAAAGCAGCTACAATCATATTTGGGTAATAGTGCAAATAGAAAGGTTGAATGCAAATTGGTTAAAATGGAGTTACCGAGAAAAAAATACTATGTATTACGTAGAACACCAGATGTGTAACAAGGGGACACGGTAAGATCTGGCAAGATGTGACAAGGGGGACACGGTAAGATCTGGCAAGATGTGACAAGGGGGACACGGTAAGATCTGGCAAGATGTGACAAGGGGGACACGGTAAGATTTGGCAAGATGTGACAAGATGGACACGGTAAGATTTGGCAAGATGTGACAAGGGGGACACGGCAAGATTTGGCAAGATGTGACAAGGGGGGCACAGTAAAATTTGGCAAGATATGACAAGGGGGACACGGTAAGATTTGGCAAGATGTGACATGGGGGACACGGTAAGATTTGGCAAGATGTGACAAGGAGAACATGGTAAGATTTGGCAAGATGTGACAAGATGGACATGGTTAGATTTGGCAAGATGTGACAAGGGGGACACGGTAAGATTTGGCAAGATGTGACAAGGGGGACACTGCAAGATTTGGCAAGATTAGACAAGGGGGACACAGTAAGATTTGGCAAGATTTGACAAGGGGGACACAGTAAGATTTGGCAAGATGTGACAAGATAGACACGGTAAGATTTGGCAAGATGTGACAAGGGGGACACAGTAAAATTTGGCAAGATGTGACAAGGGGGACAAGGTAAGATTTGGCAAGATGTGACAAGGGGGACATGGTAAGATTTGGCAAGATTAAACAAAGGGGACACAGTAAAATTTGGCAAGATGTGACAAGTGGGGCATGGCAAGATTTGGCAAGATTAGACAAGGTGGACACAGTAAAATTTGGCAAGATGTGACAAGGGGGACATGGTAAGATTTGGCAAGATTTGACAAGGGGGACATGGTAAGATTTGGCAAGATGTGACAGGGGGACACAGTAAAATTTGGCAAGATGAGACAAGGGGGACACTGCAAGATTTGGCAAGATGTGACAAGGGGGACACTGTAAGATTTGGCAAGATTTGACAAGGGGGACACGGTAAGATTTGGCAAGATGTGACAAGGGGGACACAGTAAAATTTGGCAAGATGTGACAAGGGGGACATGGTAAGATTTGGCAAGATGTGACAAGGGGGACATGGTAAGATTTCGCAAGATGTGACAAGGGGGACACGATAAGATTTGGCAAGATGTGACAAGGGGGACACTGTAAGATTTGGCAAGATGTGACAAGGGGGACACTGCAAGATTTGGCAAGATGTGACAAGGGGGACACGGTAAGATTTGGCAAGATGGGACAAGGGGGACACGGTAAGATTTGGCAAGATGTGACAAGGGGGACACAGTAAAATTTGGCAAGATGTGACAAGGGGGACATGGAAGATTTGGCAAGATTAGACAAGGGGGACACAGTAAAATTTGGCAAGATTTGACAAGGGGGACACAGTAAGATTTGGCAAGATGTCACAAGGGGGACACAGTAAGATTTGGCAAGATTTGACAAGGGGGGCACAGTAAGATTTGGCAAGATTAGATAAGAGGGACATGGTAAGATTTGGCAAGATGTGACAAGGGGGACACGGTAAAATTTGGCAAGATGTGACAAGGGGGACACGGTAAGATTTGGCAAGATGTGACAAGGGGGACACGGTAAGATTTGGCAAGATGTGGCAAGGGGGACACGGTAAGATTTGGCAAGATTTGGCAAGATGTGACAAGGGGGACATGGTAAGATTTGGCAAGATTTGACAAGGGGGACATGGTAAGATTTGGCAAGATGTGACAGGGGGACACAGTAAGATTTGGCAAGATGAGACAAGGGGGACACTGCAAGATTTGGCAAGATGTGACAAGGGGGACACTGTAAGATTTGGCAAGATGTGACAAGGGGGACACGGTAAGATTTGGCAAGATGTGACAAGGAGGACACAGTAAGATTTGGCAAGATGTGACAAGGGGGACACAGTAAAATTTGGCAAGATGTGGTGGTAAGATTTGGCAAGATTTGACAAGGGGGACACGGTAAGATTTGGCAAGATGTGACAAGGGGGACACTGCAAGATTTGGCAAGATGTGACAAGGGGGACACTGCAAGATTTGGCAAGATGTGACAAGGGGGACACGGTAAGATTTGGCAAGATGTGACAGGGGGACACAGTAAGATTTGGCAAGATGTGACAAGAGGGACACAGTAAGATTTGGCAAGATGTGACAAGATGGACATGGTAAGATGTGGCAAGATGTGACAAGGGGGACATGGTAAGATTTGGCAAGATGTGACAAGGGGGACACAGTAAGATTTGGCAAGATTAGACAAGAGGGACACTGTAAGATTTGGCAAGATGTGACAAGGGGGACACAGTAAAATTTGGCAAGATGTGACAAGGGGGACACGGTAAGAACTGGCAAGATGTGACAAGGGGGACATGGCAAGATTAGACAAGGGGGACACAGTAAAATTTGGCAAGATGTGACAAGTGGGACACAGTAAGATTTGGCAAGATGTGACAAGGGGGACACTGTAAGATTTGGCAAGATGTGACAAGGGGGACACGATAAGATCTGGCAAGATGTGACAAAGGGGACACGGTAAGATTTGGCAAGGTGTGACAAGGGGGACATGGTAAGATTTGGCAAGATGTGACAAGGGGGACACAGTAAAATTTGGCAAGATGTGACAAGGGGGACATGGTAAGATTTGGCAAGATTAGACAAGGGGGACACAGTAAAATTTGGCAAGATTTGACAAGGGGGACACAGTAAGATTTGGCAAGATTTGACAAGGGGGACACGATAAGATTTGGCAAGATTTGACAAGGGGGACACGATAAGATCTGGCAAGATGTGACAAGGGGGACACGGTAAGATTTGGCAAGATGTGACAAGGGGGACACGGTAAGATTTGGCAAGATTAGACAAGGGGGACACGGTAAGATTTGGCAAGATTTGACAAGGGGGACACAGTAAGATTTGGCAAGATGTGACAAGATGGACACGGTAAGATTTGGCAAGATGTGACAAGGGGGACACAGTAAAATTTGGCAAGATGTGACAAGGGGGACATGGTAAGATTTGGCAAGATGTGACAAGGGGGACATGGTAAGATTTGGCAAGATTAAACAAAGGGGACACAGTAAAATTTGGCAAGATGTGACAAGTGGGGCATGGCAAGATTTGGCAAGATTAGACAAGGTGGACACAGTAAAATTTGGCAAGATGTGACAAGGGGGACACGGTAAGATTTGGCAAGATGTGACAAGGGGGACACGGTAAGATTTGGCAAGATGTGACATGGGGGACACGGTAAGATTTGGCAAGATTTGACAAGGGGGACACGATAAGATTTGGCAAGATTTGACAAGGGGGACACGATAAGATCTGGCAAGATGTGACAAGGGGGACACGGTAAGATTTGGCAAGATGTGACAAGGGGGACACAGCAAGATTTGGCAAGATTAGACAAGGGGGACACGGTAAGATTTGGCAAGATTTGACAAGGGGGACACAGTAAAATTTGGCAAGATGTGACAAGATGGACACGGTAAGATTTGGCAAGATGTGACAAGGGGGACACAGTAAAATTTGGCAAGATGTGACAAGGGGGACAAGGTAAGATTTGGCAAGATGTGACAAGGGGGACATGGTAAGATTTGGCAAGATTAAACAAAGGGGACACAGTAAAATTTGGCAAGATGTGACAAGTGGGGCATGGCAAGATTTGGCAAGATTAGACAAGGTGGACACAGTAAAATTTGGCAAGATGTGACAAGGGGGACACGGTAAGATTTGGCAAGATGTGACAAGGGGGACACTGTAAGATTTGGCAAGATGTGACATGGGGGACACTGTAAGATTTGGCAAGATTTGACAAGGGGGACACGGCAAGATTTGGCAAGATGTGACAAGGGGGACACGGTAAGATTTGGCAAGATGTGACAAGGGGACACGATAAGATTTGGCAAGATGTGACAAGATGGACACGGTAAGATTTGGCAAGATGTGACAAGGGGGACACAGTAAAATTTGGCAAGATGTGACAAGGGGGACATGGTAAGATTTGGCAAGATTAGACAAGGGGGACACAGTAAAATTTGGCAAGATTTGACAAGGGGGACACAGTAAGATTTGGCAAGATGTCACAAGGGAAACACGGTAAGATTTGGCAAGATTTGACAAGGGGGGCACAGTAAGATTTGGCAAGATTAGATAAGGGGGACATGGTAAGATTTGGCAAGATGTCACAAGGGGGACACGGTAAGATTTGGCAAGATGTGACGAGGGGGACACGGTAAGATTTGGCAAGATGTGACAAGGGGGACACGGTAAGATTTGGCAAGATGTGGCAAGGGGGAGACGGTAAGATTTGGCAAGATTTGGCAAGATGTGACAAGGGGGACATGGTAAGATTTGGCAAGATTTGACAAGGGGGACATGGTAAGATTTAGCAAGATGTGACAGGGGGACACAGTAAGATTTGGCAAGATGAGACAAGGGGGACACTGCAAGATTTGGCAAGATGTGACAAGGGGGACACTGTAAGATTTGGCAAGATGTGACAAAGGGGACACGGTAAGATTTGGCAAGATGTGACAAGGGGGACACAGTAAGATTTGGCAAGATGTGACAAGGGGGACACAGTAAGATTTGGCAAGATGTGACAAGGGGGACACAGTAAAATTTGGCAAGATGTGACAAGGGGGACACAGTAAAATTTGGCAAGATGTGACAAGGGGGACATGGTAAGATTTGGCAAGATGTGACAAGATGGACACGGTAAGATTTGGCAAGATTTGACAAGGGGGACACGGTAAGATTTGGCAAGATGTGACAGGGGGACACAGTAAGATTTGGCAAGATGTGACAAGAGGGACACAGTAAGATTTGGCAAGATGTGACAAGGGGGACACGATAAGATCTGGCAAGATGTGACATGGGGGACACGGTAAGATTTGGCAAGATGTGACAAGGGGGACACAGTAAGATTTGGCAAGATGTGACAAGGGGGACACGGTAAGATTTGGCAAGATGTGACAAGGGGGACACTGTAAGATTTGGCAAGATGTGACAAGGGGGACACGGTAAGATTTGGCAAGATGTGACAAGGGGGACACGGTAAGATTTGGCAAGATGTGACAAGGGGGACATGGTAAGATTTCGCAAGATGTGACAAGGGGGACACGATAAGATTTGGCAAGATGTGACAAGGGGGACACAGTAAGATTTGGCAAGATGTGACAAGGGGGACACTGCAAGATTTGGCAAGATGTCACAAGGGGGACACGGTAAGATTTGGCAAGATGTGACAAGGGGGACACAGTAAAATTTGGCAAGATGTGACAAGGGGGACATGGTAAGATTTGGCAAGATTAGACAAGGGGGACACAGTAAAATTTGGCAAGATTTGACAAGGGGGACACAGTAAGATTTGGCAAGATGTCACAAGGGAGACACGGTAAGATTTGGCAAGATTTGACAAGGGGGGCACAGTAAGATTTGGCAAGATTAGATAAGGGGGACATGGTAAGATTTGGCAAGATGTCACAAGGGGGACACGGTAAGATTTGGCAAGATGTGACAAGGGGGACACGGTAAGATTTGGCAAGATGTGGCAAGGGGGACACGGTAAGATTTGGCAAGATTTGGCAAGATGTGACAAGGGGGGACATGGTAAGATTTGGCAAGATTTGACAAGGGGGACATGGTAAGATTTGGCAAGATGTGACAGGGGGACACAGTAAGATTTGGCAAGATGAGACAAGGGGGACACTGCAAGATTTGGCAAGATGTGACAAGGGGGACACTGTAAGATTTGGCAAGATGTGACAAGGGGGACACGGTAAAATTTGGCAAGATGTGACAAGGGGGACACAGTAAGATTTGGCAAGATGTGACAAGGGGGACACAGTAAAATTTGGCAAGATGTGACAAGGGGGACATGGTAAGATTTGGCAAGATGTGACAAGATGGACACGGTAAGATTTGGCAAGATTTGACAAGGGGGACACGGTAAGATTTGGCAAGATGTGACAAGGGGGACATGGTAAGATTTGGCAAGATTTGACAAGGGGGGCACAGTAAGATTTGGCAAGATTAGATAAGGGGGACATGGTAAGATTTGGCAAGATGTCACAAGGGGGACACGGTAAGATTTGGCAAGATGTGACAAGGGGGACACGGTAAGATTTGGCAAGATGTAACAAGATGGACATGGTAAGATGTGGCAAGATGTGACAAGGGGGACACAGTAAGATTTGGCAAGATGTGACAAGGGGGACACAGTAAGATTTGGCAAGATTAGACAAGGGGGACATGGTAAGATTTGGCAAGATGTGACAAGATGGACACGGTAAGATTTGGCAAGATTTGACAAGGGGGACACGGTAAGATTTGGCAAGATGTGACAAGGGGGACACAGTAAGATTTGGCAAGATGTGACAAGGGGGACACAGTAAAATTTGGCAAGATGTCACAAGGGGGACATGGTAAGATTTGGCAAGATGTGACAAGATGGACACGGTAAGATTTGGCAAGATTTGACAAGGGGGACACGGTAAGATTTGGCAAGATGTGACAAGGGGAACACTGCAAGATTTGGCAAGATGTGACAAGGGGGACACTGCAAGATTTGGCAAGATGTGACAAGGGGGACACGGTAAGATTTGGCAAGATGTGACAGGGGGACACAGTAAGATTTGGTAAGATGTGACAAGAGGGACACAGTAAGATTTGGCAAGATGTGACAAGATGGACATGGTAAGATGTGGCAAGATGTGACAAGGGGGACATGGTAAGATTTGGCAAGATGTGACAAGGGGGACACAGTAAGATTTGGCAAGATTAGACAAGGGGTCACTGTAAGATTTGGCAAGATGTGACAAGGGGGACACAGTAAAATTTGGCAAGATGTGACAAGGGGGACACGGTAAGAACTGGCAAGATGTGACAAGGGGGACATGGCAAGATTAGACAAGGGGGACACAGTAAAATTTTGCAAGATGTGACAAGTGGGACACAGTAAGATTTGGCAAGATGTGACAAGGGGGACACTGTAAGATTTGGCAAGATGTGACAAGGGGGACACGATAAGATCTGGCAAGATGTGACAAAGGGGACACGGTAAGATTTGGCAAGATGTGACAAGGGGGACATGGTAAGATTTGGCAAGATGTGACAAGGGGGACACAGTAAAATTTGGCAAGATGTGACAAGGGGGACATGGTAAGATTTGGCAAGATTTGACAAGGGGGACACAATAAGATTTGGCAAGATTTGACAAGGGGGACACGATAAGATCTGGCAAGATGTGACAAAGGGGAGATGGTAAGATTTGGCAAGATTTGACAAGGGGGACACGGTAAGATTTGGCAAGATTTGACAAGGAGGACACAGTAAAATTTGGCAAGATTTGACAAGAGGGACACAGTAAGATTTGGCAAGATGTGACAAGATGGACATGGTAAGATTTGGCAAGATGTGACAAGGGGGACATGGTAAGATTTGGCAAGATGTGACAAGGGGGACACAGTAAGATTTGGCAAGATGTGACAAGGGGGACACTGTAAGATTTGGCAAGATGTGACAAGATGGACACGGTAAGAACTGGCAAGATGTGACAAGGGGGACATGGCAAGATTAGACAAGGGGGACACAGTAAAATTTGGCAAGATGTGACAAGTGGGACACGGTAAGAACTGGCAAGATGTGACAAGGGGGACACAGTAAAATTTGGCAAGATGTGACAAGGGGGACACGGTAAGATTTGGCAAGATGTGGCAAGGGGGACACGATAAGATCTGGCAAGATGTGACAAAGGGGACACGGTAAGATTTGGCAAGATGTGACAAGGGGGACATGGCAAGATTTGGCAAGATGTGACAAGGGGGACACAGTAAAATTTGGCAAGATGTGACAAGGGGGACATGGTAAGATTTGGCAAGATTAGACAAGGGGGACACAGTAAAATTTGGCAAGATTTGACAAGGGGGACACAGTAAGATTTGGCAAGATTTGACAGGGGGGACACGGTAAGATTTGGCAAGATTTGACAAGGGGGACACAGTAAGATTTGGCAAGATTAGATAAGGGGGACACTGTAAGATTTGGCAAGATGTCACAAGGGGGACACGGTAAGATTTGGCAAGATGTGACAAGGGGGACACGGTAAGATTTGGCAAGATGTGACAAGGGGGACACGGTAAGATTTGGCAAGATGTGGCAAGGGGGACACAGTAAGATTTGGCAAGATTTGGCAAGATGTGACAAGGGGGACATGGTAAGATTTGGCAAGATTTGACAAGGGGGACATGGTAAGATTTGGCAAGATGTGACAGGGGGACACAGTAAGATTTGGCAAGATGAGACAAGGGGGACACTGCAAGATTTGGCAAGATGTGACAAGGGGGACACTGTAAGATTTGGCAAGATGTGACAAGGGGGACACGGTAAGATTTGGCAAGATGTGACAAGGGGGACACAGTAAAATTTGGCAAGATGTGACAAGGGGGACACAGTAAAATTTGGCAAGATGTCACAAGGGGGACATGGTAAGATTTGGCAAGATGTGACAAGATGGACACGGTAAGATTTGGCAAGATTTGACAAGGGGGACACGGTAAGATTTGGCAAGATGTCACAAGGGGGACACGGTAAGATTTGGCAAGATGTGACAAGGGGGACACGGTAAGATTTGGCAAGATGTGACAAGGGGGACATGGTAAGATTTGGCAAGATGTGGCAAGGGGGACACGGTAAGATTTGGCAAGATTTGGCAAGATGTGACAAGGGGGACATGGTAAGATTTGGCAAGATTTGACAAGGGGGACAAGGTAAGATTTGGCAAGATGTGACAGGGGGACACAGTAAGATTTGGCAAGATGAGACAAGGGGGACACTGCAAGATTTGGCAAGATGTGACAAGGGGGACACTGTAAGATTTGGCAAGATGTGACAAGGGGGACACGGTAAGATTTGGCAAGATGTGACAAGGGGGACACAGTAAGATTTGGCAAGATGTGACAAGGGGGACACAGTAAAATTTGGCAAGATGTGACAAGGGGGACATGGTAAGATTTGGCAAGATGTGACAAGATGGACACGGTAAGATTTGGCAAGATTTGACAAGGGGGACACGGTAAGATTTGGCAAGATGTGACAAGGGGGACACTGCAAGATTTGGCAAGATGTGACAAGGGGGACACTGCAAGATTTGGCAAGATGTGACAAGGGGGACACGGTAAGATTTGGCAAGATGTGACAGGGGGACACAGTAAGATTTGGCAAGATGTGACAAGAGGGACACAGTAAGATTTGGCAAGATGTGACAAGATGGACATGGTAAGATGTGGCAAGATGTGACAAGGGGGACATGGTAAGATTTGGCAAGATGTGACAAGGGGGACACAGTAAGATTTGGCAAGATGTGACAAGGGGGACACTGTAAGATTTGGCAAGATGTGACAAGGGGGACACAGTAAAATTTGGCAAGATGTGACAAGGGGGACACGGTAAGAACTGGCAAGATGTGACAAGGGGGACATGGCAAGATTAGACAAGGGGGACACAGTAAAATTTGGCAAGATGTGACAAGTGGGACACAGTAAGATTTGGCAAGATGTGACAAGGGGGACACTGTAAGATTTGGCAAGATGTGACAAGGGGGACACGATAAGATCTGGCAAGATGTGACAAAGGGGACACGGTAAGATTTGGCAAGATGTGACAAGGGGGACATGGTAAGATTTGGCAAGATGTGACAAGGGGGACACAGTAAAATTTGGCAAGATGTGACAAGGGGGACATGGTAAGATTTGGCAAGATTAGACAAGGGGGACACAGTAAAATTTGGCAAGATTTGACAAGGGGGACACAGTAAGATTTGGCAAGATTTGACAAGGGGGACACGATAAGATTTGGCAAGATTTGACAAGGGGGACACAATAAGATCTGGCAAGATGTGACAAAGGGGAGATGGTAAGATTTGGCAAGATTTGACAAGGGGGACACGGTAAGATTTGGCAAGATTTGACAAGGAGGACACAGTAAAATTTGGCAAGATTTGACAAGAGGGACACAGTAAGATTTGGCAAGATGTGACAAGATGGACATGGTAAGATTTGGCAAGATGTGACAAGGGGGACATGGTAAGATTTGGCAAGATGTGACAAGGGGGACACAGTAAGATTTGGCAAGATGTGACAAGGGGGACACTGTAAGATTTGGCAAGATGTGACAAGGGGGACACTGTAAAATTTGGCAAGATGTGACAAGGGGGACACGGTAAGAACTGGCAAGATGTGACAAGGGGGACATGGCAAGATTAGACAAGGGGGACACAGTAAAATTTGGCAAGATGTGACAAGTGGGACACAGTAAGATTTGGCAAGATGTGACAAGGGGGACACTGTAAGATTTGGCAAGATGTGACAAGGGGGACACGATAAGATCTGGCAAGATGTGACAAAGGGGACACGGTAAGATTTGGCAAGATGTGACAAGGGGGACATGGTAAGATTTGGCAAGATGTGACAAGGGGGACACAGTAAAATTTGGCAAGATATGACAAGGGGGACATGGTAAGATTTGGCAAGATTAGACAAGGGGGACACAGTAAAATTTGGCAAGATTTGACAAGGGGGACACAGTAAGATTTGGCAAGATTTGACAAGGGGGACACGATAAGATTTGGCAAGATTTGACAAGGGGGACACGGTAAGATTTGGCAAGATTTGACAAGGAGGACACAGTAAAATTTGGCAAGATTTGACAAGAGGGACACAGTAAGATTTGGCAAGATGTGACAAGATGGACATGGTAAGATTTGGCAAGATGTGACATGGGGGACATGGTAAGATTTGGCAAGATGTGACAAGGGGGACACAGTAAGATTTGGCAAGATGTGACAAGGGGGACACTGTAAGATTTGGCAAGATGTGACAAGGGGGACACAGTAAAATTTGGCAAGATGTGACAAGGGGGACATGGCAAGATTAGACAAGGGGGACACAGTAAAATTTGGCAAGATGTGACAAGTGGGACACGGTAAGAACTGGCAAGATGTGACAAGGGGGACACAGTAAGATTTGGCAAGATGTGACAAGGGGGACACGGTAAGATTTGGCAAGATGTGGCAAGGGGGACACGATAAGATCTGGCAAGATGTGACAAAGGGGACACGGTAAGATTTGGCAAGATGTGACAAGGGGGACATGGTAAGATTTGGCAAGATGTGACAAGGGGGACACAGTAAAATTTGGCAAGATGTGACAAGGGGACATGGTAAGATTTGGCAAGATTAGACAAGGGGGACACAGTAAAATTTGGCAAGATTTGACAAGGGGGACACAGTAAGATTTGGCAAGATTTGACAAGGGGGACACGGTAAGATTTGGCAAGATTTGACAAGGGGGACACAGTAAGATTTGGCAAGATTAGACAAGGGGGACACTGTAAGATTTGGCAAGATGTCACAAGGGGGACATGGTAAGATTTGGCAAGATGTGACAAGGGGGACACGGTAAGATTTGCCAAGATGTGACAAGGGGGACACGGTAAGATTTGGCAAGATGTGGCAAGGGGGACACGGTAAGATTTGGCAAGATTTGGCAAGATGGACATGGTAAGATTTGGCAAGATGTGACAAGGGGACATGGTAAGATTTGGCAAGATGTGACAAGGGGGACACAGTAAAATTTGGCAAGATGTGACAAGGGGGACATGGTAAGATTTGGCAAGATTAGACAAGGGGGACACAGTAAAATTTGGCAAGATTTGACAAGGGGGACACAGTAAGATTTGGCAAGATTTGACAAGGGGGACACGGTAAGATTTGGCAAGATTTGACAAGGGGGACACAGTAAGATTTGGCAAGATTAGACAAGGGGGACACTGTAAGATTTGGCAAGATGTCACAAGGGGGACGCGGTAAGATTTGGCAAGATGTGACAAGGGGGACACGGTAAGATTTGGCAAGATGTGGCAAGGGGGACACGGTAAGATTTGGCAAGATTTGGCAAGATGGACATGGTAAGATTTGGCAAGATGTGACAAGGGGGACATGGTAAGATTTGGCAAGATGTGACAAGGGGGACACAGTAAAATTTGGCAAGATGTGACAAGGGGGACACGGTAAGATTTGGCAAGATTAGACAAGGGGGACACAGTAAAATTTGGCAAGATTTGACAAGGGGGACACAGTAAGATTTGGCAAGCTTTGACAAGGGGGACACGGTAAGATTTGGCAAGATTAGACAAGGGGGACACAGTAAGATTTGGCAAGATTAGACAAGGGGGACACTGTAAGATTTGGCAAGATGTCACAAGGGGGACACGGTAAGATTTGGCAAGATGTGACAAGGGGGACACGGTAAGATTTGGCAAGATGTGACAAGGGGAACACGGTAAGATTTGGCAAGATGTGACGAGGGGGACATGGTAAGATTTGGCAAGATGTGGCAAGGGGGACACGGTAAGATTTGGCAAGATGTGACAAGGGGGACACAGTAAGATTTGGCAAGATGTGACAAGGGGGACATGGTAAGATTTGGCAAGATGTGACAAGGGGGACATGGTAAGATTTGGCAAGATGTGACAGGGGGACACGGTAAGATTTGGCAAGATTAGACAAGGGGGACACTGTAAGATTTGGCAAGATGTGACAAGGGGGACACGGTAAGATTTGGCAAGATGTGACAAGGGGGACATGGTAAGATCTGGCAAGTGTGACAAGGGGGACACGGTAAAATTTGGCAAGATGTGACAAGGGGGACACGGTAAGATTTGGCAAGATTTGGCAAGATGTGACAAGGGGGACACAGTAAAATTTGGCAAGATGTGACAAGGGGGACATGGTAAGATTTGGCAAGATGTGACAAGGGGGACACGGTAAGATTTGGCAAGATTTGGCAAGATGTGACAAGGGGGACACGGTAAGATTTGGCAAGATGTGACAAGGGGGACATGGTAAGATTTGGCAAGATGTGGCAAGGGGGACACAGTAAGATTTGGCAAGATGTGACAAGGGGGACACGGTAAGATTTGGCAAGATGTGACAAGGGGGACATGGTAAGATTTGGCAAGATGTGACAAGGGGGACATGGTAAGATTTGGCAAGATGTGACAGGGGGACACAGTAAGATTTGGCAAGATGTGACAAGGGGGACACTGCAAGATTTGGCAAGATGTGACAAGGGGGACACAGTAAGATTTGGCAAGATGTGACAAGGGGGACACAGTAAGATTTGGCAAGATGTGACAAGGGGGACACAGTAAGATTTGGCAAGATTTGACAAGGGGGACACAGTAAAATTTGGCAAGATGTGACAAGGGGGACAAGGTAAGATGTGGCAAGATGTGACAAGGGGGACACTGTAAGATTTGGCAAGATGTGACAAGGGGGACACGGTAAGATTTGGCAAGATGTGACAAGGGGGACACGGTAAGATTTGGCAAGATGTGACAAGGGGGACACAGTAAAATTTGGCAAGATGTGACAAGGGGGACACTGCAAGATTTGGCAAGATGTGACAAGGGGGACACGGTAAGATTTGGCAAGATGTGACAAGGGGGACACGGTAAGATTTGGCAAGATTAGACAAGGGGGACACTGTAAGATTTGGCAAGATGTGACAAGGGGGACACGGTAAGATTTGGCAAGATGTGACAAGGGGGACATGGTAAGATCTGGCAAGTGTGACAAGGGGGACACGGTAAAATTTGGCAAGATGTGACAAGGGGGACACGGTAAGATTTGGCAAGATTTGGCAAGATGTGACAAGGGGGACACAGTAAAATTTGGCAAGATGTGACAAGGGGGACACGGTAAGATTTGGCAAGATGTGACAAGGGGGACACAGTAAGATTTGGCAAGATGTGACAAGGGGGACATGGTAAGATTTGGCAAGATGTGACAAGGGGGACATGGTAAGATTTGGCAAGATGTGACAGGGGGACACGGTAAGATTTGGCAAGATTAGACAAGGGGGACACTGTAAGATTTGGCAAGATGTGACAAGGGGGACACGGTAAGATTTGGCAAGATGTGACAAGGGGGACATGGTAAGATCTGGCAAGTGTGACAAGGGGGACACGGTAAAATTTGGCAAGATGTGACAAGGGGGACACGGTAAGATTTGGCAAGATTTGGCAAGATGTGACAAGGGGGACACAGTAAAATTTGGCAAGATGTGACAAGGGGGACATGGTAAGATTTGGCAAGATGTGACAAGGGGGACACGGTAAGATTTGGCAAGATTTGGCAAGATGTGACAAGGGGGACACGGTAAGATTTGGCAAGATGTGACAAGGGGGACATGGTAAGATTTGGCAAGATGTGGCAAGGGGGACACAGTAAGATTTGGCAAGATGTGACAAGGGGGACACGGTAAGATTTGGCAAGATGTGACAAGGGGGACATGGTAAGATTTGGCAAGATGTGACAAGGGGGACATGGTAAGATTTGGCAAGATGTGACAGGGGGACACAGTAAGATTTGGCAAGATGTGACAAGGGGGACACTGCAAGATTTGGCAAGATGTGACAAGGGGGACACTGTAAGATTTGGCAAGATGTGACAAGGGGGACACAGTAAGATTTGGCAAGATGTGACAAGGGGGACACAGTAAGATTTGGCAAGATTTGACAAGGGGGACACAGTAAAATTTGGCAAGATGTGACAAGGGGGACAAGGTAAGATGTGGCAAGATGTGACAAGGGGGACACTGTAAGATTTGGCAAGATGTGACAAGGGGGACACGGTAAGATTTGGCAAGATGTGACAAGGGGGACACGGTAAGATTTGGCAAGATGTGACAAGGGGGACACAGTAAAATTTGGCAAGATGTGACAAGGGGGACACTGCAAGATTTGGCAAGATGTGACAAGGGGGACACGGTAAGATTTGGCAAGATGTGACAAGGGGGACACGGTAAGATTTGGCAAGATTAGACAAGGGGGACACTGTAAGATTTGGCAAGATGTGACAAGGGGGACACGGTAAGATTTGGCAAGATGTGACAAGGGGGACATGGTAAGATCTGGCAAGTGTGACAAGGGGGACACGGTAAAATTTGGCAAGATGTGACAAGGGGGACACGGTAAGATTTGGCAAGATTTGGCAAGATGTGACAAGGGGGACACAGTAAAATTTGGCAAGATGTGACAAGGGGGACACGGTAAGATTTGGCAAGATTAAACAAGAGGGATATTGTAAGATTTGGTAAGATGTGACAAGGGGGACATGGCAAGATTTAGCAAGATGTGACAAGGGAGACATGGGGTGTTTAGCAAGTGAACACACCCTGCGAAAGACACTCTACACTTTAAGAAGGAAAGGGCTAAGAAATCGTTCCCTAATAGGATACTTGCCTTGATGGTGTGTGTCTGTGTGACCTTCCTGGGGATCATCCCAGGTGCTCTGAGACGAATGGCCTCCAACACACATCTCTTCACCAGCGGACAGGACCTGAGCCACTCCTGGGATGGACCCTGCTTCACTGGACAACAACAGAAAGTAGAAAAAACAGGAATGACACGTTGACTCGATGATGTTTTTTATCGTGTTACAATGACAACAGTAGGAAATGAGTAAGCATGAAAACAACAGCTAGTCAAATGTCCTTGTGTTCTTCTGCTTCAGCTTGCAGCCAAACAATAGGTTTTCGACACTAAACAGTCACATGACCAATAACTCTGTCAACTGTTTCCGTCAGTGTAGAAGGCACTAAGAGTCACTGGAGCCCAAACAGCAATGGCGTGGATAAGCAGAATTGATCACAGCTTCAGGGAAGCAATTGGACATCTAAAGTGTCTACACTTAATAAAGTGCCTGCCCCCCTCCCTGATTACAGACCACACACTGGTGACATTAGCTATAAGCTGCATGTGGCTCACAAAAGTCACTTGGGTTGTCCCCTCCCAAGGCAGTGCAGCTGGAGAGGACCTCCTTTGTGACAGCTTCCTTCAAGGAAGGGTCACTATGAATGAAACACAGAGTCCAGAAGACAGCCTGTGAGGACAATAAGAAGAAGGGAGCTGAAGCAAATTAGCAACCAGAGGTGTGACATTCCAATAAGGGGAATTGCAGACAACATAATTATATAGCAGTGTGCCTCTATGACAATATGAGTGAAAATGTGATGGTGCAAAGCTATGTGCACACACACACACGCACACACACACACACACACACACACACACACACACACACACACACACACACACACACACACGCATGCACACACAGCAATGCACTGTAGCTTGATGCAGACATCAGCTACTGTCTCACCGGGAGAGCGTTAGCCTGAGAGGCCCAGAGAAGCAAAAGGGAGAACCTATGGGCACTAGACTCATCCAGAGCATCAATCAGAACCTCAAACAAGGTCTTCTCGGCACCTTCTGCCGCAGCGACTGACTTTGCCTTTCTCTGCTCCTTCCTAGCTGCCTTGCAGCAGGAGCGGAAGAAATCCAACAGCCAATACTTGCACCTTCGCCATTCTCTGTGAACATACGTAGGCAAAATTGACTATGCTACTATTCTATAGTACAATCAACCTCTCTACCTCCATCCCCTCCATCCATCAATAGCTCTGTCTTACCCCAGAAATATTTCCGGGAGCTGTGCACCATATTCAAAGTCTTCATCAAACTTGACAAACTTCTGCATAAATTCATGCATGTCCTTCTCCGTTGCAGGCATCAGTTTCTCCCCAAACAGTTCCCTGACAACAGAAGAAAACATGGCAGCTCTAACAAACTCCATCAGATCAGCAACACCTTCTCCTTCATTGGTTGTCAAAGAGCTGTGGAAGCGAGCTGCCAAAGATGGACAAAGTTCCTCCATTGTGGCAGGAACTAAGGTAGATTTGACGGTGTCATGGATGGCAGTGTGATAAGCAAAGAAAACATCCTTGGTGATACCAGCTGAAGAAGAAGCAGCACAATAACTATGAAGGCATGGGATAAATGTAAAATGTTCACATTCAATGCACTGGGACTGTCACAAGTGTGTTGCCACAGACTGTCTCCCTCTCTCTCTCTCTCCTCTCTCTCTCTCTCTCTCTCTCTCTCTCTCTCTCTCTCTCTCTCTCTCTCTCTCTCTCTCTCTCTCTCTCTCTCTCTCTCCCTCCCTCCCTCCCTCCCTCCCTCCCTCCCTCCCTCCCTCCCTCCCTCCCTCCCTCCCTCCCTCCCTCCCTCCCTCCCTCCCTCTCTCTCTCTCTCTCTCTCTCTCTCTCACACACACACACACACACACACACACACACACACACACACACACACACACACACACACACCTACTCCCATGGTATATGGCTGCACAGCCTTCTGAAAATCCACATTCTTGTTCTGGAAGAAGAGTGGAAAGTCTTCTGGGTCTGTGACAAACGTCATGCACTTGCCAGCAACATGAATGGTGAAGATGTCACCTAGCTGAGAGGATGGGCCAGGGAAGATGCAGAAACAGACTTGCCATTTCATGAGGAACTAACAGAACAGTTTCATGAACATACCAATGTGAACACACACACACGCACGCACACACACACACACACACACACACACACACACACACACACACACACACACACACACACACACACACGTACACGCACATGCACACACACACACACACCTCCTGCTGGGCCTTCCTTATCACTTCCAAAGGAGCCTTCCCAAACTCAACAGCACAGCCGATCCAAGGAACAGGGCCCGACTTCACAGGTGGACACTTTGGCACACTCTTCATACCGGACCACACCAACACAACACCAATGCTGAGTAGAAGCAGCATTATAGCTGCCACTAGCACTGTTAGCCACATGGCAGAGGGAGGCCGTCACAGGGGACTCCACGGCTGCAAGCAAACATGAATACATATATATAAGTTCATGAATACATGTAGTCTGGAACCTGTCAAAAGATGGCCAATACGTACAAGCTGTGTAAGGCAGCCACCTCACTAAAACAACCAACCTCCCTGGTCCAAATAGCGCACTGTAAAGCAGCCACCTCTCTATAAAGATCAATTCGAACTGGCTCACAGGTGGCTGTTTCGTACAGGTTTCACTGTACAATAAAATCCAGGAAAGAGGAACGGACTACGCGTACCGGAGCACGGCTGCACACGTTACACATGGCTAGCACTCCTATCCAGTGCACCATACACACTACATCTATATACTGCCTTGATTTTCCAGTGGTGATTTACCCTGCGGTGGGCATAGCTATAAACTCAGTGCAGGAAATCAATACCACACTCAGGGACAGTTTATAATACTTGAACACTGATAGGAGAAATGCAGCTGTACGAATTATGTAAGATGAGCTGGTTGTGCAGCGAGCGTACTCTACCGAATACAGATTGTACGTTGGTGCAGCAACAGAGTGCGTATCTATGGTATAGGTACGTAGCTAGGTGTAGTGTAGAGCAACAAAGCACACATGCAGACCAAACAACAGACGTAAAGAAAGGTTAAAGCGATGCTGTAAAAATGCTTACAAGGCTGCTTTAGGTGCTTGAAGTGCAGCAAAGGAAGACTGTCGCGCTGTCAGGTTCCGCTTTACCTGCCCACTCCCTGCACGTGTGCCTAACCTTCACCACTCGATGTTGTCGTCCAAATCACTATTGCGCAATGACTTCTTTCGGTTGTACCATAGCGCTTATATATACATAGCTAGCTTTCCGTCGCGCTGCACGTTATTGGAGTGGGAATCACTAATGAGCCTACTACGAGCGGTGAGTTAAAATGGGCGAAGAACCCTTTCTCGATGTTGAGAGCGCGTTTACTGAGCCTCCTCTCCCTCCTTCAGCTACTAACGCCGAGAGTTCTTGCGCCTCGCCTGAAAGCCATGGCTGAGCGTGGATTGGTGTACCAGACGATGGCGAGTTGGAAGGGCGACCAACCGTTGGACGTGGACGACCCGGAAGTGTATGAGATCATTCGAAAGGAGAAAGTTAAGCAGAAGAACGGCATTGTGCTAGTAGCCTCTGAGGTAAGCGTGTTGACAGAGAATATCTTGAAGCCGGGAAGCTTTTCAATGTGACAATTCCACAATGACCTACCTACCACGTGTGTGCGCGTGTCTGCGGGGGTGGAGCCGTGTGGATGTGTGATTATGCATGGTTCTACCTATTGAAATTATTCATGTGCCCCATCAAGTTATCACGGTCAGCAGGTGTACTTTGCAGACATGTGTTGCTGTTGCTAACCAGCAACCACACTCTTCCCCTTCTATCACCCTCCCCCTCCCCACCCCCTCCCCTCCCCTTCCCCCTCCCCCATTCCTCCCCTCTCCCCTCCCTGCAGAATCTGACCAGTCGTGCTGTGTCAGAGGCCATGAGCTGCTGCTTTGCCAACAAGTACGCTGAGGGCTACCCTGGGAAGAGGTACTACGGGGGTACTGAGTACTGCGATGAGATTGAGGAGCTCTGCAAGAAGAGGGCTCTGGATGCATTTCGTCTTGACCCAGAGAAGTGGGGTGTGAATGTGCAGCCTCTATCGGGTGAGACATGTAGCTGGAGTCGGTGTGCTTTGTTTTGTCTCTCGTGGTTGCTGTTACAGTTGTCGTTGACACATGTTTAGTGACATGTGTCTCCTTGCAGTTTTTGTGTGTTTTCTCTCTTCCCACTTCCTAACCCAGTCTGCCTTTGTTATTCACTACCATACTCACACTCTCCCTCTCTCATTCCCTCCCTCCATCTCTCCCTCTCCCCTTCCCTGTACCTCCCTCCCTCTCCCCGCCCTCCCTTATCCTCTCATTCCACTCGCACCGCGCTGACAGGCTCCCCTGCCAACTTTGCTGTCTACACGGCCATCCTAAACCCTCATGACCGCATCATGGGGTTGGACCTCCCTCACGGCGGTCACCTCACACATGGCTACATGACAGACACAAAGAGGATTTCCGCCACATCCATCTACTTTGAATCAATGCCGTACAGGCTTAATGTAAGTCATTGCTACAGTGCGTGTGTGTGAGGGAGGGAAGGGGGAGGGAGTAAAGGTCTTTGCAGTAAATCGGTAGTGTTTGATTTAGTTTTAATTTTGGTATTAAAGAATTGTGGCATATGTGGGTAAGATGTATGGCTGCTATTCCCAATGCATGTGAATGGGCTCATCAATAGGAGTGACACATGGTGACACCTGTCAACAACTGTGACATGTGTTAAAAATTAGGGGCTTCATACAATCTTGCACATGCTTCTCTCCCTTGCATGTGTTACAGACCTTGGTCTGGCCACTAGGCCCAGTGGCTCACTATGACACGGGGTACAGAAGAGAACTGCTCCTTTGCCCCCATACAATAAGGAGAAATTGAGTCTAGCGCCCAGACTGTCGTTGCCTAGGATACAGAGTGATGTAGAAAAGTAATTGTTTTTTTTCCATACATAAATACATCTATGGGTAGCTGCACCAGTTGCAAGTAGCTAGTTGGTATAAACCCGCTGTACCTACAGATTTCATTCGTTGCCCTGTGCCAAATGTGGAGTGACAGGTACCATGTCACACCTGTCACTGAATGATGTGTGTTGTACACCACATGTCACCACCTGTCACCCACTCTACTCACATGCCCACACTCCCAATTGTGTGTAGGAAGAGACAGGTCTGATTGACTATGACAAACTGGAGGAGACGTCAAGGCTGTTTCGTCCAAAGGTGAACATAACATGTTCCTTTAGCCATTGCATTCACACGCACACGTATGCACACAAACACACATGTACATGCACGTACACACACACACACACACACACACACACACACACACACACACACACACACACACACACACACACACACACACACACAAACACACACACACACACACACACCTACACACACACACCTACACACACATGCACACAAGTTCAAACATGTACACGCACACACACATGCACACACACTCTTCCTCTGGTCTCCCTCATCACCTCCACAATCAGATTATCATAGCCGGTACCAGTGCCTACTCCCGTCTCATTGACTACAAGAGGATGAAGAAGATAGCCGACCAGTGTAAGGCCGTGCTGTTTGCTGACATGGCCCACATCAGTGGCTTGGTTGCGGCCGACATCATCCCAAGCCCTTTTGAATACTGTGACATTGTGTCCACCACAACACACAAGACACTGAGGGGGGCAAGGTGAGGAACGGTGTAGGGGGAGTGTGTTCAGGGGGTGCGGGAGGGATCTGTGCGTCTTACTCTGGTTGTGTGTGTGTCTGCGTAGATTAGTGTGCATGAGATTGTATGTGTGTTGCTTTGTTTGTGTACGATGGGTGTTGTCATGTTTCAGGAAGCTATCAAATGTGCTTAGCAAATTCTTCACATAGATGCATTCTCGTTCCTCTCACTTTCCCCCCTCTCTCTCACTCTCTCCCCCTCTCTTCCTTTCTCACCTCTGCCTCTCCCTCTCTTATTCTACTCCACCCACGACATGTTCCCCCTCCACTCATCCAACCTGTCCACAGGAGTGGCCTCATCTTCTTCAGGCGTGGAGTCAAAGGAGTAGACAAACAGGGCAAGGAGCTGAAATACGACTATGAGCAGAAGATCAACTCTGCCGTCTTCCCCTCTCTCCAAGGTGGCCCCCACATGAACACTGTTGCCGCTGTGGCCGTGGCACTCCGACAGGTATGTATGCCACAAATATGTAATCAGATTATATCTACTGTGTAGAGCAGGTGTGGTGGTATTCTCTACAAACATGCTGGATACATTGCCGTGTAAAGGGATGCTTATATCCCATGGAGTGTATAGTCTTAGAATATGATGTGTGTGTGATTGAATGAATGCCTCTAGTTTTCTGTCATCCCCTCCCACCCCCGCAGGCTATGACCCCAATGTTCACTGAGTACCAGAAGCAGGTGGTGCTGAACGCACAGACGGCGGCCAATGCCTTTATGAAGAACGGCTATCGAGTGGTGTGCGACGGGACTGACACACACTTGATGCTGTTGGATTTCCGCAGCAAGGGACTCGATGGAGCCAGGGTCGAGCGTGTCCTGGAGCTAGTGTCCATTTTTACCAACAAGAACACCGTTCCTGGCGATGTTAGCGCTCTGAATCCAAGTGGAGTCAGGCTAGGTATGGGGAGTTGGGACTTCATTGGTATTTGGTCTATAAATGTAATAATTAGGTTGGACTATTCGATTGCTACGCATGTATGTATTGTGTATCTAGTTTATACCACATTCATACATATAATAAATAGTGTACAGTGGATATATTGTATCGTGTACTACAAGGCTGAATTGATATACTTTTGTACATATGATTATAATAATACAGTATCTTGCTTCTATTATGTGTGAAGTATAGGCAGTATTACCTGTAATGCGGTTGGTTGTACAGGGAGAGGGTGACATGCTATATCTTGATTGTAGCACTTGACTTGTTGTATGGCTATTGCTAACAACATTCTGCCGCCTTTGACAAAGACCTGTGAGGTTGACTGGCAAGGCTGATGTCAGTCCCACAGCTAGTTGTCATTGACTCTGCTACATTCTTGCTCTAAATCCTTTCTCCTTTGTCGCTGTTCGTCCCTCCTTCCACAGGCACCCCAGCTGTGACCTCACGTCACATGAAGGAGGACAACATGCTCACTATTGTGGGATTCATTGATGAAGCTGTTGTGATTGCACAGGATGTGAAAAAGAGCACTGGTGGGCAGTAATTAGAGGAATGCTAAATGCTAGGAGAGGGGCCCCAGGGGGGGGGGGGGGGGTAGGAGATGAGAACTAATTGTGTAGTAGGATGGAATTTAGAAGTGGGGATATTTTGGATGTAGGGGCAAGACATGGGTTATGGGGGTAGATGATGACAGAGACTTCAGAATATGCCTTACGTACATACATTTGTGTGTGACTGGGAGGCTGGTCTCAGAACAGCAATGTTTAGTGGACCATGCATATCTGGAGCCTTGGGGTCCATTGATGTGTCAAGGGTATGGCTAATTACCAACTTGCGAGCTGCACCTATTCAGGTTCTGACATTGTCTCGTGTGTGTAGGTAACTTGAAGGAATTCAAGGAATTTCTCCTCACAGATGAAGGTACAAAGGGAAAAATTGCAGACCTGAAGAAGCGTGTGGAAGACTTTGCCTCTACATTCCCACTGCCCGGACTGGAGGATATCTAATTTGGACTATACGCACCTATTATACAGTATTTATGCCACTCTGTTCTAGGCTTCGAAAAAGCGCGGGAAACTTGAAAACATCCCTTATTTAATAGAGATTTACGGTATATTATTTCATTTTCCGGAATCTGGACCGCTGGGTGTACAAGTCTGGGTTGTGACGTGTTAGCATACCCTCAGTACTCTTCTGGCCTTGGAAAGACGTTGTACAGGGGTTTCTGTGTGTCAGTTCAAGTGAGAAGTCGAAAGAGGCCATGTCTGGCGAATCTCACACCTCGAACGACAAGCCCTTCGCTTGTACCCATCCCGGGTGTGGCGAGGTAAGAAGTGGCTTACTTTGTTCGTACAGTGTGCGCGCTCAGCGCTAGGATACTTTGTAGAAGTACCAGATGTGCTACCACATGTCTTCAACACACTACGTAACCGCGCTCCTATGAGTGGGGAGAGCCGAATTCGCCCATTACATCATCGAGTCTTCCCCCGTCCATGATGTAATCCATCGCCTTCGCTCGAAATAGGAGACGAAGAGGGAGTGCGTTCCTTTTGTCATTGACTTCTACCGACGCTGCCGTTTGCCTGTTCACAACGCTGTGACATTCACAGAGAGACTCGAACTCTCGTAGCGCAATTGGCGGTTCCCAAAACTTCCTCGAGGAACACTTCCAAAGTACAGTACTTCGTGTAGGTCGTCTTCTTGAGGTCCCTAAAAATGCGGGTGACTTGTTTCGTAGCGCTAAACGTTGGTCAGCGCTAAAGGTGAATAAACCAACGCTATTTTTACGAGAATCATCATGAAAATGTAACTGTCTCTCTAGACACAAGCTGGCCTGGGGCAAAGTTCCCTTAGGCGCTGTACAGTCTCGATGGAAGTGTTCCCTTTGAACGCAGTTTCCAATGACAAACTGTCCAATCTTCACAGACGTTCCTGTGACAAGGGCCCTAAGTATACTATGCATAAATATGTAAGTATGTAGCAATAAGCTCAATTGTACAAGTTGTTCATCAGGTACACAGCTACCCCTAGACACGACTGATGATGAGAGTTGAAGTTCCTTGTTGTCTGTGATGGTTGGCTTATTGAACATGGGTCTCTGGTCCACTGTACTATCTGAGTGTACTCTTCAACCCAGTTACTGTCTGTATGTCTGCGTGTGCCTTCTCGTACTTCTAGCTGGTCACATGATGGTGCATTTAAGGGGTAGTGCTATATAGTCACCAAACTATTGTTTGTGCACTGAACATGACAATATTACATAGTTCCATTCAATTCTACTTCCTTGCATTGAACTCTCCACTTTGATGCATCGTTCAAGGCATCCATGTTTATGTTGCAATGTACCATGTAGTAACTGATCACCTTTAGTCTCACACCCAGTCCCACTTTGGCAAAATGGCTTCCTCCATCAACAGTAGCTCTAGCTGAGCAACACAAAGCTGCCATCCAGTTTTCACAGGTCCCGGATGAGTTTGCTCTGTTCCCACTGACTGGTTATGTGACCATCCCGTGTAACTGTGACATCAGTTTCAATTTTTGGACTCAGTTTGCCATACCATCGTTCATAAATGGCAGCCAGAAGAGAGATGAGGACAAATGTACATTGCCTTAGGATCGGCCCTTGTACCATTTTCTCCACTTTTATCCATCCATCTGCATGCCTATATGTATTTATATAACAACAGCTGCTGTGTTTGCATTGTTTTTGCGTGTGTGTGTGTGTGTGTGTGTAATCAACCATCCTATCTACGCTTGTAGCAATTTGCCAATGAAGATCATTTGCAGGTTCATCGACAGAAACACATGTCACTGAAGATAGACTCAGCAAAGGTGGTCCTTCCAGGTGAATGTACACGCACATTATTGTGTGTGCACGTGTGAGCATGTGTCTATGCATACGTATATCCATTTTGTTTAGTGGAAGCTTCTGTTACTGGTAGATAATGTGCTCTCATTGTTGAGCCCCTTACCTTTGCTAAATACAGTGGCCTCCAGATTTGCTGCATTCATCATACATGTACATACATACATGTTGCAGATATCAAGCCGTGTACCTGATGTGTACAGTGTACTCACTTGTTTTGTTTTGTAGCACGGTAGCATAGACACATGATAAAAGCCCTGTTTCTGGGCTTGTAGCTGATTGTTTTCCTGTGTTCCTTGCAGACCAAACACCAACTCCAACCAGGTTCCTCAAACTAATGGACCAGGAAGGCCTTTTTGACACACTAAAGGACAGCCCGTTCGACCAGGTATGTTGTGTGTTAATTTGGTTTTGATTGCCTTCCTTTTACGTACGTACGTACAAGTGAATTCTGTTTCTTGTAGGATTTTCATAAGGCTGCCTCTAGTCAGGAAGGCGGTGCTCAACAGGCGAGTAGTACAACTGTAACATCATCATGAAATATGCACAGAATGTTTTGACTGCAGCACATCTAGTACTGAGCCTCTGTAATGTTAAGACTGCTACCTGCCTACGCACACAGCAGTGCACTGTACACTGAGAAACTATTTGAAATGCTCTGTAGGTGCAATGTGCGTGGCTGGGGTGTGGCAGGGCTGAGTCTGCATTCCTACAATGCTGTGTACCATTCCCAGTGTGTGTGTGTGTGGCTAGAATGTATCACTGAAGGACACTTGTGTGAACACTTTAGAAGTACTTACGGTGTAGGCTGTGGGTCAGTTAAAGTGACCATGTTAGAGCTGTGTTTGAGGCCAGGGGGATTCCTGTCTGTTTCTGAGAGGTGGCTACATTCTACACTGACCATCTTGAACAGGTTTCACTTTTGTCAACTCTTTATGTTTCAAAAATGCTTGGAGGTTTCATTTGCAGTGTATGTAATTCATGCTTTGTCATGCAATTTAGCAAAGCAAACTTACGAGAATGGTTTCAGCTTGCAAAAGCCACGGAAAATACCATAGAGTCCCACAGAACAAGTGGGCACTGGCTGCTTCAAAGTGAAAGTTGAGGAGCATAGGGAATTTGAATAGAGAGTTTGAATATGCCCTTTTCTGGCCGAAAATATTCTCATTCAGTTCAGTCATACTCTATACATACGTACATTTGTTGTAAGATTTGAAGTGATGACAGGTTATTAACAAGACTCAGAATTGCATGGCAACCATATGTTCATGCATGCATGGCAACTTGTGCTCACAGTGCTTTCTAGAGAAGTAACTGCACATCCGTCACACCTTTTCATGCAATGTAGGCTACCCTGTGTGTGTGTGTGTGTGTGTGTGTGTGTGTGTGTGTGTGTGTGTGTGTGTGTGTGTGTGTGTGTGTGTGTGGTGTGTGTGATGTGTATTAAATGGTGCCCCTGCACTCTCTTATGTTTATTTGTATGTAGGTTGATGCTGCCACATCAAAGGCTGCTACCACAAGTTCTACTTCATTCACCACTGGTTCTCTACCCGGTACGTAGTTAAGCAATGTCTGTGTGTGTGCATGGGGGGGGGGGGGGTTCTGGGTGTCTACTAAACCCTTCATTTGTGTTCACGTCTCTCTCTCTCCCCAGCAGCCCCAACCCCCATCATCAGTTCCCCCTATGCAGTCACAGCCATACCGGTTGCTCCACCAAGCAGCATTTCCAATCCAAAGAAAGCTGTAAGTGACCACAGAACTGGTGCTGTTTTGCAGTATACAGTGAAACCTGTCTGAGATGGTCACTGTGTTATGCGGCCAGCTCTCTAAAACAGCCAGCCTCCCTGGCCCCAAACACCACTAAAGCATTGCAATCTACCTTTGTAGAGCAGCCACTTCTCTATAAAGGTCGGTTAGAACTGGCCCACAGGTGGCTGTCTTAGACAGGTTCCACTGTATCACACAGACACACAATCAGCTACATATTAGGCCATGTTATATAGGTTGCTCCACAATGGCACCATACAGTACATCACTCAGCCTCTGATAGTCTTGCAGTGCCCAATCTGAAGTTGTAGTCAGCGCTCACTTACCCTGGCTTTGTGTTGTGGGCAAAATATTAAGCAGCGCTGCTTCTCCCTCACTCCTACTGTTCTCTTGATCTGCAGGTGCCAGTAGCTACACCTCCAACCAGAGTTCCTGATGGTGCCATGTCTCAGCAAATAAAGCAGGTACCCGTGTACGAAAGCACTTGCTGCTGTGTGTGTTCATAATATACATATGCAGCTTGTTTATAGCTAGAGATTGAGATGGTTCTGTATGTGTGTGTGCGTGCAGACACTGAGGCAGCACCTGCAACAGGAGAACATGAAAAAGGCAATCCTTGGGAACATTGATTTTCAAACTGCAGTCGGGTTAGTGTCTGGGTCCCTCGTCCCACCGACCACACCTGAAATCATTCAGGAGGCTTTTAAGAATGTGAGAATGTGTCACACAGTGCAAGCACATGTGTTACTTGTTAATTGTACGGATGGTACTCTAGTGTCGAGTCAGCTGTGTAAATCCACTTGTGGCCTTGTTCAGGGTGCTGTAACTACGTGCTGTGCACTAGAGGTGCAATGACGCTACATTTAAAACAGTTACCAACCCTACTCAGTAAGGTTGGAAGTTTCATCTTGACACCTCTCTTCTCCTTCCAGGCCATTTTCCCCCAGACGAGCCTCACTCAGTCACAGAGCATACCCAGTGGTGTCCAGTCTCCAGAGGCAATTGCTCGACGAAGGTCGCACGCAAAGGACGGCGAAGATGATCCTTCTGAAAAGAGGCAGAAATTCCTGGAGAGGAATAGGTGTGGATGCATGTGTAGCTGTGCCTATCTGTCCAGTTTATTGCACATGAGTTCCACTCACTTGCTTATACTGCAGAGCCGCTGCTGCGAGATGCAGGCAGAAGAAGAAGCAGTGGGTGGAGGGCCTTGAGAAGAAGGCAAAGGAGATTGAAGTGGCACACACCACAATGCAGGAGGAGATTGACTTGCTGAAACAGGAAATTGCCAACCTAACGAATATTCTCCTGGCCCATCGGGACTGTCCTCTGCTGATGTCACAGCAAGAGCAGCTGAAACAGCTGCGTACCAGTAAGGGTTAATGTCACAGGGTTAAACAATAGAATGCACATAATACATAGTAGCCTCTACTCATTCAGCCATTACTATCTATTGCATTGTGTACAAAGTCTGTAGTAGGGGTCAGTATGATAATAGGTGTAGTTCAGTGTATGAGAATTTGAATGTATATGTACATGTGTGTTATTGTTTACTCCTTTGTGTCCAGTTGACTATCAGTCAGTCCTCTCCCTTGGAGTACAAAGTAATGGCACTCCGGACTCAAGCTCTTCGTCTGAGACAAGCGCTGCTGTGGGCAAGACAGTGGTAGTCTCCTCCACAACCAAAGATGCTGAAACTGAACAGTGATGTTAACCCTTTGTTCCCTTTGGGAGGCTTTGCAAGGACTTGCTGCACACACATGCACACACACACTAGCTGGTTTTGTAAGTGTTAGACGCACACCTTCACATCACTGCAGCGTGCTAATATTGCTCCTCCGTTATCATATTATTATCATCATGCTCTGTTCACTTCCTCTGTGCAACAGATACATAGTATTTACATACAAAATGGACTTCTCTCAACTTTTACCTGTGTAGAACACTGTAAAGGTGTAGCGGGCTTTTATGTACATTACAATGCTACTGAAACTAGTGTGTCCAGTGCTACGTACAGCATGTGCCAGTAGTGTAGTGTGTGGAAGGTATGAAGTATAGGTAACAATATTCTGTGGTTCAACCTTGCAGTTGAACCACAGCATATTGTTGCCTAGGATACAAACATTTTAGTGGTATTCCATGCTACAGGACCATGTATCATGTAAGAATTTGTCACAGTTTGGGAAGAGACTACAGAATTGTCTGTTTACAACTGCTACATGTGTGGTGTGCACTGCTATGCACCACTACACTGGCAGCACAGCACAACTAATCAATAGTTTGCTCAGTACATGCATATGGACCAGCATTGCAATGCATGACTGTACAAAGGCCTCTAATTTGTCCACTGCAGTAGACATTGCAAGGCCTGCATAACAAGGGTCGCGACAGCTGCATGTGTACAAATGGGGCCTACACTGCCACGACAAACCGGCTGTGCAGAAACCCACTCTACAGGTGATTGTTATAATCACACCACAGACTATCTAAACTTAAAGATACAGATAATCATAAGTTATACTAGCATGTTATATTATCATGAAAGGGCAGGTGCGGATTCACTCAAGGAGGGTACTCGCGCGCCATGCAAAACCCGTGACTTGCACGGCGAATGTTCTGATTCCAATTCCAAACTCTTGATCGATTGACCTCTGGTTTCAAAGTGGAAACATTCGCTGTCATGTCTTTCATCCGGACGAAGGCGCTGCGTCTACTGCAGTAAGCTAAGCATTGCAGCAGCACATGGTATACATGAATACGGCGAGTGTGTAGCTAGAGTGTTGTAACGGTTGAGTGTGCCTGCTCCATGGCTTCGTTTCTGTAGATTCACAGCGCGTTCTGCTGTCCATGTACATCGTGCTGGAGCTAGTCCACTGCTGTCTAGACTAATGGTAACTGCAGTGGTAACTGTACCGTAGTAGCTCACCAACATCCACTCGTGTATGTGCATACACACATACAGCTGTGCGTGTGTGTGTGTGTGTGTGTGTGTGTGTGTGTGTGTGTGTGTGTGTGTGTGTGTGTGTGTGTGTGTGTGTGTGTGTGTGTGCATGCTAGTTGATTACATCCACACTGGCTGGTGACAGATCTACATCTGCTGTGTGTTATTTATGTCCTCCTTCTCCTTACCACATCACCAATACCTGGCTAACCAATGCCTTCAGAGCTCAGAAAGGGAAGAGGTGTGTGTGTATACCTGTATGTGTGTGTACATGTGCATGTGTGTGTGTATGTGCACACTGTCACATGCACAACCTTACGGTCTACTGTAACGTGTAATCATCCTACATGTAATGCATTTAGCCTCTTACAAGATATAGTGAGTGACCTGTCAAGTGGAGTGAACATTTCACTAGCAAGTGGTGTTATTCTTAAGTACCCGCACACTTGCAGGTGTATTTTCATGCCCATCGGAACCGCCCAGGCTGCCCAGGCCATGGCCTGACTAGATTCTTAGGTCTTCCCATGCTTTTCTATAGCTAAGGTACTTCTTGGCCTGTGCAAGTGGCCGTCTAGGCAATATTGTTCTGACTTGGCCTAACCACCTTTGAAGTGCTTCCTCCGGGCCTGATTTTATACGGGGAATCAGGCCTGGCACATTGCCATACATCGGATTGTACAGTCCACAGCTGCAACCCAATCAGATTACAGATGTGCCATGACATCACATACAGTACATACCAGCTCACAACAACCAATGGGATTGCACATCAGCAATGTTTTTATGTGTAGTGACAACTCAATGTTTGGCAATGTATTGTACCAAGCCTATCTTCCCAGGGCCTAGCTTTGCAAGGCCATATTAGAGACAACCATGGATGAAATACGTAGCAATCAGTCAATGGGTTCAATAGGGTATGGACTAAAGTGTCATTGGCCATCAGCATCCATCAATTTGTGCCTTGTGAAAATTAACCTGCCTTGTTGGGTGTCTCTTGCAGGAGGTCCTCTTTGAGCAGAAGAAGACTCTTGGAGTAATTCTCCTCAATCGCCCAAAGGCCCTGAATGCCTTGAACATGAATATGATTCACACTGCACTGCCAATGTTGAGGGTGAGTACGGCTCTACATTGTTAAACTACTGCTTCAGGCACTAGTAGTTGTAGTGGTAATGTGAAGATTGTGTGTGTAGTCCTTGCATGAAGCAAATGCTCACATGTTGAGCCTTCACATTTTCAGCGCTGGGAAAAAGAGGAGTCTGTTGGTATCATTCTAATGAAGGGAGCTGGCGAGAAGGCCTTCTGTGCAGGAGGGGATGTTTTGGGTGAGTAGTGGTATTACGTACCTTCATCGCTGGTACAGACTATGATGTCATAAATGTCCCTAGTGGAAATTTTGTCCCAGTGGCTATAATGTAACTCCCGCTACACTCACTTTAATAGTACTATCACCAGCAGTGTGTTGTGATGTACTTACTAATGAGATGAACAAGTTTCATTTTGATAAAGTGGACATTCATTCATTACCACATTTGGATATGGAATGGGAAAAAGATTCTTAAATGTAAAATCACATGGTACATTGTCAAGACATTTCGGCTCCAAAAGGGTCCCCTTTAGTTGCAATTAACAAGAGAGATCAACAACAGAATCATGATCTATTTTGAATATTGCACACAAAGAAGGCCCTTTTGTGGGTGAAACATCCTGCTTTTCTCGACAATTGTACCATGTGACCCATGCATAAGAATCCTTTTCCCAATTTTAGGTCATATTTTGTTTGTTGTGTGCATCCATTTATGGTATATCTGATGTCATTGAGTGTGTACTGTGTTAACTCAGCATCAGTTGACTTAGGTATGTCTTGTCTCATGTCCTTGTTGTGTTCCTATCAGCTACTTGCCTGCCCTCTGCCTTCTCCCTCCAGCTGTTACCAAAGCTGGCAGAGAGGGCGACCCACTGTCAAAGGAATTCTTCCGTCACGAGTATCGGTTGAATTATGCCATCAGTGAGTTACCATAGCAACTTTATGCTAGATGGTGACCAAATGGAATTTAGTAATCACTGTTCAACAATGTGCACTTTGAAGTATCATGGAGGATTGTAGAGTAAAGTGATTTGTGAAGACTGAAGCTCTTTGGCTTGTGGTTGGATTATCCTCGTGTGTTGTCTGACCTGTTGGATGTTGAGTTGAGTCATGTTGACTCACAGTCAATGCTGTTCTGTTGGAGGTTGAACCAATGTATGTTGATTGATGGTGAATGCCTTATTATCTTGTGTAGGTGCACTGAAGAAACCATTTGTAGCTTTAATTGATGGCATTACGATGGGAGGGGTGAGTGTGGGAATGAAGGGTGAGGGATAGGGGTGAAACTTGAGGGTGGGAGTGAGGGGTGAGAGTGGGAGTGAATGTAAGGGTAGAAGTGAGGGGTGAGGGTGAAGGGTGTGGGTGAGGGTGAAGGGCAAGTGTGAAAGTGAAGAGCAAATGTGAAAGTGAAGACTGAGGTGCAAATGAAAGATGCAGTGGTGTGAAGGGCGCGATATGTCCTTGTGGGTTTGTCCTTGACTTTAGTGTGCTTTGCAACATACTGTACATGTGTGTCACCTGCATAGTCCTACCAGTTTGCTTCTTTTCATTACATCCTTCCCTCTCTCTTCCTCTTCCCCACCCTTTCTCAGGGTGTTGGCTTGTCAGTTCATGGTCGGTTTAGAGTGGCCACTGAGAGAACATTGTTTGCAATGCCGGAAACTGCTATTGGTAAGCAGCAGGGATGTGGTGTGACCATTGGTGCCACCTTACCGCTCTCACTAGTTTGCCGCCTTGTTGTTCTTTACCGCACTTCACACGAGCGGTATGTTGCTCAACTTGGAAGTGGTGTCCTCCCTCTGGCCTTCCTACCAGTACTCACCGCATAGCTATAGCTGCCTGTTCTGTCTATAGAGCTGGAAAAATGTGCCTGACCTGGTTCCCTTCTTCTGCTCCTCGAAGGACTCTTCCCAGATGTGGGCGGAGGTTACTTTCTACCTAGACTGAAGGGACACTTGGGAATGTTTCTGGCTCTCACAGGTACCTCTTTTATGACTACAACATCAGTTATGCAAACTCCATCACTACTACATTTAACTAGTGCTATGTTCATTTTCCTCCTCACTTTGATTCACTTTCTCACTCTCACCTTTACTCTCCCACCCTACCTGTCACACTCATTCACACTCACTCCTGTATTCTTGTACAGTCACTCCCACTTTTGCACAGTAGCACACTCACTCTCACACTCACATTCCTGTATAGTGTCGTAGCACACTGATGTGTGTTCACTCTCACATGTACTCCCCCTCTCCCACTCACCCCTCTCCCACTCACCTCTCCCACTCACCCCCTCCCATTCACCCCCCTCCCACTCACCCTCTCCCATTCACCCCCCTCCCACTCACCCCCTCCCACTCACCCCTCTCCCATTCACCCCCCTCCCACTCACCCCTCTCCCACTCACCTCTCAGGTTTCCGCTTGAAAGGAAGGGATGTCTATTCAACTGGTATCGCTACACACTTTGTTGCTAAGGACAAGGTCAGTGTACAACCCGCCATAGCAACAATCACTAGTCATACACATTCCTTGCCAAATCAGTTGTCAACGGTCCTTCTTAAGGAAAGGCGATGAAGGGAATGTGAAGAGCATTCTGTGAGTAGTGACAAGCTCCTATCATTACCCACACACCCACATCTATATAGTTACCTGCCCTTGAAGATGCCTTGGACAACCTGCGTACTCCTCACCTGAACAAGGTTAGGGAGATTCTAGATGACTTTCACAAGCAGGTGAGTACAACATGCTTGTGTGTGTGTGTGTGTGTGTGTGTGTGTGTGTGTGCGTGTGTGTGTGTGTGTGCATGTGCGCGTGCGCGCGCACATGTGTGTGTGCGTGCGTGCATGTGTGCGTGTGTGTGTGCACGTACGTCTGTGCCTTGTGTGTGCCGTTGTGCCTGTTTCTAACACATAGAATGAGACGTATGTATGTACAGGTTTCATCAAGTAGCTGTGTCTCGTGTGTACATGCTTGTTTGTTACAGTATACATATACCCCCCAATGTAGAGTGAGAACGTAGATCCTAAGGAATTCGTTCTTGCTAACCAAATGGACACCATCAACAAGTGAGAGAAAGCTCAATGTTGTGGTCACATGATGGTCATGTGACTATGTACTTCTGTATTTGACATCACACATGCCTACCTGCCGCTCACAGATGTTTCTGCAAAGACACTGTGGAGGACATCATTTCGGCTTTGGAGGGAATTGGTTCAGAGTGGTCCAAGCAGCAGCTGGAGGTGTGTGTGTGTGTGTGTGTGTGTGTGTGTGTGTGTGTGTGTGTGTGTGTGTGTGTGTGTGTGTGTGTGTGTGTGTGTGTGTGTGTATGCATGTGCATGTGTACATGCATGCGTATGTGAGTTACTGTCACAGAAACCTTTCCTCCACTCAATCTCAGGTACTATCAAAAATGGTGAGCACTCTGTTTGACATGTGAGAGTTGAACGGGTGTTATGTCCTAAATTTTTTTTGATTGCCACGTGAAGGAGAATGGCATGGTTGTGAGTCTTTAAGACACTGCAATAGTATGGCTCAAGTCCTAGATCCGTGGTCTCCCTCCTCCTCATACTCACCCCTCCATTTTGTCATACCTCTCACCCCCCCCCCCCCCCCCCCCAGTCCCCCACTTCCATGAAGATCTCACACCACCAGATAAAGGAAGGAGCCAAGCTGCTACTGGGAGACTGCTTGAGGATGGAGTACCGCATGAGTCAACAGTGCATTGTAATCCATCCACAGCAGATCACCTTCAATACGGAACTGCCTTGTGTGTAGTCTGTCATGTTTAGTATTTCGTAGCCAGCCCTCTTCCTGCCTCCATTTTTATGCTGACATCACTGGTTGGCAGGAAAGGGGCTGGTTATGCAACACTTGTCACGTCGATCTACGGCCACATGGTGCTATCATTTTGAAGCACCTCTTGTTGTATTCAGTGCCACCTCTCTACAGAGACAAGGTCCTCCACCAGCCTGTAGTGTGTTCAGCACATGCAAAGCACCTCACATTAAGCACCAGCTGTCTACAGAGACTAGTCTCCTAGCCTTCCCACATATACTGTAGAGTGGGCGGTTGTGAGAGCTAGCTTGAGACAGCAAATTTGATTTGTGTTGACTTTGTTTCCCTAATTTCCCTGAAATGTCCAATATTGAATCTACCAGCAGAATAGGGCACCTACTGTAGTAGCAGATGACCTCATTTGCCAAAGAGATCCTACCATTTCCAGTGTTAGCCTGCTGCTGGTCCTGTACATATTGTGTCAGTGTCCCTCTGCTTGTCTCACCACTGCCGTATTCCCTGCAGGCTGGTCACGACTTCCATGAAGGCGTGAGAGCATGTAAGAAGAGCAGATTGTGCATGCATATTGTCACTAATAGCGTTGTGTGTAGAAGGTGTTTAGTTCATGACCTAATGGTCTATGGTCCATTAGCTCAATGGTGCACTAGATGGGGTTTATGGGTAAAGGCTAACCTTGTGAATGGCATTCATGTGCAGCTACACCTTTCCCACAGATCTTCAATTACACTTATGTAGTTAGTCTATTGAACTAATCGTACCATTGTGTATGTACAAGATTGTGGCTTTTAATGGGATGTATACTGTAATGGAGACCTGTAGCATGCACTATTGTGTATAACTGTGTTGTTTGTGTGTGTGTGCATACTCTAACACATTATATTGTTGTATTTCTGTTGTGTGTGTATACCTTTCCCTCAGTACTGATTGACCGAGACAATGCTCCAAAGTGGTCCCCCGACAAGCTACATGAGGTCACAGATGAAATGGTTCAGAGCTACTTTCAGCCCTTTCCCGAGAAAGGCATGGAGTTGCAATTGGATGATGGGATGTAGTCTCAACAGCACATACATACACACGTACACCCACTCAGGGAAAGACACCTATCATTATAAATCACGTAATTGTATAACACAGTATACTATTGTCGCGTGTATTGGATTCTTCCTGTGCTGCTTGCTGGGTACAGTATTTGTATCAACACAAGTGATTCAATGATGTGCTGTATACACATATGCCACTGTATACAGTGTGAAAGTATATAATATTGCACCGTTGTAGCATTTGTTCAGGTGAAAGTAGCAATTTGCAGTGAAAAATACAGAATAGGGACATGCATAATTATAGGTGAACATCTACAGAAATGAACAAAATTGAAACAATATTGCAGATCGAAGCTAGTGCACCAAAAGAGAAAGAAACACATCGTGCAGGTCAAGCAAACCAACTAGTAACACGCATGAATCCACAGACACAAGGACCACAGACAGCTAGGGCATTACATATTGGGGCAGCTACAGTCTTTGGTGTCGTCCCCACGGTCTGCATGCCTCAATGCACTGAGAGCATGTTTCTGAGCAGGTCTTATTGTGCTTTGACTTCCAGACGCACAAGCAACCAAGCACGATCACCAAAATCTCGAAGATAACATTGAAGAGCATTAAAACTCCGAAGATACTCCACCGCACTTCGGGGGCTATTTTCACTGAGAGGTCAGTAAAAAGTGGGATAGCTACCAAACTCGTCAAGCAGAGATAGAGGATCGAAACAAACAGGCAAACGGCAGCCACTTCCATGTAGAGCTTTCCGTGCGACATAGTGCTCACGGGCGGTGGACGCCACTACAACTGCTCCGTTGTGGATAAGCGAGTCCTGCAGACATGGAAGAATGAAAGAGACATGTGGCAGGAGACAGCAAAACTATGGGGAATATGTTTAACGGTTAGAGCACAAACAGTAGACATTGTTTAGAGCCCTTGGTTGTAAAGAATACGCACAGCATAAAGAGGTAGCTACCTTGAGCGCTGCGGTATGAGATTGCGGTCTCCCAGGTTTACTTCTAGTCGGTCTTGTCCGTGTGGCCCTGCTCCCCGGAGAGATTCAGTGCACCCTTACTGGACAACGGCAAACGGAACTGTGACCCTGACCATCCAACAAAGGGTTTAATCTGTATGATCATGAGACCGGCGCAGGGCACGGACGCTGTTTATTAGCCTCGCGCAAACACACACGGGGTCACATGCTTAGCTTTATCAAAACAGGTTGCGGTCACATGATTAGTCTCGTACCCAGACCACTTTCGGCCGCCATTTTGAAATTGGCCGACCATCTTTCGGCCAATTTCAAAATGGCGGCCGGAAGTGGTCTGGGTACGAGCTATCACATGATATGACGAACTCTAGTCTTAGTCTCGTCCCCAGCCCACTTCCGGCCGCCATTGCCCGAAAAGGTGGTCTGGCGACTATGGTCGACTTTCTTGGGCCCGGAAGTCCATTCCCAGCAGGAATGTGTGCTGGCCAATCAGATTACACAACAGCTCATTAGTGGCATGTTATGCATAACATTCACACCTCTGGCGTTCACACCTACCTAGCAGCATAGATCTATGCTAGCAGCGAGATGGCAGCTTCGATGGGAGAAGTGAGCTTCCCAGGATTGGGCGCAAGGCTACCTTCGGCCGCAGTGAACAGTGTTATTCTGGAAGCATACGTAATACCCGGCTACAGGGGCGGGCAAGTCTCTCTGCTTCGCCACTCTTCCCTCCGCCTTGCTGCCTTTCTCCAGCTTGGAAAAGCACGTTCGACACACGTACTGGTTACTACTTTCAGTTTCTGCAATTCGAAGCCCGATCGTACACTTGGCAAGGCGAGAACCTAAGGGCTACTCTCTATTCGCCTGCAAAAAGAAGGATTTGCCACGCTGCAGGAACACACAGCACAGCGTGGCACTTCCATCTTGCCCGTACAAATTTAACACCTCGCTGTTCCCACCAGTGTTACGTAATCAGAACTGGCTTCCAGGCCCAAGAAAGTCGACCATAGTCGCCAGACCACCTTTTCGGGCCATTGCAAAATGGCGGCCGGAAGTGGGCTGGGGACGAGACTACTCTAGTCTAGTCTGAAGACCAGACCCTAAGCGCCCCCCGCGCAAAAATAGGGGCGCTCAGGGTCTGGTCTCCAGACTAGACGAATTCATTCCTGCAGCCATTTGTATTATACATGTATACCGGTATCTCAAAGAAGGGTGCATGTGTAGCTAGCGTACAAAACTCAGTCAATAGCTAGCTAACTAATAGTGAGCCCAAAAGGATGTATACGGAATACAATTCAGTTAGCTATGCATTTATTCTCTGGGATGAAACTTGATTCTGAGTGGCTTCCCTGGCCTCATTGTTAGAAGTCCAGTATGGCCAATGTTGTCTGACTCCGCATGTAGCTCCACCTTAGTCTTCTGCACCACCTTTGGAGTAAAAGCGGAGGCAGATAGCAGATCCAGGACTTATTATAAAGTGGCTATTTATGTCTAAAACACAAAAGCAACACAAAGCTACCTTTGCCAGCAGAGACCACGTTTCTAATTCAGCCACCCTTCTTCCTGCAAGTAGAAACAAGACATCAGGTGGAAAAAGAACTGGTCTTATAGCATGCATTGGCCAAAGGTGAAATGCAATGCTCCTTAGAGTAACAACGTCCAGTGTCTACTGTCTACTTAAGCACATCCTTGTAACAAATGCTAGTTGCAATTTTACTGTGTACAAATTTCTAGATAGTAACTTCCTGTGTAAGGTGCTATCCCTTGTCACATAGGTACTGCTTGCAAACTCAAATGCACCCATACAGGCACATATGACCCATACAGGCATGTATGACCCATATACAGGCACGTATGGCCCATACAGGCACATATGCACCCATACAGGCACTTATGACCCATACAGGCATGTACGTATGCACCGATACAGGCACGTATGCACCCTTGCATATACACATATCTCCCTCAACCTTGTATAATACGCATACATGAAGCAACTTGTCTAGAAGAGCAGAGAAGAAATGGATCCAGTGAGAGATCATGCTCGGCAAGACTCAGAATAAAACATGTTGTACACATTATGCCATACGTACCTAAACACATCCGTGGTCCGAAACCAAAGATGTTGACGAGGTAAGGGTTAATGGTAAACTTGTCATCATCATGTAGCCACCTTTCTGGCTTAAATTCCTGGGCATCTTCAAAGTAGTCAGCATCAGCACCCATTAGGAGGTTGGATACAGTAATCAAAGTCTACACAAAGAGGGCACAGCAAGTGGTTACTTTGCTAGGCCTCTCACAATGCCACGAACATACAAGTTGCATGCACACACTGACACACACACACACACACACACACACACACACACACACACACACACACACACACACACGTGTATGCACACGTACACACTTGCAGTGTCGCACACACGTGCACATAAAAATGTATACCTTCTTTGGGACAACAAAGTCTCCAAGTTTCACATCTACAGGCAGCGATCTTACAGTGCCCAACACAGTAGGAGACAACCTGCGTGCAGCAAGAACATGCAGTTGCATTAGCACCACAACATTCCTGATAAAGATCACCCAAGAAGCTGATATGAAGTAGCCAGGAAGGAGCATAGAAGAACCTTCAGTCAATTTCTATGAGTATCGCCAAAAAGAACTATACATTTGACCTTGCGATGAAACAGGTACAGATATATACGCATATGCACCTTCCAGTCTCCTTCACACATGCCTTGATGTAAGGCATCTTCTGCAGTGCTGAGTCATCAATATCTCCATCTCTTCCAACCACTGATAGGACCTCTTTGCAAGCCTTCTCCTGTACTTCAGGGTGCTTGGCAAGATGGTACAGGGCAGGGCAAATGCAGCCGTGTTGGCAGTCTACACACATATAAGAATACATGCAGTATTGCAGTCAAAAGGACAAAGGACCAACGGCAACACTTAGCGCACATAGCTATAGGAAGTGAGGCCACGGCTGCATTAGAGTCTGCTCTATATACAGTGTACATAGGTTCCCTGTAGAGGACTGATCATGAAAAGCGATTGAAAGCCATCAGTAGTGGCACTGACAGTCTGGTCTGTCATACTGTTTCATTAGTTCGCATGCTCATGTCCTATTCTTCAAGTCAGCATGCCTTCTCAACCAAGGGTTGAGGAATTTCCTCCAACAGGTCATAGTTCTCGGTTTATTAATGAGTGAATATACAGGACTTCATTCTATGTACAAGATGATGTTAATATTTGATGGAAACACAGTTTCTCTTGATAGAGAAACAAGTTCAGAAAAACAGACAAGTTTGCTGCAATATATCTTCCTCATGAGTTCACAAATTTCACCATTACAATGTTGGGAGCAAAAGGGCACTTTTTGGTAGGGAATCTAGGACCACTACTGACTGGTTTCTTGTTTTTGGCCCATTTCAGCAAAAGGGAACTTTGGAAATAGGTACATTCATGCACACTATAGTTTACTGTGTCAGTGGCAGCAGATAAGAAGCTAGCAAGTCGATAAAGGATTTCAGCATCAGTCATTCCTTTTTCCACATACTCCTCCATGAAGGTCTGATCATCACTATTAGCAGAAGGTTCATACTTCTCCCTTGCTTCCCTCACTATCATCTCATGTGCAGCTAGACATGTGTGGTATCCAATTCGAGCCAGTTTAAATGCCTTCACTGGAAACGTCTTCAGCCACCAAGCAGGATACATGCCGCAACGTGCAGTGTTGTCCATAAACATCATGAAGCCTTCCACTGCAGCTGCTCCTTGAGCACTGGATCCCTGAAATTGGACATCTTGTGGGAAAATGAATCTGGCAAAGGCTGCAGTTGTGGGAAGAGATTTTGAATTACATATTTATTTTACCTGGTCCAGCGGGTCTTCACATCCGCCCACTGGGGGTCCATATGTATGTGTCTGTATCTGTTTAGAATGCAGCTATATCATATGCATATCCACACATACGCAATGATCAGAATTCAATCTACGTGGCAGGCTGCATGGGGAAGAAGCTTCCCCCTAAACACTCCAGCTTACTCCCAAAATTGTTTGCTAATTGCAACAAAAATGGCATAAACATAATTTTACTGGGCCTCTCAGATCATATCAGGTACCAATTTCGGATTCGGGCATAAAATCAAAAATATTCATTGGGGGCATGATCCTAGACCCATATAGGCACTGGAGGTATACCATATACGCTTTAACTTTCATGTGGTTAAACTTTCATGTTTTGCAAGTTTTGTAGTTTTTGCATTTTTACTTTTGTGGTTGCAGAGTCTCAAGCAGGAGAAATATTGCCTTGTGTAATTTTTTGCGGGGTGAAACTTTCGTGAATGGTTACTGATCCGCGAAAACCGTGAAAGTTTAACCCCACGAAAGTTAAAGAATATACCATATATTATGCTTTAGAACACTGTACCTTCCCCCAAAACATATACAATCTAGATAGAACCCTGTTTAACCTATACTGAGAATTAATAAAAATTTTCTACAAAAAATAGTAAGGATGTAGGGATGGCACAAAAACTACAGACACAAGACTGTCACACAGTCTTGTATTAACCATCGTCCCTACAGTCAAGGATGTAGGACTATAAGGTGCAACATTCTTGCATGTAAGAATCATGGTTTGGCAGTTTTCGGCACTCTTTGTTTGCGATTTCATCTCTATTCCAATATATTGTGAATTCGAAACACCCTGTACCATCCCTACATCGAGATTACTATCGTACTCTCTGATACATACCCTCCATAGACCAGTAAGGTAGTAAATCCATCACGTCCTTGCTGTAGCCCTCAGCATCAGCTCCGCCTTGAGCCACCCTGATGAAAGTGTCGTTGACAGGATTCAGCTTCTTCACATATCTGCCAAGTTTACGGAATGTAAATGCAGGATTCAGTGTTGAACGCACCTCTTTCCATTCCTTCCCCTCACTGCAGTGGGGGAAATTTAATATAATGATACAATGTTGCTTTTCACTGTTGCATTTACAAATTGATAATCTATATATTAATGTGCTTGTTCGACCGTCCGTCCGACCGAGTAGATTAACACTTCTCCCGCAGCGTGCGTACGTGCGATCCACGTGAAACTCCGGATTATTACGGGGCGACGTATGGAGAGTGTCATAAGGGGGTAGACTGAAGAGGAGTCGCTGGGCCCGAGGAGAGGGCCGCAAGAATTCCCTCCTTTAGGGAATAAGACACCATGTTTTTCGCGGGCTACACTACTGGCAATGAAGGAGCGTCAGTTGCGTAGAAGCCCGCAGAAGGCGGGCTACTTTGTGACGCGCTACACTAGAGGCAATGAAGGAGAGCCGTGGTTTAGAAGCCCGCGGAAGGCGGGCTCTTCCATATTATAATGTGAAAAGGAGAAGACAAAAGGAAAGGGAGAGAGAGGCAGAGAGGAGCAGGAGGAGGAGGGAGGAGCAGCAAGATGCTGACAGGGAGAGGGAGGCAGAGAGGGGAAGGAGGAGGAGGGAGGCGCAGCAAGAAGCTGACAGAGAGAGGGAGGCAGAGAGGGGCAGGAGGAGGAGGGAGGAGCAGCAAGAAGCTGACAGGGAGAGGGAGACAGAGAGGGGCAGGAGGAGGAGGGAGGCACAGCAAGAAGGTGACAGGGAGAGGGAGGCAGAGAGGGACAGGAGGAGGAGGGAGGAGCAGCAAGATGCTGATAGGGAGAGGGAGACAGAGAGGAGCAGGAGGAGGAGGGAGGAGCAGCAAGATGCTGACCAGAGAAGGACAAGTGCAAGGGTGAGGCAGCAACAGAGAAGAGCTATTACACCAGCTGTTACTGGGAGTGGCAGAGTCTACCTGGGGCCCATGACTACAGTGTGTCACCATTGGACAACACCATCATAGAAGTGCTGTGGGAGGAGCACTGTCGTGGGATCACAGTCGTTGGAGGGCCGTCGCCACTGTGTGGCGGGTACTCGCTAGTATTAAATTAATACACTCTGCTAAAAATCTAATAATTATATAAAGCTGAAAGTGTCTGTCTGTGTGTTCTCTATGCGCACACATGTTTCTTGCACCACTAGTGTCAAGCTCACTGTGGCTGCTGGGGGCACCGGGGGTCAATTTTTAGCGGGGTTGACGGCACCCATCTTTGGGTTCTCAGAGAATTATCCTTCCATCATGATTGTTGAGAGCATCAGGGGGCAGGTTGGTCGGGCGTTGTAGAAGAGAAACTCGTCGAAGGCCAAAGGCGATCTTCTCTTCTAGTGAAGAGTATAAAAGGCTACATACATAGCTAGCTGATCGAGCCTCCGTGCCAGCGGAATTGCATTCCTTTCCCCAGAATTTTTCTTTTTTGAAGGTAGTGCGCATGTGTGCCGTATTATGTCTCACTGTTGTATATGGATATTCTAACACAAATTAATGCAAAAAAAAACTTTTCCAGAATTAACTCACGCTCCAGCGAGGTCTGCGGCTGGCAATCCAACACTGGTTCTGTATTCCTCCTGAATGAGATTCATGGCCTTTAACGTCACCCCCCTGCTTGGGTACTTGCCTTCGTTCTGTATCACCGCCTCTGCCGCGGCCAGATCAGCGACAACGACCATGTAATTACGTACACCGAGCTTCAATCTAAATATTTTGCCGTGCTTTCCTTTCATCTTGTGGTAGAATTGTCCAAGCTGAGGTGTGCTGAGCATCTCCGGTCCGACGCCAAACAGCCAAGAAGATCCTTGCTCCGTCGGCATGTCTCTGAAGAACCTGGCTCCACCGTTGATGGCTGCAGAAGTTGACTGCCGGCGCATCGAATGACGACAGGCGATTTCCAAGGCGGAGACTTCACGAGACAACTGCCTGACGGCCATTGTGCGACGAGGGTGTGTTGGTTCGGCAGCATAGGCCTGTTTATTATACACTCCAAGTTAATTAAACCAGATGAACCGGTTTGGCGCAGCCTTGTTAAATCACCTAAGGCCCGTTTGAAATCTGGAAGTTTAGCAGCTGAAGGGTAAGTATTGTGTACAGTCGACTTCAGGTTAAAGCTGCTCTGGGGGTCGGCGCCTGGTCGACTAGGCTCCAGAGCTCTGGGTCGATCCGGGTCGCAGAGAGCACCTTGGTTTGAAGCCATGCAGCAATCAACATGAATCACACCAACTGGGGAGCTAAGTAGACTAGTCTAGGTGAACTATACCCTGAGCCTCGTGCACTCCTTCAAATTTACAACATGTAAAACCATTTTGCAAACCTCTGCACCATCAAAAGTGGCACTGCAGGAGGTAGGGGCAATGCAAACTACTATGTAGTAGTGCATAGGGACCGAAATTGTGTTCTCTCCGAACATATTAATTTAAACATGAAGTTCCACAAACAAAACAGAGTCTACAGTACAATACAACAACGATAGCACTTATGACGACCAGTCCATGCAATCAACACATGTACACACACACACATCTAGTTAAGTTGTCACAGAAAAAGACATATTCTGCAACATTTGTTGAATTTTTTCATCATTCTGCAAGATGTTTACTTTGGCGGCCAAGATGAGTTCATTCTGGGGGGGAACAACAACAGAACACTAACATACAAATCCATTGTAATGCAACACAAGCTATGTGCACAGAGTGTGTGAGGCAGAGACTAGTCTGCAAAACTCTGCGTTTTAGGCATCAGGCAGGTCCTGGCCACATTACAATACATACTGGACTATGACTGGGATGAGCACTAGTTGATTGTGTGGTTCACAGCAGAGAGTAGTAACTGTGCCCCTTCCGTGGCCCGCCCTCATGAGGTCCCACCCACCTGCTCTTGTATCCGTGCCTCAAGCTCACTCAGCTGCATCTTCAGCGGCTGAAGCTCCTGCTCAGTGATGCTAGTAGGGCAGAGGGAGGGAGCATAAGAGAATAATCCAATGCAAACACTCTAGTACTAGGTAACAAAAGCACAATAGCTTCATTCTCACTCAAGATAGCCAATGTACGTACATACATACATACCCAATACATAATACACAACACGTTAATTCAGCAGTGTGTACATACACTGTACTATGATCTGGTAGAGGTTCGTTGCTGCATATCAGCGTCGAGGTGGCAGGTAGTTTTTGGAGCTGGTCACAGCAAGAGATTCATCAATAGAACAAGATGTTTCGATCTGTAGATCTTCATCAGTTGTTGACAAACTTATGAAGATCTACAGATAAAATGTCTTGTTCTATTGATGAATCCCTTGCTGTGACCTGCTCCAATAACTACCTGTCCCCTCATTCATTGTACCATTGTATGTATGTAGTTGGCATGATACACACACACACTCCATACACTAAAGTGCACAGCATGGAGCACTTCCATTCTGAGCTCACCTTTCTTCTCTTCGCAGGGCTTCAGAGTGATCTGCATTCTCCTTCCTCCATCCTTCCAACTCCTTTTGCATACTCTCAATATCTTCCTGTATAGAACACACACACACACACACAGTGGAAGGTACATACACGAACACACACACACACACACACACACACACACACACACACACACACACACACACACACACACACACACACACACACACACACACACACACACACACACACACACACACACAACACACAAACAAAGATGGTGGTACACACACTGACCTGCACATAGTCCACTATCTTTCCTAGTGGTGTTGTACTGCGGCAGAGCGCCTGAATGCCACTCTGAAGCTTCTCAATCTCCTTGGCAACCAGCTCCCTCTGTTTTCGTCGCTCAGCCTCACTAATCCGAGGACCACCCTAACAGCAGAGCACACCGCAACATACCACCAACACATAATATAGATATGTAGGGGAATTTCTTCATGTAAGGGATCACGAAATGTGCCATCTGAACAATTCAACCTAACCCGATATTGTACTGTATGTAGCAGATACAATTACGTACATCTGAGGACTTGAGCAGTTGCACATGTACAAACTGACGTACCCCATCAAGTGTACAGAGATGTATCATAACTTTAGCATGCACACTTTGCCTTTGACACAACAGGGATGGCCTTTGAATACACACACTGTTTATCAAAACCGTACGATGTACACAGGGGGCACTGTTCCACTTTACTTGCACACATTGCTACCACTATCCTTACCTGCTCCTTGCTCTGTGGAGCCAACTCCCCCTCAAGACGTTCCTTTGTCTCAATCATGGTTCGAGCAAGGGCACCCACAGCCAAACGGTCAACATCTTCTGCTGCCACAGGAAGCTAATTGGTACATGTGCCAAGTGGAAAATGAAAACTTATCGCACTCTTAGTCAACTGACCTCCCCTCCCCCCCTCCCCACACACACTTGGCTCAGTGCATCCACCACAGGTACTTCTTCAGTTATGAAGTTGCTGTCATCTTCTTCATCTCCCTTATCAGTGTCAAGGATGACTCGGGCCGCAGCTCCTCCCCCTGACGACACCCCACCACTGGGCTCTTGGGAAATCTGGTGTCGAAGCACCCGAGGAGGAGCGGGGCGAGAGCTGCCAGGACGCCTCATCTGGGAACTGACGACAAGAACAAACACCAACCAATCAGTGAATACTGCAATTGATGACTCATTACAGTAGAATGTATAATACCATTTCTGTACACATGCACAAGAAATGAGGACACACCCAACAAATGCTCATATATCCACACAATGGGTATCTAAAGGTGGTTGTGAGAATTGAATGCTACAGAAGACATATCAATATGACATTGTATGAATCAAGGAATACACGATATACACATGGCAGCATACGTAATTCACTGTACACTAACGCAATAGCCATGGGAGGGAGTGGTGGGGTGGAAGGGTGGTCCTCCTCTTCCTCTTGGGCCACGCCCACTTGGTCTCCCTGTTCCTCATTCACACCATCTTCATCTGTCTCCCGGACCGGTCTCTCTGCTGTCTTATCTTGGAGGGCTGGTTGCTGCTGCAGTACTCCCTCTCCCTCCCCTTCAGCAGCTGGGTTCGCATCTTCATTGCTTGGCTGGCGCTTCCGACCTCCCTTTGCTGAGGGAGGTCTGAGGGAGACAGAGCCCAGGGAATCCCCAGTGGCCCCATCAGCAGGGAGCTACACAGCCAAGACCAATGAACCACCGACTGAACACACAACATTAGCAAACAAGTGTACACTTTACATCTTTTGCATCAGCCAGAACATTAAACTGTATAGCAGTATACACACACTTATACTACACATACACACACAGGCACACATACGTACACACATGCACTCATGCCATATATGTTATCTAGGTACACAATGCTTCATTTGACATGCAATGTATACTCCTATGCAATCTTCACCTCTTTAACTCATGTGCTTGAGTTAAAGAGGTCATCTCCAAACTGGAAAGACATTCCACACGGTTTGTACCAAGACACACGTGCCCTCACCTCTCCCTCCTTCTGCCCTACACTCTCTTCCCTGCCTTCTGTGTCTCCTTGACCCTGTCCTGCCTGCTCACTGCCTCTTGCCTCCTTCTCCTTCCTCTTCTCTCTGTGTCGGCGCTCCTTGGACTTGTCCCTCACTGGTCGATCCGTAGCAAGATTGCCCTGGCTCTGCTCTGTGGAAGAGATATCCTAACAAGGAGAGTTAATGAAAGAGGTTGAAGGAAGAGGGTAGGGAGGAGGAGAAGAACGAAAGGCGAGGAGGCAGTGAAGGAACTATACGCAAAAGAAGCATACATAAATTATACACCTATTATTTAGATACAGTGTTCAAAACATGCAAAGAACATGCACAAATATGAGGGTATACTAGTCAATATAGTCTCCTTAGAGCTGTGTATGTACACACATGATGAAAGCCAATAGCAGGTCACTGATAAAATGTCACTGCGTGTTATTAATGAAAACTGACAGGTTACAAGTTTCTGATGGAAGCTAATGTAACAGGTCTCCCAACCTTCTTCCCTTCTCTTCCCTGCTGATTCTCCACTGCATCGCCTCCCTCCTCCTGAGGTGCTTTGCTACCCCTCCGAGTTGTCTTGGGTTCCTTTGCAGCTCCCTCCTCTGGTTCACGCTTGTCCTGCCTACACACAGCCATACAACAGTCCCAAATAAGGAGCATTGGCAATTAGTACACAACAGGACAATACAAGGCCCGTTTACACTAGTGATTCTGGTTTGGAATCTGGATTAAAACTAATCCAGGTAAGCGTGAATGCACTAATCCAGAATGGACGATGGTTTAACTAATCCAGTTGCCAGTTTAAATGCCGCAACAAGCTTGAGGTGCTGTCTCTGTTGTTGTAAAAGCAATACATTACCCATATTCTAGCAGCTACTGTCCTTCAATGTGGCTGGCGAATAGCAAGCAATACGAAGAGGCAAAATACATCATTCAGACAGCTCTTTTACAATGCGTGGGTAAAGCACGCAGCTACCAAAGATGTCTGACTCCATTGGAAGTGTCTTGCTTTTTTTGCCCAGTGATACCACTACTGATGATGAAAATGCCTTGAGTGGTGCTTGTGTCGCACTAGATTGTTTATTTCTTAGGACAGTCAGCCTGTAAACTATTTTACCTACTTATGTATAAACGCACATGACACTGGGTCAAAATAGATAATTAAACCATTTCAACCCACTTTGCGCAAGTGTAAATGGGCATACAAACTTCACATACAAAGCATCAGGCACTAATTATAATAATTATATATAATTATAGTGGATCAATGTCATCAATGGTTGCATACACATGTACGTATCTAGTCTATCGAGATTGATTCAAGGCTTCCGCTTGGTGGGTGCCAGAGCTAGTCTGCTACGTACAATGTGTTTACCCATCCCTGGTCACACTGGAATGCACACATGATGGATTACTCCTGCTACAGAGGAGCCCATCCATACCTAATATAGGGCAATCACCTCTCTCCTGGCACCTTCACACAGCCCAAAGAGACTATCAACACATTGCATTGCACCAATGCAAAGCGTGACATTCATGGTGCATTCTTTAATACAATCTGGTTACAATAATTACGTAATATGGTTACAATTGTCACACCTTATGTATAATGACCCAACTCCAAAATACCATCACAACAGATAACAGCAACACAATCAAGTGTGCCAGGTATATAGGGAAATAGCTACCAGAGTGCAGACACATTCCAAGGAAAGCAAAGGAAGGATAGTCTATACCTACATACCTCGGTTTCTTCCTTTCCCCTTTTCCAGTGATGTCTGATGGCTTTTCTCCTTTGAGCACTTGCTGCACCGCCTCTGAGGAGTCAAGCTTGTCCAGAATGGCAGTTGCCATTGCCTGAAGGAACTCATTTGTTCGCTCACACTCTTGCCCTGCAATCACCTTGGACGCCTTCACTTTTAAAGACTTTCCAGTTGTGAACACTATAGAACGCAAAGCATAAAACTCCATTAGGAAGACATAAATAAAGTAAACAAAGACATGACACACACACACACACACAAACACCACTACATCAATGCTCAAATTATGACACATTTTAAGATGCAGATGCTGGGAAAAAACAGGGACCAACTTACTGACTGCATCCACAGCCTTTTGCAAAAACTTCATCTTTTGCTCCTTGTCCTGAATGTTGCTCACGTTCAGCTCCTCCGCAGAATACAGTCCCTCCAAGAACCCAGTGCTTCTAATCACTTCAGTGACAATATCATGTAGATATCTAAAGGGAGGTCTGCTTAGCAACTTGGTCGTGAGGGGAGGCTTTGTTATAATCTCTCCTAAAGTGTCTCTAGTCTTCTGAATGACTGCGGCGTCCACCGGCTCTGCCTTGGAGGCCATTTGTGAATGATGGCAAAGCTAGGCAGCAGAGCCCAGAGCAAGACATTATGGATAAAATGGATCCGTTAGCACTCACTTCGCAATTTGCAACTCGCAGGACTACAGAAACGCTGTGCTCACCTTGAAAGTACAGCAACCTCAAAGACCACAACAAGCAGCAGAGGCGGCCATTTAAATGTCTACGAGCGTCCCTCCACAGACAAAACCCAAGCGGTAGCCATGGTAACGGTTAACTGAGCACTCTCAGTACAACGTGCAGGCAAGCGAAAATGGCGCGTAATGTCAAACAATCTCTGCCACAAGTGATCCATGGTCCACTGACCCCAGACGAGACAAAAGCATTGGTAATCAGTCCACTAAGAGTGCCTACTGTGTTTACGGGCATGCTTTCCACGTGGACCGAGGCGCTTACATGGACACCACAGAAACTGGGAGAGTTGCTCTCCGACATTGAGACGAAGTTCAAGATTTACCCCAAATGTGCACCCCGAAGCGATGCTTCAGATGGAGGCACAGTGTTTGAGAACCAGTGCATTCACGTCGCTGCAACCTATAGAGATCTGCACCAGTGGCTAGAGGTGGATAGCTCTGGAAAAGGGAAGGCAAGTATGAAAGGAACTCTACCCAAAGACGGTGGGGACGAAGGTCCTAGATCAAAGCAATTTAAACTGGAAGAACCCACCTCCACAAGAAGCGGAAACCCATTGCTTGAATATCCACGTGAGGGATACTGGGTGTATGCCGACTACAAGTACATGTCACAGCTATGCGGTGACCTTCCAGGAATGCTTGAAGCAGTAGACTGGGGCATGTTTGGCTTCAGAGAGAGGAACGGCTCTGACTCTAGTCTGTGGTGTGGGTCAGAGGGTGCCTTCACACCTTGTCACTTTGACACCTATGGATGCAACCTTGTGGCTCAGTTGTATGGACAGAAGAAGTGGATGTTATTCCCTCCTTCTGAGTCACACCGAATGTACCCCACGAGGCTGCCCTTTGAGGAGTCTAGTGTCTTTAGCCAAGTCAACCCAGCTGCTCCTGATTTCAAAATGCACCCCAGATTTGCAGACGTAGAGTGCTGTGAGGTACATTCCATTATTAATGAAGTGCATTGAAGCAATTGCTTCTAAATGTGTCGTTGCTATCTATGCCCTCTAAATTGTGTGTGCGTGGGAAAATGTCCAGGGGAATATGTCAGAGTACCCTTTAGTCTCACATGCCTGGACCCTTCACTCTATTTCTGCTGTCGCACAGTAGGGATCACGCCTGGTTATTGTGCAATAACCAGAAACAGTAGAAAGGGACAGGCAAAATGGTACTGGGTTTTGCGAAATGGTTGTCGTGCAAACGTCATTCAACTCAATTCTGAACTTTGAACCCAGTAAAAGTATAAGGTAAAGTATAAGTATAAGCCTAATGTATATGGTGAAACTTCAAAGGTGAGCTGTGAGTCGAATGACATGTGCAACAGCCACTTGGTAAAACCCTGTAAACTGTTAGCAGAATTTTTGCATACTGTAAGGTAATATCAGGCTATCCGAGTACCTGGTTAGTCAGTAAAGATGGTTGCTAATGACTACACCATGCTGTATCCATTGAGCACTAAGAAACCTAGCCGGTTCTCTGCTATGGCCTTTAGGTAATCCTTGAGCCTGGCCAAGTGCTGTATGTCCCTCCTCAGTGGTGGCATTACGTGGAGTGTGTCACACCGGCCATCTCTGTCAACACCTGGATTGAAATGGTGCGTAACGTCTGTATTAAGTGTAACCATTAGCCACTAGACTATATATGTGCCCTTCAGACTGACCACTCCAAGTGATCTCTGATTTGTGAGTGATCTGTTTCTAAAGTTCACCTTCTGTCTCTGAGCAAGTATGGCTACTGTCACTCTTGGATTGGTTAGGGGATATAAGAAGGGAATGGTTCAAGCCTTTTACAAGGAGGCCTGCTTTTTGAGGGTGTGTATGACTTGTCAGTGCCATTGAGTCAGTAGCCAGCAACTCAAGATGAAATTGGCAGTGTGGGTAGTTTATAGCTGTGTTCATCAGTGAAGATCACACCTTTGCCTGGTTACTAGTTGTAGCTATCTTGTATGCCAGGCCAGCCTAGTCCCCCCAAGCCTCCACAGGCACTTCCATTTATATGCATTTACGTATATTGGCTCAGTTGTATGGTGGGGACTAATGTGTGGTGTGTGAGTGAGTGCTGCTCTGCTTGTCTGCAGGGCCAGGACAAGGAGGAGAGAGTAAAGGAGACGCTCGTTCGTGCTCTGGTAGGTGTGAGGTGTGAAGGACAGTAGAAAAGTAAATAACTCCTAATGCCGGAAATCTCTCGGCCATCCTTCACATTAATCAAGGTCTTGTTTCCTATGTGTATTGCAAAGAGAACTATGTATTTATGCATATCCTCCAGGTAAGATTGTTTGTAATACATTGTGGAACGTACATAGCTCCTGCTTGTTTCAGCCTAAGTAGTTGTAATCATTTGTGAGTAGTAGCAGCCATTTTTGTTGGTGCATGTCGCAATCTTACACGGTACATGGCGAGGCTTTGCCAAATTATTCTAGAAGAGGGCCTCTTCTAGAATAATTTGGCAAAGCCTATTACTGATTTTGTGTGTGTGGTGCATGTGTGCAGGTGTGTTCTTTGAAACGGTCTGAAGCACTGGAGTCTGAGGTTGACCTGCCTAACTCCAGTTGGCTCAATCCTGGAGAGGTTAGCATGCATTCCATAGATCCTTCCATCGTAGCAATAGTGGTGAAAATGCAAGGAGATTCCCTAGGGTAAATTTAGGACCCTGTATTTAACATGCCTTGTATGTACATATGCTTGGTAAGGCATAACTATGCCATTTACATATAGCTGTGACCTGCAGCTGGGAATCAGAGTGGGCATGTGTGTGTGATTGTACCTATACTGTTCTACGCCTCTGGGTTTCCTTATTGCTAATAATCTTGTGTTATCAGTTCTGACCTTCTTTTGCCCATCCCTGTGGCAATTCCAGTTACACCAAATATGTGAAAGAGGCGTAGCTCTATGTAGCTAGTGCATATGGCATGCACCTACCCTAGCTCACTTCAAATCTTGGCTTTTTCATGTTTGAGATGGCCAGGCAGCTCCTTCAGGATAACAATGTGTTGCTTCATTGTCTTTCTGTATAGGAGCTATTTTCACATTCAACTAATTTGCAGCTTGTTGCCATGGCAATGGACCAATTGGTTGACTCAGGGGATCCTCCTTCTGCTCAAGACTCCTACCTCAGCAGAAGGAGCAGGACTCAGTTAAATGACCTTCTAGTCAACTGTGCCACTGACAAACGAGTAGTAGCAGCCATGTTTGAAGTTCTCAAGGAGAGAAGCTATTGGAATGCATAATAGCTAACCAAACCACATTTTGCATGTTGTTTGTGCTGCTTATTTTCAGTTTTGTATGAGATCAAGCAGTTGCACTGATAAATGAATTGTTGCTCATAGGTGTACAATCGTACATTTCTTAGAGGGTGTGTGTGGACAGATCAGACTGGCTGGGTCTGGACCAGCAACTTGTATGAGCATGAGGCAATGAAGTACATTACACATGACTGTAGCCTCTGCTGTGTGCTGTTGACGCAATGCATGCAGTTTCATTATACAGAATTGAAAACACAACTAACTTGTGAATTCACAAACATCAACACAACTTTGAGTATTACATGAAATGAAATTACAATAAGAACTCCTAATTGTAACATGGTTGCATGCTAAACAGCTACCAGAAGCAGCTGCTGATGGTGTGGACAGCAATAGCGCCCTCCATGGCTACCTGTGTAGCTGTCCAGGGCTAGGTCCTCATGTCTGGAGGAAGCTCAAAGTCACTCGATTCTTCTCCTTGGACAGAAGCAACTTCAACAATATTGGGGAACTGGATCCCAGTGTCATCCACCGGTACCCCCACTTGGCCTGGTGGAGGAAGGATTGAAAGCAAGAGAAACACAATTGACTGAATCAATGCGGTATAAACATGAAATGGCTCTGAGCTCAAATGATGTTATAAAAAATTGCTACAGCAAACTATTAAAAGAAACACCATCTGTTTCACATATCAGTGGGACCTTGGTCACCTGATCAGGTAATGTGTGCACATGTGTAAATATTGGCACAGAGTTCCTTACTGGACATGATCCCGTCAGCTCGCACGGAGACTTGAGAGGGGTTAGGGCCACTCGCAAGTTCATCCACAGTGGAGAGAAGGTGCTGGTGAGTGGGGTTAATCATCCACTTTGGCAGGGAGAACGGAGGGGAGGAGGTGGACACCAGACCCTCTACCCGCTCCCTCTTGATGTTGGCATTGACACTGGGCTTCCTTTGCTGATCAAGACGGGCATCTAGCTTTTGAACAAACTGGTTGAGGACTGCAGAGGAGAAGGAGGGAAGCAGACACTCTATACAGTTCCACCCTTTGCTACCAGTCCATATTGCTGTCAAGGCGTGTCACATACACATACGTTGTCCGACAAATTCAATGGACTGTTTCTGAAGGCATTGCCACACACACACACACACTTACAGTCCGATCTCCATAGCAGCTTGTGGGTTATAATCTTGTCAGTGTCACTGTCATCAGACTCTTCTGTCATGCAGAGTGGAGTGACATACACCCAATACTGCTGTTCAGACTCGCGCACCACTCGACTGCGCCTATCGTAACACTACAGAAAGGGAATACACAGTGTTCACATGTATACAGGTGCCAGCCACGCTAGACCAAGGTATGTTTAGCAACGAAGCGACCATTCTACTACACTCACATGCACACCTACAGTTGTACTCACGTGTATGGGTGTAGAACTACGTACCTACATAATAATGTATGTTGCCAAGTGCTTACCCAGTCTACACAGGCGCCGTGCTACACGTGTTGTGATTACGCTATCAAACGAGTACCAGTGTGCGACAGTCCTGAGGCCTGTCCCTATTCCTTATCATTCTACCTCTAGTAACCAGTAACTAACAACTGCCATTATCTCCCGTCTGCCACTGCCTACCCTCTGTTGGCGTGCCCTGTACTTTCTCCTCTTCTTCTGCACAGCAGCCTTGTCCTTGTGCTCAGGAAGTTCTTCAATTCCAATTCTCCTCCGAGACTCATAGTAACGATGGGCGGCCCCTAAGGGAGGATGGGGGGAGTGGGAGGGGGAGGATCCACAAATGTCTATACTTTCCTTTGTTGTACACATCTAGTTCACAGACTGCACTATGGGGAGTTGAGGGACAGGTCTCTACAGAGAGGTGGCTGAGCTACCATTGCAGAGTGGAGTACAAACACTTACTTTTAATGTCCTTGGGATCAAACAGCCCAAGGTGGTCTTGCATGATCCTTTCAATCAGGCTCTCTGTTACTCTTTGGTTGTGAGGGCTGGCAAACCTGGAAAGTTAGCAACTCAACAACTGAACACACCTCCAAAGCATGATACCATGCACCATGCATAGTATACATACACACTATTGTCACCCTTGGAGAAGATCCTCCAGGGCTGCACTAATACACCATGGGAAGAGATCTGGTCAGGAGAGTGAGCCAGGCAATCCCTGTGAGCTAAAGAGACTATACATCCTGCTCACAATGATCCCTCCTCCCCACACCTCACCCACCGCTCGTTAATCTTGAACTCCAGTGACAGCGAGTTGTAGAGTGCACGCACCTTGCCCTGGGAAGGAGAAGACCAAATGTCTTTGTCTAGTTGTGCAGCAGATCACAGTGATTGAAGAGATAGTGTATGTTATATATAGAAAGGTATATCAGAGGTGACACTTGTGACGCCTATTTAGGAATGTGCTTGTATCTTAATGCATTAGTTTTGTATAAACACACACATTTGGGTCTACGTATGTACACAAGGGAATTAGGAATGTCGAGTGAACTCCACAGAAATAAGGTATAGCACAGCGTTGGGTTACTGTTGCTTGTTTCTATGCTTTTTCTGCTGGCCATTCCTAAATATCCTTTAATTTACAAGGGAAATTTATTACACTTAATACATATGTATTAGCTATGGACTAATGCAACATAGAGGGAGAAAGCATCATCTGCTCACACAGAGGTCTCTTGGCAGCTTCTTAGACTTCTTCTCTGCACTGAGTGGAGTGGAGGGGGAGGCCGTCTGCACTGTGATGCAGTTGACGCTTGGGGAGGGCGTAACCACAGTCTGTGCTGCTTCCAGGAGGGAAGGCGGGGCGGAAATGACCGAGGGACTCTCCACCACTTGATCCGCATCGGCCGGCCGCTGCTGAATGAGCGAGTTTAGCGTGCGTTCAATGGCATCCAGGCGATTAGTGATGGATTCAAACTGTTGCGCAAGGTGGATCTGGGTGTGTATCTGCTCCAAGGCTTGCTGCTGCGCGCTCAAGATCTCGCTCAGGCTGCAGCTACTCGCGAGAGACAGAAGTGCCGCGCTACGGTCAGCCGTACTGGGTTCGCAGACCTGTGGCAGTCCGGCGGCATGGGCATGAGGAACTTGCGACAACGTGACTGAAGGATGAGGGTCCACAGTTTGCTGACCCACAACAGAGGCGACGGATACCACGGAATTTGGCGCTGTGGACATCTTCGTAAACTGGTCTCGTCTACTGGGTCGAAATCTCGGAAAATCAACTCGTTCACGCAGTCCGTCTTCCTCTGAGTCACACCCGTGGGCGGAGTTCACGGACAATGGTTTATTTATGGTAGTTGCCTTATTTGGTCAACAGGAATGTCTGAATACGCCCACCAGCGATTATTGTAGTATTCTCCTCAAGATGGCGTTCCCTGCTGCATTAGCAAGTACATCTGCATATCGTCACTCTCCGTCCGCGGGAGGCGAAGGTGTGGAAGAACAGCCGAAAAAGCGAAAACCCAGTCTGGCACAGAAAATATGGGGTGTTGTTTCAGACGACAAAACTAAGCAGCAGGCGCTGCAGGCCGCGACGTATACAGGAGTCGTCAACGTGCTAATTTGCTTGTTTGTGGGTGTACTCATTGCGACATACCTGGTCCTCCAGTCCTTCCTCAAGCCCCTACTATGGGCGTCCCTCTGTGGCGTCGTACTCTTTCCATTCAAGTGCAAGAGCACAGCTGTATTTGCAGGCTGGCTGAGCCGCTTGGAACGAGAAAGGATGCCTCTGTTGGTGGGCATGTGCCTTCTTCCATTTCACTTGTTTGCCCTCCTTTCAAACCGCTGTGAGCAGATTATATTCAAGTGGAAACGGCTCACTGTTGTCATTGTGGTGTATGCGGCATCAGTGTGGATGTTTTACAACTCCCCCGTTGGAAGGTCGCTTCAGAGCATGTACTCTGTGTCCCGTGTGTATGTCCGCCTCTCTGAAGGGTGGAGCACGTGTGTCGAGTCTTCTCAGAGTATAGTAGTGTTCATTCAACATTGGATGAATGTGAGTTGATGTATGTAGCTGGGTGTGTACCACATGTCCTGGACAGTGCAGTGCTGCGACAACTTGCACCACAGATGTAGATTGTTATTGCTCGTATACAGTGCGAGTGTGTCTGTGTGTGTGTGTGAGTGGATATACTTGGCGTGAATGAATGTGAATTACTAATGCCGTTTGCAAATTATGTGGCTCGAGACATTTTGTACAAACACCAGGCAGTCATGGAAGCATTTAATGAACATTGGTGGTGGAGATGGAAAGGAGTGTTACAAACATTATGAATTTCAGACTGATTTAGTTACCTGATGTGGTTTCTCTCTTATCACTCACACACGCACGTGCGCACACTCACGCACACACGCACACACACACACACACACACACACACACACACACACACGCACACACACACACACATGCATGCATGCACGCACGCACACACACACGCACACACACGCACACACAGATATGGTGGCTGATTGTTGGACTGCTAGGTATGCAAGCAGCCCGCTCAGTCTATGCCCCGCTCCAGCGGATCCATATAGTACTGTCTCCTCTCTCTCTCCTCCTCAAGCTATCCTTTGTCCTACACCTCTCACTGTACATCTTCAGTGAAGGCTTTATAGTATTGGCACTGAGCACTCTATTCCTCATTGTTCTTCTACTTGCAAGCATCGCACTGACGCTAGCTTTGTTCCTTGTCACAATTCTGTTCATCTTTGTCCAACTCTCCATTGTGTATGGGTTGGTGTGGCTTGTTGTCAAGGTGACGGAACTGATCCTAACTCCATGTGGTTTGAATGTTTGGGTGCAGCCGTTGTCAAGGGGGCTGCTTGCACTAGCTCGCCTGGTCTGGTCAGTTGCCTTGCGAACTCTTGGTCCATTGATGGTACTGGGGTTGAGAGCAGTTGGAGGAGGGAGCACAAATGGTGACTCATCTACTGAGCAAGGGCCAGAAGAAGACATCTCTTCTGCAGAGCCAGAAATCAAAGAAGAGGTAGACCTCCCCACCAACCCGACTGCCCTGGACTCCCTATCCATCCATCTACAGCCAGAGAGTACCAGGCATAAGGACATAAGGATGCGTCCAAGTGCTTTACGCCAGCGTGCATCTTCCGCCGCGAAAGGCAGTTGGCAAGCACACAACAGTGAAGAAGATGAATTCTCTCAGTCGTGGTCTTCTGCCTTTCAATCTGCAAGCCTACGCCGCTTGAGTGTTCGATTTGCCAACAAGATTGAAGAGTTTGTAGTGGAAGATGAAAGAGAATCAGGCAGGGAAGAGACAGAAGAAGTTGTTGATGGTGAGGTGGATGACGATGGCCACGGTCCCGGTGACCAGCTTAGCGGTGTTGGCTCAACTGGAAAATCCAACATTGAAGGAGAGAACCCGCGTCAGTGTTCCTCTTCTGAGGACTCTGACTCCGAGCCACTATTGCACAGTGGACCAACTACTCAACGCTCTTCCACCTTCTCCGTGGAAAGATCATTTGATACATTTTTCCAGTCTGGTAGCCTTACAAAAGCAAAAATACCGCCGAAAGAAGCAGCAAAGCATCATGTTCAGACCATCTTCCAAGTTCTGGCTGGTGCATTTGTTTTAACACTGTTTTTGACCCACAACTGGACTGCCCTCCTGTTTGTGCTGATGGTGGGTTGGATCATGGTCAAGAGCGCAATGGGAGGGTTACTGGAAGCTCTTCTTTGCCGTGTCTGGTCCAACCTGCAGACAGTTGTTGACAGCAACATTCCCTCACCTGTGAAGAAGATGTACCTTCTGCTAGATAGAAAGGTCAGTTTGATTTGTGTGTGTGTTTATGTGTGTGAGTCTGTGTGTTTCACACGCATGCATGTGTACCATGGCTTTGGATGCATGTGCGTACAACACGCACACACACACACACACACACACACACACACACACACACACACACACACACACACACACACACACACACACACACACACACACACACACACACACACACACACACACACACACACACACACACACACACATTTGTAGCAGCATAGTGAACACACCTTGGATACTGCACCCGCTGCTGCTGCTGCTGCTGTGATGTTGTTGTTGTTGTTGAGATATTGCTGTCGGCATTGCTTCCAGGTCGTTTCTTACATTCAGAGCAGAGCCAGCAGTCTGGTGTCCATCTTCATCATCATCCTCCTGCTGTTGGCAGCCTTCTCCCTACCACTACTCCTGGCATTTGAGGTAAGCACACTTCTCACCCTGCCATGTAGTCTTTATTGTACTTCTGACTGAGATGCAGTGAGGTGCTGTGTTGTGTGTAGTCTATTGAGCTAGACCTCTTTCGCATTTTCGCGTATCTGGAAGTAACGGGCAGGGAAGGGCGAAAGAGGGTCTAGCAAAGGTCATTAATATTCATAGGCAACGGACCAATCAAATCTACTAGCTCGTTTCAGCTAGTAGTGGCACCTTGTCGACACCTTCGAGTTATCTATGGTTGTGTACACTTTGACCTATGATCCCCCAGTAAGGGGACGGTGTACCCTTTCACCCAGCCTTCCTCTCGCTAAGCTGCAATCGCTCGGTTTAGCGAGGTTACGCTGTAGTGAGGAATTGAGGATGGCTGAACCAGTGCACATGGTTTGCGCTCTGATCGTCCCCAAGAGCAAGCCATTTCGTCAAGTACCGCTAGCTTTCAACGCGAGGTGCACGTGCATGGCTGCCCAACAGAGTTGTACCCATAACGGCCAGTTGGGAACAGCTGCCAAGACTTTTTCCGAGGAGCAGCGGTTTCTTCTTCAAGAATCCTGTGCTGCTCGCCATTTCACAGCCACCACTCGTATCTATTGCTTCTTTGCAGTGCAGTTGACTACACAGGCTGGGATACGAGAATAGTATGAAGGAGGCTTTTGCCAACATCTAGTACACAAGGGACTTCCAAAGACGCACACAACAACGTCTTCGCCTTTCGATAGGCTCTCAACTGCATCCAAATTGGTTTTGCGCTGTATACCCAGCCTGCATAGTCCTTCAAATTCATCAACTGCACTGCGAAGAAGTAACGGATCACTTGAGAAAACGTCTACATACACCCCTATTCCAAGCTGTGAATAGCGCCATGCTGTCTTGGTCTAGACTCCCTTGCCTGTAGCAGCATGATTGTTACTTTCTAAGTGCAAAATGTGCCACTAAGTAACCGTCCATGAATATTAATGACCTCTGCTAGACCCTCTTTCGCCCTTCCTGGGTGATTACTTCCATTCACAATTTAACGCAAAAGAGGTCTAGCTCGATAGACTATGTCGTGTGGTGCCCCTTCTTCCAGCTATACTCAGAGACCTTTCACTATTTGTCTGTCACTCGTGAGCTGTCAGAACGGGTGCTGTCTCGAACTGGGTTCAATGTGTCGGATAGTCAGGGGACTGTGGAGAAGATGATGGCAGACGTGTACGGGTTTACAAGGCAGTGGATGGAGGGACAGGTGTGTGAGAGGAGGGTTGTACCTGTGCTTGTGCTGGTGTGTAAGCAACATCGCATTTACACGTACAGCACAGCTTCATTTGGTTGTGAGATAGAACTTTGCTGCAATCGCAAATGCTATTGCATGCCAGCCCGCTTAACCAAACCAAGTCACTGCACTTCTCGAGAAGTGGTCCAAATTCACACAGTATGATGGGGTTAGTTGGTTCATGTGTGGTCAGCCTGCGTACTAGGTCCATGGAAATGGATCTTAGAGACAATACCCATGTTGGACTGTAAACATGAAATCACTAATGCATTTCCCAATTAGTGTAATTACTTGCTTAATTATTAATTGTATTACATCTTACGTTTGTAATAAATTACTTTCTTTTGCAATTAGTATAATTAGACGTGACACGCTCTTCTAAGCATGACGTTATTTGTGGAATAGTCTGCCAACAAACAGATGTATAGGTCACTTCCTCTTTGCTCCTCCATTTTGATTCACTGATAATGGCATTCCTTAGATTGACGGTCTCATGCCTGATAAGGATGCCGCTGAAAGATCCCAGGTGACTGCCGAGTTGTTGCACACTCTGGATGCAGCGTATGCAGCATATGCAGAGTATTTCAATCACTCCAACCAAACGCTTTTGCGACACCAGCGGACCAAGCCAAGCAGCAGTCTATGGAGCTCGCTGCAGCAACTGGTTGTTGAAAACACTCAGACTGTGAAGAGTGTGAGTGCTCAATGGACCCATCTGTTTGCTTCGCTGTATTGTATCTGTGCTGTGAGTGTAAACCTTGTCCTCCACTACCAATGTGGGTGCTTTCACTGTCCACTGCTTTGCCTTCTTCAGCCTCGCCCCTTCTGTTTTTCTCCCTCTCCCTCACCCTCTTCTCCCTCTCCCTCACCCTCTTCTCCCTCTCCCTCACCCTCTTCTCCCTCTCTATCACCGTATTTTCTCTCTCCGTCACCCTCTTCTCTCTTCTCCCTCTTCCTCACCCTCCCTCTCCCCCATACCCTCAACCTTCCCCTCTCTTCTCCCCTCCCTTCCCTCCTTCCTCCTTTCCAACCTACCCAGGTACTGCAGTCAGCCAGCAGTGTTATTGCTCACAACATACACATCTTCAACTCAGTCTTAAAGTCATGTACCATGGTAATCCTTAACAGTGGACAGGCTGTGTTCGGATTCTTGTTCTCAGCTGTGAGTAACAACACATAATAAACTTATGTACTACACACACACACACACACACACACACACACACACATACACACATACGCACACACACACACGCGCACGCGCACACACACACACACACATGCACGCACGCACACACACCAACATGCATATATTCGCTCCACTAAATGGCGCAGGTCTTTGAACAGTTTTAAACTATGAGTCCGATATCTGCACTTCTTCTTCCATATGCATACCTGTATGCCTAGACGGGCTCTGCAAGGTTGACTCCTTGTATCATTCCTGTGGACGCTATGTCACATCTCTTACGCCTGCAGTACTCAATTTTTAACTTTATATAGTACACACACAGTATGAACATCCCTCCCCTCCCCTTCCCCCTCTCCTTCCCTTCCCTCCCTCCCCTCCCCCCTCTGTGTGCTGTTCAGCTAATCTTCCTCTGGACCCTCTTCTACTTGCTCAGTGCCTCTGGTAAGCAGTTCCTGTTGGTGGAGAAGGGGATGAAGCTTATTCCTCATCAGCTTCAGCTGAAGCAGAAGTCCACTGAGGGACAGCAAGATCTGCAACCTTTCTTGCAAGTCAGTTACACATTAAAGATGGTCACATGTCATCATGTCACGTCACGTGACATCATGTCACGTCACGTGACATAGTCATGTCACGTGACATCATAGTCATGTCATGTCATGATCACATCGCATCATGGTCCCTTCACGATAATGTTGTGGTCATGTCGCATCATATGTCATGATTCTTCACAAAGAATGTGTTTACACTGGCAATCATAACCATACCAGCGTGGCTCCACACTGCACTGCACCATGTAAAGGTGTGGTGTACCTAGGTAGGTGAACACAGGTGAACTGTACCGACTTGGGCTGCTGCATTTTGGTTAGCTCTATTGTGCTGGCTCTCCTCGGCTCGGCCAGTGCACCAATGTGAGCAAAATCATGCTAGTGGACAGTGGCCTTGGGAGGTATGTGCTGGCAAGGAATCCTGTACCGCTAGGTATAGTCATGAGCATCTACGTATCGCTAAACTTCAGAATGGAGTGTGCATGTGTAGACACTGCCTCTGCAAATAGATTTTAATGTAATTTTCAAGCAGATTGAAATGGCTATGAAACGGAACTAGAATACTTTGGATGATGGCCTTGTGCACAGCTGTAGGAACTGATGAAGCCACTGAACTCCATTTTTATCACACATGCCCACATGTCAACATGTATGTCTTACCCATTATAATGCCCTGCAGCCAGTATGACGTTGGCATTGTTAACATTGGCTAGCACAGCTTCTCTGAATGTTTCCTATAAGTGTCCCATGCTGGACTGGACTAGGTGTCAGTGTTAACACAATGTCACATTGCAAACTCTTGATGGTGTACACAGAGCAAGACAAACAACTCACAGCCTCTTTCTATTACACTCTTGTCTGCTTTGTTCCTGAAACTCTTCCCTCATACCCACCCCACTGTGTTCCACTCCCCCTCCCCTTCCACTCCCCTCCCCCCTCCCATGCCCCCTCCTGTCCCTCCTTCCCATCCCCCTCACTCTCCCTTTCTCCCTCCCCTCCTCCTCCCATCACCCAGGCATGGAATGCCCTTGCCAGTGCATATCAAGATGTTTTTGAAGCAACTTTCAAAATGGCCCTCTTCTACAGTCTCTACACATGGACTCTGCACAAGCTGTTCTCAATGGAGGCGGCCATTTTACCTGCAGGTGGGGTGTCTCACTGTGCGCTAGAGGCATGTGACTACATCAGCAGTGCCAAAGAGATATAGTGGCCTCCTGTGCATGCATAGTACTCAGCACAGTTTCGCACTCCTCACCCTGTAACAAGCAGGGGTCAGCAGTGAGGGTTGTTCATGCTGGTGGGTATGACCTCACTAGGCCCACCCCCTAGGGATTGAGGGGTGGGAGAGTGGGTGTGACCCTCACTTGCCCCACCTCCAATGCGTTGAGGGGTGGGAGAGTGGGTGTGACCCTCACTAGCCCCACCCCCAATGCATTGAGGGCCATGAGGGGTGGGAGAGTGGGTGTGACGCTCACTTGCCCCACCCCCTATGCTTGTAGGGGTGGGAGAGTAGGTGTGACGCTCACTTGCCACACCCCCTATGCGTTGAGGGTTGGGAGAGTGGGTGTGACGCCTACTTGCCCCACCCCCTATGCTTGTAGGGGTGGGAGAGTGGGTGTGACCCTCACTGGCCCTGCCTTCCTCCCAGCTATTGCAGGCATGGCTGCTGTGGTGCCCCTGGTCAGCCCATATGTGGCTGCTCTCCCTGCTGTGGTGGAGCTCCTCATCGTTGACTCAGACTGGCTGACTGCAACGTTGCTGTTTCTGCTCCACCTCTTACCCTCCTTCTTTGTGGATGCAGCCATTTACAGTGAAATTGAAGGGTGAGTGGTGATCTTGAAGGAGTGAGGGGTGAGAAGTGAGATGTATGTGTGAGGGTGAGGGATGAGGTGTGTGAGGGTGAGGGATGAGGTGTGTGTGAGGGTGAGGGATGAGGTGTGTGGGGGTGAGGGATTTGGTGTGTGTGAGGGTGAAGGATGAGGTGTGGGGTAGGGGTGAGGGATAAGTTGTGTTAGAAGTGCTTATGTGAAGGGTGAGTGCTGTGGAGGCATGTGTGAATACTAAGTGATGTGAGTCATCTCCAAAGGAAGTACGATGACTGAGGTGTGAATGAGGGAGGCAGTGGTGTGTGAGGAGAGAGTGATGAGGCAGTTGTAGCAGCTCACAGATAAACTATTAGTGTCAGTGCTGCTCTCCTTCAGGGCCCACCCACACCTAGCAGCCCTGGCCATTGCAGGAGGCGCATACCTGGCAGGACTAGAAGGAGCCATTCTCGGTCCCCTTCTCCTCTGCACTATCAAGTTCTTTGTGAACATTTACACGGTCACCATTGCTGCTAATATCTCTTAACACACACACACATCAATCAGTCATCACTTCATACAAAACATGTTCATTTGCATCTTTTCTACTCCATAGTGTAATTTTGCAATGGCTCGCTGCTATATACAAACATATGTTGTTAGATTACATGCCAATTGATCTTGAACCAAAGCATACGTAGCTACAGAATCATTCAGGGTGCTTTGGCCTTGTGCATCTTCGTCAACTGCATGTAAAAGTGAAACAGCCGCAGTACAAGACAGGTGTTCATTTAACAAGCAGTGACACATGTGATCTATGGTGTTACATGATTGTTGTGTGTGAGTGTGGGGGGGGGGGAGTGACTGAAGTGGATGACAGCCCTGACGAATAATAATACATGAGTAGGTGCGTATGTCGTGTGTGGCCAATAGTATGAAAGATGTCATATTCAAATTGTAGATTCAAATGAGAATATGTGGGATATGGGTATAGGGTTGGTTCAGAATGGAGTTCTGGACCATTGCATGAGAGTAGAAGGCCAGTGTCCAGACTCTCCTGATTTGACTGACTTCAACAGCTCTCCCTGCCAGAGCCTCCTGCTCTTCATACAGCAGCCACTCCTCACCGGATACAGCTTTAGGTTTGGTTTTCTTCACATGGGGTGTAATACTGTTCTGGTTTCCTCTTCTTCACCGCTTGCCTGTTCGCTTCAGTTTCAAGGTTCATGTTCGCCTGCACCATGCAGTTCTCATTTCAAGTCTGTTTGAAGATGGGTTTCTCTCCCTAGTAGGGTTTCTCAATTCTTTCACTGAGACCTTAATTTGATGTACATAAGAGGTGCACAAGATCTTATTAGGAGCATCATCTTACTGACAAAGGAGAGGAGTGGAGGGTGGGCTGCAGAGGACCAGGGCTTCTGGTAACCCACTTACTTTGAAACACCTGGTTCATACAGGTGTTTCATTCTCTGTTGTTGCTTCTTTGAGCACTCAAACCTGCCCTGCCACTCAAAAGAGGAACAGGAAATGGATCACCTAAAGTGATTCTTCCCAGAGATGGCTTCTTAACTAATTTAAAAAGTAGGTACGATTCCCAAGGGCATTGATTTGTAACTGGCTGCTTATAATTACATCTCAGCTGATTGTGCAATCTGGCGTTCACTGTGTGCAGTGGTTACCTAGGATACGAACTGTGTTACATATTGTACGTATATAGTTGTGAGCAGTTTTGAAACTTGAAATAGTGACTTCATATCGTAGTTAATGATTGCCCGTTCGTTTCTGGTTACCATGGTAATAGTATCTAGTACATACGTACAGTAGACTAGCACAGTCATGCCATTATCCTCAAACTGTGGGCAGCCGTTGCCTAGGCTACAAACAGGCTGGCATAATATATTTTAGTAGTACTTGCAAGATTGTGTGAATCTGCTGATAACAAACTGTATTCCCTACACTGTGTGAAGTGTGACATGCTCAGTTGCACACGTGTATCTTAACACACACACACACACACACACACACACACACAAAGTGTAAAGGTCAGTTATCTCAGCAAGCTTTAACGTTGTGACTACAATGGGATGGCTGGTATGGTGTGGCAGCAGACCTGATTGTTGTAACCCAATCACATCAATACTTTGTAATCATGTATAACGATGCAATCAATGTAAACAGTCGTTTGTACAGCTTCTTTCCAAGCCCTTATGGTGACTAGGCCTCGCTGATTGAGTTGGGGATGACGTTGTGATCGTATTAACACAGGAGATGTCGTTACTGCCTTAATTTATATTGGACAACCAGAGACAGGTATGTGTGTATGACCTCCCCAATTTATACATATAACATGGTAACTGTTATGATGGAATTTATATTTCACCCAGGCCTGCTTCATGTATACAATGAGTACAGTGGTATTACGTACAGTTTGCATGTAAACAATTGGACCAAGTGTGAACTTCACTTGATTGCTCCAACTTTTGTAATGCTGATCCTACTCCTCTGCTGCATACACTGGTTGTCCATCTACAAGGAACTAGTGTGAATTCTCCACATGTACCTACAGTATGATTAACAGCTGCATGGCCACTCCATGAAGAATAGCGAGTCTAGGTGCATGCAGGAGAGATGTATAATATACTTTGGAACCTGTCTAAGATGGTTACTGTATAAGGCAGCCATGCCCTTCTCTAAAACAGCACCCCTTCCTGGATTCAAATAGCACTATGTAGCACTAAAGCATTCCAAATCCACCTCTGTAAAGCAGCCACCTCTCTATAAAGGCCACTTATAAATGGCCCACAGGTGGCTGTCTTAGATAGGTTTCATGTACAATACATGCATATGTCATGCATGTGCTTATCGATAGAGGGGAGATGCTACACCATTCATGCATGGCAGAGCCCAACTAACCATGCACCTACATACCCCCACACACTTCTTCAAAGAGTGAAACTTGAAGTGTACAATACAAGACTGTCAGTACTTTAAATGGGAATGAAAAGTGTACGTCTCTGCTTGCCTGCTGTGAAAATAGTCCACAAAGTGATACAAAATGCCAAGCAATTCAAAAATAAGTGAGGCAAAAATTACTGATTAATCGTTATTGGATTGTGTGGATAGTCAAAAGGCCGGAATTTGTAATTGATGACAAAAAACAGGAGTGACAGGAAATATTTAATTAAGAGATGGGATGGGTTCAAAACTATATTATAGCATTTAATGGCTGCAGTCAGTAACTAAATGCTGTGTGCTGAAGGTACGTCCAACCACACTACGTAAGCACATTCGGTAAATAAATGAAATTGTTGAAGACAGCTCCGGACTATTGTTCAACCACATCATTCGACCTCAAGAGGCAATGACAGACTTCTCAGTCTTGAAAGTGGCTCCAAAAGCCATCGGCATCATTGATGGAAAACCTGCTTGACCGCAGTTGATGGAATTGGGATGAGGGGCCCACGCTTCATTTCCTTCGGTAGAGAGAGGCGGAGTAAGGGTGTTAGGAGAGTGCGTGTAAGCAAGGTCTGGAGTCACCATGAAGGTCCCCGGTTCAATGTGCTGAGCAAAGGATGGCATGGTGAAGGGCGGGGGGTAGGCTGTGGGCGGGTCTCCGATTGCAGGACTGATAGGGACAAATGTACGGGCTGCTGCAGGGGTGGAGGACAGGATGGAATGCAGGTGATTGAGACAGATGGCAAGTGTGGTGTGATGTAATTGTGAAGTTTGGGCGTGAACTCGAGAAGTGTGAATGATGAATGCAAACACACACATTGATCAGGTATGTGTGACTTATGGAGCATGACCAAAATGCCGATACCCCCCACCATCTCCACTTGTTCACTTGTACAGTTTCCACTTGACTGCCATAATATAGAACATTGTTGCGTGTACATAGGAGCTGTCACATGCACTGTCTGAACTATTCACAGCAATCTCTGTACACAAGATCAGTCCTTGACTATCACCAGCAATTGCCACTAGTGAAGCGAATCAGTGGTAGTCAGGAAACGATTATGAGAAATCGAAAAGTAATAAAAGATGGCGGGACTGCAATTAACGAGCAAACAGCACTGGAGATAGTAGTGATAAATGAAATATCTCAATTATTGCAGAACTGTTTGTCAGTACTCCTGTGCGTTTTCACACACACACACAGACGCACAGACGCACACTCAAATCCTTTAGTGAACACATGCAACAGCTGCACATACGTATAAGTATAGAAATTATATGGTATAGTGTGACTGTATATCATGTACTGTGTGTACATTGTACTAGCAAGGACATCAAAGAGAAACAGACCTCCTGTGTAATATAGTCATACCCACAGTACATTAAACTGGGATATGTTCGCAGTGTAGGATTCTGAAATGCAAGCCCTTTGAAGCCTTCTGCCCGTTTGTAAAGCAATGGCTGTGAATCACACCTACCACTGTACATGGGGCCAGTGGCAAAGCGTTGAAGCGTATACACTATAAACAGTCATCACTTGTCAGGCCATTTGTTTATGATTGTTCACATTGTTTGGGCAGGTCCCAGAGCTGGGTGTCTCAGCCTGGTCAGCCTCACATGTGGAGGAGTGTAGGTTCAAACGGCATGATTACACACCCCACCTGTCCTTTCACAGACACCTGGCCTCATTTGTAGGAGTGGTGGGTGCGTCAACAGATCAACAATGCAGGCTATGCCCGTCTAGGAAACGATGGGACTTCACACAATTGGCTGCCTGTGCTCCCACAGTAGTGGGCAATGATGCGGCTCCTAATTGTCAAACACATAAATGTATGTGTGTGTGTGTGTGTACGCATCATGCGTAAAAGTGAAAGACAAAGCACGTCGTTTGTCTATTCTGGTACTCGTGTGTGTGCGTGTGTGTGTGTGTGTGTGTGTGTGTGTGTGTGTGTGCGTGTGTGTGTGTGTGTGTGTGTGTGTGTGTGTGTGTGTGTGCACAAACGTGTGGTGTGGTGTATATTGTGCATATGTGAAAGTGTATGTACAATAATGCATGTACGTGTACGTGGCCTTAGTTGTGTACAGAGAAACTATTAACTGCATGAATAATGACGAGTTTTACCGTTAAAGTCTTTCTACATTGCAGTTTTAAACTCCCACTCTACTGACGTACTGTTACAAGACAAACAAAGGAGGCAATCAACCAGCAAGTCATCTTGAAGCTGGAAGCTATTGACAGAAGATTGCGTGAAACCTTCTACCTTTCTCCCCATTAACTTCTCCATTTTAGAATATATGCGTCCACTCACTCCTGAATCCCATGGCAGTGCCATTATGTGTCAGCTGCGTAAATGGTCCACTGGTCAGAGGTATGTCTGGGAACTTCGGAGAGATGATGGAAGGCTTGGCACTCTTTGGGGGAGTAGAGATGGGCGGGGAACCGGCAGGGGAGGTAGACTTAATGTGGTCCATATTCTTTTGGATCCACTTCTGGTAGCATGCCTAGATGTGCAAAGAAGACATATAGAAGAATGTTAACGCAAGTTAAATAAAGGGTTAAAACAGTCTTCTAATTGAACTCTGGAGGCACAACACAGCGTGTTACCCTTGCAGAATTCCATATTCAGCAGCACGTTGTTGTCACACACATAATTGATGAGGTAAGTTTGCCGTATATGTGCAATATATGTTAAGGGAGACCCCTGGTGCATACTGAAAGGGCATTGAGTGATGTATAGCTGGTTTTCCGAGTGCACGGTTTCACGTCTCACTGCCCTGGTCATCCCCTGAGCCATGTGCACTAGCTTGCGCAATTCCAACATAATCATCAGATGCCACCTCTGAAAACTACTCTTAGGGCTTATATTGTTCAATTTGCGGATGGAAAACTATTTGTTTATAAATTATACTCTGTGTACGTCCATCACAATATTGTGAGAATGCAGTATCAGTGTCAAAGCATGCAAAGCAAGTTGCTTGTGACAGAAATGTCCAAGTCTTCAAGCTAGCTTCAGTTGATAAAATTTACACAACAAAAATAGTTGCTTGTGGAATATTTTTAACAACCCTTTTACAGTGGCTAACATGCAAGGGAAATTTTGTGGGATTTGGTGTGTGCATGTTCTGTATATTTACCACAGGGAGTCCATTCACTATCTAACAGAAAGCTTCATAGTTAACGTTGCAATAAGGATGTGTGCCATGCGTGCTAGCTGGCAGCAAGTGAGCCATCCACAGTTGCTCTGCATGGATACCTTTACAATGTGTTTGTCATTATGCTAACTGTCCAACAAGCCATTGCTATTTGATATTCAACACCTAGCAGATTATATCCATACAATGTTATTTGCATTATTACATTGGGTTAGAAACAAGATAGCAGTAGAGGTGTCGGGGAGCATTAGGGTTGGTTACAGCTTTATTATTTATACTAATGAAGTATACCTGATGAGCTTTAAAGCTAAGCCACGCATTCAGTTCTGTAGCCTTTCAACAAAGAATGATGACAAGGTAGACCCTGTGCTAACCTCTCCCCCCTCACTTCTTCCCATCTCTTCCCTTATTCTCCTCATCTCTCAGTCCTCTTCTTTCTCTGTCCTCCCCTCTACTTCCTTTCTACACAAAACTTCCTTCCTCTAGCTCCTCTCTTCTCTCCTCCCACTTCCAATCCTCCCCTTCCCTCTCCCCCTCTTCTCTCACTAACCCCCCTCCCTCCTCATCATTCCTCTCCCCCCTTCCCCCTCGTCATTCCTCTCCCCCCTCCTCCCTCATCATTCCTCTTCCCCCTCCCTCCCCATGCCATTGTTACTGTATTCAGGAAGCTAGCGCAGTCACAATTCCCGCTCAGTCTGGGACTGGTATGTGTATCGTAAATTGGAACAAATGGGCCCCAGGCTAGGAGTGTGGGTCTTCCAAGGAGAATCAGGATCTGAATGGTCTGCCACGCCTCGTTGCTCAATAAGAATGGTGTGAGATAACAAGCCTGGGATACACACCACGCACATTCCAAGGCAAGGCGGCCGTTCAAGTTGGCTCGGACACACTTCAATAAACAAAGCTCAAGCTACCGGTACGGGCTACCGACGTGCCATGCACACACACATACACACACTAGTACGCACCATTG
>OZ025874.1:7617591-7650091 GCA_964019415.1 Ianthella basta | reverse complement strand
CGTTTCATCCTTTGACTTCGCACATCTTTATTCGCTAACCACCGTAGCTACCGGAGTGTATAGCCATTGCAGCCTTGCAAAGCACACACAAGGAGGAACATACACACGTACACATGCACTAAAGTGATTGAACAAATAACTCTCGCATTAGATCATAAGCTTGAGGGATGTTTGTAGATTGATAATTCCAGAGGCTACCTTAATTGGAGCACCGATCAATTCCCCTACAGCTAGTCCTTTGGGGTATGTAGCTATAATTCAAAATTTCATCGCACTCTGAAAATTAGACTTTCCTCCTCTCCCTCCTTCTCCTCCCCCTCCTTTCCCTCCCATCTCCTCTCCCCCTCCTCCTCCCCTCCTCCTCCCCCCTCCCCCTCCTTTTCCTCCCCTCCCCTCACCCTCCTCCTTCCCCTCTTCCTCCTCCTCCCCCTCCTCCTCCTCCTCCCCCTCCTTCTTCTCCTCCCCCTCCTCCTCCTCCTTCTCCTCCTCCCCACCTCCTTCTCCTCCCCTCCTCTCTTCCCCTCCTTCTCCTCCCCTCCTCCTGCCCTCCTCCTCCCCTCCTTATCCCCTCCTCCTCCCCCTCCTCCTCCCCTCCTCCTCCCCCCTCCTCCTCCCCCTCCTCCTCCTCCTCCTCCCCCTCCCAGTGCAAACCAGAGTGCAAACCAAAGGCACCCTGTCTCACCCCACGTATGCATATTTTCACAGTTCACTGCACTGGCATCTCTCCATATTGTACACAAGAAGCACCATCAATGAGGAAACAAAGGCCTTTTAGGGCTTTTAGATGGGATGGTGGGGGAACACCTGTTGCTATGAGCAACAACATTCAATAGCCGCCCCATCTAGCTAGCTCTGTGCAGAGCATCTGTGCAACTGTCCTCATGAGGAAGGCCACTATTTTTAGAGGACATTAAGCATATGTATGCATGATCAGTTTCACCAAATGGTTGATCTGAATCATGCATGTCAAAAGAACATGTGGCAGAGGTGCAGTGACAGCTACACACAAGTATACAGGACTGGCACATCACATCCAGCTGGACCACTGACAGGTCCAGACCTATACGGCGGGACTATCAAGCTGAATTGCTCCCAACTCTTCAAGCATTGCTGTTTGCTAGCCTTCACCTGCGCACACCCTTATGCACGTACTGTGTACATCAAACTAAAGATGCACACAGGGCGGTACTACTAGCCTGCTGCAACCAATATAAACCGCCATCACTTCATGGCACTGCGTAGTACAATCGTGGAGGTACTGTCACATACACAGCAGCTGCACTACCATATTTGAATGCCATTATTAGTCCATTAGGAGGCCATAAGGGGGGGCCACTACTGGTGATTCTGATAGGCGGCTGCGTCACGGGAATGCATGCGGGTGGTACAACATTGATGGAAGCTACCTGTGAATGTGTATGTTGGCACTGTAAGGCTATACCACACTCACTCAATCGTGTCACTGTGAACACAGGGTCTAACATGTGGATATCTGCACTCTGTACATACGGCCTAAGTGTATCCCCACGGGCAGTAGCCAAAGGCAACCTTATCTGTATACATTGTCAGTAATTACGTAGTGATTCAAACAAGAATTAGCATATTAGTGCCACAGATGTGGACAGATGGCCTTTTGGCACAGCACACGTTTGAACGTATAACAGTCTGACAAGAATTCCTGATTGATTTCCTGGCATATATTAGACTAATCCACTGTAAAAATGTGATTATCAAGTTACACATTTACTTGTACACACTTGTAGCCATTCTTACCGTCAATTTCTGACTTGCTGTCTGCAGCTGATTCAGGCCTGGGCGCATGCTCACTGCCAGTATTTGATATGCGGCCGCACGGGCTCTGGGTGCAAGATCTCTCCTCCATGCTGCTGATCTGGTCGTACACTTTGGGGGCATCAGCAGGCTGCTTGATTGGAGTGGGTTGACTGGACATAGACATCTGAACTGAGGATCCAGCTGGCTGCGCGGGAGACATCATCCGTGTGAAATTAGCCTGCCCAGATGGGAATACCGCAAAATGGGGCAATCTTTCAGGGGGGTAGCCTTGAAATGGCATGTTTCCTCCTTCGGGCATCTTGCTGCTGTAAAAGGGTGGCGGTGGCATGGGATACTCTGGAGTCATGGTGGCAGTTATTCCAGTTAGAATGCTGGGTACGGTGCCGTATGGTGGCACCGTAGGAGGAAATGTTGGGAAGCCATGATTGGTCTCAGTGTGCTGTATGGCACTTGATAGCCTTTGGGCGTGCTTCTCTTTTTGCCTTTGCTGTGCTCTGGTGCGCACAATTCTATTGATTGAGCTCACTGAAGGAACGCTGATCTTGTCGCAGATTCCATCTTGTAACAATCGGTCGCGTATCTCCCATGCAAACATGCTTGGGTTGTCTTGTTTATAGTCTTCAATCTTACTTACCACCTTCGGTGTCGCTACTTTCGGTTTGCTTCCGCCAATGATGCCAGGCTTAATTGATCCAGTCTCATAATACCTGCATGTGACAGATTAACAAAGAGCTGTAATGCTTGACACATGGCAGGCACATATTGGGGGAGGCTGGTGTAACCACATTGTGACACCCTGCAGCTACAATCATGCATGCAAAAATGTTGCTTGCACAACACCTGTCCATGATAAGGCACACACAGTTATGCCATCCATAGCTTATGCTGTATCATGAATACTGTTAAAAAGAGACAGCGTCACTAGGCATTTTCATTCATTCTTTCTATTTCTTTTTGTGCCACCCAAAATAGATGAACACAACTGGAATCTACTGATACTTGAGACAGAACTAGGTCTATAAGGTGAGTTTGGATAGGCACAACAAACCAGTTACCAGAAGCTAGGTTACTCTTCTATGCACAGAAGTGGGACCGAGATGCACTCGCTAAACTAGTCATTCACGCTTTAGCGAAGCTAGCATGCATGAGAACAGCTGTTGGGAGCTACGAATGTGAACGGCCTTGCACGGCGCGTCAACAATATTCACGATCCAAGACCTTGGCAATGCGCTTAGACAAACAAGGGCGGACTAAAGAAACATAACCCCTCTCAGCTGTTTAGCGGTGCAGAGCTTGTGTGCGTACATGGGACTAGAGGCGCGGCTTACCTTCCTAAGATCTTGCTCACACATCCGTGGGAGACGCGCAGCTGGCGCGATACATCGCAGGGACGGACGCCAGCATGTGCCAATTCAATGATCTTCCGCCTAACCGACTCTGGCAATGGCCTGCCGTTAACGAACACTCCGCCAAGCTGGTTCACCCCGCTCTGCCCCGAGGCTCCTTTTCCCATGCTGTCGGCGCCTGAAAGCGCTCCTGAATAGGTAGAACCAAAAGCGTTCATGGGCTGCACCCGCTCCGAATTGCCGACCATGCAGATCGCCTACCTAAGTCTGTAAGAAAGGGTTGGGTTGTCGCTAACCGAGTAGAACTGATGCCCAGTCACTGTGAACGTACCAGTGGTGTGGCTGAGCAGTAACTCATCAAGCAAGACCAACGGGCCCCGTATAAATAGCAGCTCTGCACCGTGTCTTCAGCCAACCGTGACCACAAGGTGTTTAGTACAGAGACCAGGGGTAGTATAATGCACTGTATATTAGTGCATGTAGCCTGTAGGCTATAGGATAAGTGTTACCGAGAGTGGTATACGAGTAGTGGACTTCACGATACCCTTACATAGCGCGGCTATATAAGTACATACGTCGCATGTATGAACACGCACGCATAGAAGCACACACATGATCGCCTACAGCTGGCAAGATATGCTTAGTGCAACTGCTTCATCAGTGCATGCACTGTGGTGCTTGCATGCATGCATATACATGAGGCATCTGGTCTGAAACACAGAATGATCATATATATTTAAGGCGATTGCATACCAGGTAAGAGTATATTATACATAGCTACTGTAGAACCTACAGCTCTTGCTGCTGTTGCCATGCATGCAATGTACCCATGTGGCCCAGTAGCTGAACTGCATTAGTGGCTACAAAATTCAATGCTTTTGTGATTAACTGCCTCATTTAGCAGAGATCACAAACAGCTAGGGGGCAGCTGCACACATCAGACAGGTTACTTATAATTAGCTGTGCATACAAACTGCATGCATTTATATACAGTGTCATTCATTTTAACGTGTGCATGCGCACACAGTGCTAGGCAAGCTGGTGATCATGAAAGATCACATATTACATTTTAACTGGATATATACTTCAGCACTACAATATAAATCACATGCACACAAGTATCAAATATATGACTTATATACCTTGCAAAAAATTATTATTTGTAAAATGCGACTTATAATTATATAGTTCTCCTTGCATGCAGCATGTTGTGATGGAGTGCATGAATCCCTTCACTATAAAGTTATGCTCATCATCACACCAGCTATACGTGAGACAAAGGCTTCAAAGGAAGTCACAACGAACGAACGCAACCAATCACTTGATGAACAATGCACAACAATGATAATTCTCCATTACAGTAACTGTTTCACTATATGAAAGTGTGTGTGTCAAAATAGAGAATACAATTACACATACAGTGGAACAAGTCTCAAGAATGTATATACACATTACATGGAAGTACTATCTGCAACAATGTATATAGTATGTATGATGGTGTAGAGCAAAGATAACAAAATACATTTCAATGAAAATGAATAAGGAGTAAACTTAGATTCGATAGGCCCACAATAAAACACAGAACAGCAACAATCTCATGCACCCTCAAACGGATGGCATGCGAGTGTGAAAATAAACACCAAGTGTGTGTGTGTGTGTGTGTGTGTGTGTGTGTGTGTGTGTGTGTGTGTGTGTGTGTGTGTAAATGTGTGCATTAGCATGCAGGAGTGTGTGTGTCAGTATGTCCCCATGGTGAAGGTAAGCCCAACAGCACCAGCACACTTGTGTGCATACCACACGACAACAGAGACCAACACTGTAAGTCAACACTGTACCCACTAAAGTCATGCCCTATTCTGCTGTATGTACAGTAATAGTAGTATGCAGTCTGTGCAGGGTACCCTAATGAAGGCAATGTACTGTACCACAGTTCTAACATCACTATCACCCAACACAGCAGCTCACCACAGCTGCGAAGCAAGGAGGTGAGATAGGATGCACTACCATAAAATGCGGTGCTGCTGCTTGTGTGTCAAATAGCAACGAGAGACTCAGAACACTACCCCAGCACCATTCACCTTAACCTTGCAGGGAGTGCATAATCAGTGTGTCCATTAGATTAGAGTGTTGTGCCAGAGTGATAAGTTTGATCTCTCTGTGCATGTGATAAAGACTGATTGGGATAGAAAAATGGCAGCAGTCATCATAAGACAGGACCTGGCCAAAGGCCTTAAGTGTTACCACCCCTCAGCTACCCGTGCAGGTCATGCTCCGTCCAATTACATCATTACATCACTTAGACGGCTGCACGGAAGTAGGCCAAATCAATCGTGTCTTGTTTAATTTACCTAGTGTCATAGTGGTTACTTCAGAATAACACACGAGTGTGACAAATTACTACTGTCCATTCAGGCAGGAGAGAAACCCATCAACCACGCCTTGCTTGAAACAAGGGATGCGCTCTTCCTTGTAAGATACAAAATTGGTCCTGTGGTTGTGGGTTTGTACTGGGTATACTGCCCATAAATAACAGTGGGTTGGAGAAAAAACACTATAGGGTTATAGGGTTAGACTAGAGGATGTTGAAGGACCAGCCTCTGCAGAGAGGTGGTCTAGTAGCAGAGGTGTTTCATGTGCAGTGGAGTGCAATATGGGGAGGTTGAGGGACTGGTCTCTGTAGAGAGGTGATCTTGTAGCAGAGGTATATAGCTCGTGTGGTACACTGCTACACAGAGATTGGCAGACTGGTCTCCCAAGAGGGGTAGTCTCACTCAGTGCAGGGGTGCTCTCCACCTGATGACACCAAAGCACCACAGGTCAACAGGTCTGGCCCAAAATATGCAGAATGCAACAATGATTCTGGAAAAAAATGACTAGCACGCAACTTACGTACGTAACTATCCTATGTACGTAGCTGTGCTTGCCTCAAACTCCATGGTAGAACACATGTGAAGATAAACGTATAACAAATGAGTTAATGCATTTTGGTTGCCGGAAACATGTGTACTAAGTGTACCATTGTTACCTGTACAGCCGACCAAAGAACAAGCAACTGCTACAACAACCAAAATAATATTATTATATGCACATTTAACAGAGCGGCCTTTAAGCATGGCATAGTTCACAAGGCTTCACACAATGTGAAGGATAAAGGGAGACACATCCCAAAAAGACAAGGAGTTGCACAAGTAACAAGCGGTCAATGTCTCCAGTTAATACTGCAAACAGTGGCTGAATGGAAGGTCTATTTAGGCTACAGATAAGACTAAGGTCAAGGGGGATAAGGATGCTGTTTGTTGTGTGAAAGAGTGCCAGTGAACCATGTGAACTCAGTCTAAACACAAGTTGCAATGCCGGGAAGTCCCACCCAGCAATCAGGTCCTTCACTAGAAGGCCATCTGCATCCAACCTGCACTGCTCTGCCACACTGCCTGAACTTCAATGTTTACTACCATTCTGCATTTGGTAGTGATGAAGCTTGTCCTGGGCTGTGACAGCATGCTCACTACTATGCCATCATTCTTTTTAAGTAAGTTGGCTTAGCATGACCAAATCGATTCAATTTGAACCATACCATCAACATTGGGATTCCAATGACTGGTCAAGGCGATGGGGACTTGTTGGTTACAGTCCCGCTACCCCACCAAAAAGAGTACACACACACACACAGATCAAACAAGACAGTCAGCAATGCTTCTTTCATGCATGACTTCTGCAAGTAGATCTATACATTGTATTTACATGAACCACAATACATTCACACGTAAGCACAGCTCCATGGTACACACTGTGCCAGGGACTCTTCATCCTGTACTTCTAGGTTAGAGCGCAGTGGGAAGGGGGCATAAATGGTCTAAAAGGAGACTGCTTGTTGGCTCTTCAAGGCCTGGGGGATGGTACGGTACAATGAATGCCCCCAATCATCCTACAGACTTAGGCAGCAGGAATGGGAAGCCAGGCGAATCCTCCCAGGATTCTCCCTCCCCCAGGACAAAGTAAAAATGCAACAACACCCTCAGACACTCCTTCGTGACCAGCGAAGCCAGTGATATACAAAGAGAAGTAAATTAAAAGGTATCTCTCATCCCCACTGTGCCTTTTGCAGAAGAGGTGAGCTAAGTAACTCTTATTTGGGGGATTTCCAAAGGTCAGATTAAGATCCAAGAAAGTCGGTAGGAAATAAGATATTTGGCTTCACAGAGATGAGCACGTATGTAGCTTGTGGGGAGTACAGCAGGACAGAGGGAGTGTCTCCTGCATGCTATGGAAACACACGCCTACGTACCTACGTACATACATAAAGAACTCTATACCACTTTACAGTGACTGCTGGTTCACCAAACCAGACAGTAAAAAAAGCACTACAACTGATGTCAGAGCCGGCAAATGAAAGGGTTGGGGCTGGCACCACAATGCTACCAAGTGAAAACCCCACTAAAACCACAAACAGGGGTCTGTAGACATTAGTCTGTAGATGGGGCAGTCAATCACTGATGACTGACTTCTGTGACCTGATGTTGTCCATGGAAGTCCCAGTACCACTTGATAAGCCTCTTTCCGAGAATTGTCTACAACCTCTAGGAAAGAGGCTACTACTGATTTTGCTGCCCATCACATATGGCACAGTTCATGCATGTCAATGCTGGAGACACATCAGCACACTGTGCAGCAAGAAGACTGACACAGTGTTTAGCACTCAGTCTGAGTCATCTCCATACAAACAGCACAACTCAGCACCGAGATGTACGTACACAAGCATGGCACAGCAGTTCCATATGTGAATACCCCTACACTGCAAGGGTGTTGCTTATGTGTGCGTATACCTCTCTACTGTACTGTAGGAACATGCACCTGTTTGAGTGTGTATGTGTCTGTATTCAGTTGCATGGTCGTGTGTGTGTGAACGTATGTATGTAGCTGTATGTAAGGATGTATGTATGTATGTATGTATGTATGTATGTGTGTGTACGCAAGGAGGTGTATGTGTGTATGTATGTGTGTGTGTGTATGCAAGGAGGTGTATGTGTGTATGTATGTGTGTGTGTGTATGCAAGGAGGTGTATGTGTGTATGTATGTGTGTGTGTGTATGCAAGGAGGTGTATGTGTGTATGTATGTATGTGTGTGTACGCAAGGAGGTGTATGTGTGTATGTATGTGTGTGTGTGTATGCAAGGAGGTGTATGTGTGTATGTATGTGTGTGTGTGTATGCAAGGAGGTGTATGTGTGTATGTAGGGCTGTGTGTCTGTGCTCACCAGTATGTATGTATGTGTAGGTATTGGTGCATGTGCACGCATGCATGGACGCATGCACAGAGAAAGATCTCTGTTTGAATAAAAAGGGACATACAGTACACACTTCTGTGTTTGTTGCAAGTGGTGCACTGCCACAATGAAGATTGGTAGGTGCAGTTGCCACAACCTGACTCTGATGGACACAGCTGGATGCCTGGCAGAGTGACCACTTCCCAGTGCCACATACAATGTACACAGGAAGAGTCACAGGTGGATTCTACCCACATCCCCTGTGAAGGCACTTCTACGAGATGCAACTATGCCTTTCGAATGGAGAGTTATTAAATTGGGCTCATTGGATTAAGAATGATACATAACTTGCTGACCCACTGTACATGACCGCTAGGATGTGAGGGGAAGGAGAGTACCATCTCAGTGACACACTCAGGAAGTGCAGCCCACGGTGTGGACGGTATGAACCCACAAACATGATCCATACAGCCACCTCTCATCCTGTCACTACCCAAAAGTCACACACCTGCACACATATAAGCCAGAGAAGGGAGTACACTAGTACTTCCCCAAGGCCCAAAACAGATCAAGTCAAGGAAACGTTTCCAAACACAAAACAACGCCTTCACCAAGTGGAAGGCATGCCTTGGTCATACCACAATAGAGCCATCATGTTGGCAAGCAAATCTACTGGTAGATTTAGAGGTACACCACATTAAAGACACATACAGGGCAGCCCATACGCGTGATTGAGTCAGGGTAATGAATCATTTGACCAAAAAGGACAAGAGAGTTTGTTGTGTGCAAGTGTGTGCTTTGTATGCTAATGTGTGTACAAATATACTAGTAACATATGTTGTCCAGTTAACGAGGTACTCCATGGGAGGTTTACCACCAGGAACAGCTGTGTGATGTATTGTAGGCGTGACAGTGTGCACCTTCCTTGAGGCAACCAACAGTTAACACAATGCAGCCGTGGTGAAGGTCTTATCAACTTCCCTGGGCAGCATGACACAACTCAAGCAAGACAAGCATTCATGGTGAAGTCCAGTGCACACAATGAGCTGTGTGTGTGTGTGTGTGTGTGTGTGTGTGTGTGTGTACACAAAACCCGGCCTATTTTGAACACAAATTACTACAGCATTCTCCGGGAAGTGGACCAAAGTGCAAGACTTCATCTAACCCAGTGCAATGCCTAGCATTAACATGGGATGCTGTAGATGTTGTTCTCCATGCTTCGTGAAGCGAGACTGACAACCCCTGTACACCAGTGGGACACGGTAAACAATGAATGTGCTACACTATTCAGGCACCATGCACGACAAAGCATAAAGTCCACTCAATGTCTGTTTCATTCGAGCAAGATTCATTTAAAATTATCCACCCGAGACGCACTCTAACACTATGGACCCACACCCTGAAAGAAGCATGGCAACGTGCCTGTTTGCTGAGACTGAAAGTCAACTAAAGCCCATTAAGTCCATCTGTCCAACAGTATTGCCAATTTCAATTTGAAATGCATCATAGACTTCACAGAGACCAAAGTTTGCCTACAAAGGATTCACTTCATTTCACATCTTTGTGCACCAGCTTAAGATGGAAGCAATACTACAACGAATGGCTTCTTGAGTCATCTTCTCCAGACAAGCATGCGGGCGTACACATGTCATTCACATGACAATCAGCTCTTTACATTTCTATTTCCCTTTGGATCAACAACACTTACTGGCTTAGCACTTTGTGATCCACACACATGTACAGAGCTCTTTTTCCAGAATACGATGATCAAAAGGCACACTAAACACATCTTCCACAACTTCACACACTGAACAGGCTGCACTCTACAGACACACTGCCACAGCTAGCATCACAACTAATCAGACAATCACACATCCAAAGGCCATCCTAATGGGAGCTGTTATCACTTCAAACAGCACCAACCACCATACTGAATGCACAGTGCAATAGCCTTCTTGCAACACAGTTCCTACGTATGTACACTAAATAGGGTATAAATGGGTTTCGAGGCCACAGTGATTCTCCATTGCTCCAGCATGCTAAACAATGTGCGAATCGCCTTGACACCTTGTACAAGAGACAATGGCAAATGCATACAAACAACATGTTTACTCATGCAGACACATCGTGTCCAGCTTCTTCGACACAGAATGGGTGGTTGACACCAAATCACAGGAGAAACTTCTGCGTATCTATCAGCTGGCTAGATCCAGGGCAAAAGAGTGTTCGAGTTTAGGCTCAGGTTCAGGTGAGATAAGTCTAACTGGGGAGCGTTCAGAATGTAGGCTACATTTCAAGGCACCTAGTAAAAGCATATATATACAAGATATGGACAACGGGAGGGAGGAGGTCAAGTAGTCTGGAAAGCAAGTAACAGTTCTCCCATATCAGCTACTAGCATGATGAAGGGTCACTTTCAACTTGTTCTCTCTCTTTTCTTTCAAAGTGTGAATGTGTGCGCAGCGCATGCATATACTGCACATTCGATATTGCTCATTTGTATAAAGTGTTTCAGAGATTGCTTCCAACTCATGTCATTTGCACATTGAGCAACACAGTAAGAAGGGAACAGAGGGATTGGAAAGTTGTGCAAAAGTGAACCATTTCACATGATTTCAGGGGACAAACACACTTCTTGAGGCTGCAAAGACATACACTCTTCTGGCCATTTCAGTATCTCTTTGGTCACTTGAACAGTTGCATTTTGAGGAAGGAGACAGGTACCATAGAGTAATCAAGAAAACGAGTAGAAGAGATCTGCAAACTACACACATAGTCAGAATGAACCTTCGTTGCATTAGGGTTAACTGATGGTAGCATCCTTCTTGGCTGCAGAGGTGGCTGGTAACAGGACTCTTTCTTGGCTGTGGTGCCAATAACTGTCCTTCAAGGACGCTGGGTGAACATTAGAGGATACACAGGCCAGCCGTCACACAGCTCTGCACAACTGCATTGTAGGGAAAGTCGCCCAAGGGCATCTTCTCTTATCCAGGCAAAAGGTCACCAACAAAAGGTCACTTCTGTTTGAGTGGAGAGTGAAAAAAGTCTGCATCTCTACCACTGATGATAGCAGCTGACCACACACTTTGACAAAAAGTGGAGGAAATTCCCATCATTTAATGAACAATGCCATTAAAGCTCGCAAGAGAATCCAGTTTACATCCGCTGTGTATGGGCTGCGTACCTAACAATTAACCAACCAAGTGTCCAACAATGTATATAGAATACACCACAGTGTATGCGATATAAATAACCTCATTTTCATGAACAACAGAAGACGAGGCTCCTCCACTTATCAGTAACTCGCTTGTGTTTTATCTGCACACATCCCGTAATTCCCAATAAAAGAGTCATTACAAAAGAAGTAAAGATAGGATCATCTGTTGTAAATAAGCTGAGTGCCTGTTTTATTACACGTCATCTGAACTCTGATACGGGTTAACCTAATTTGCCTCAATTTTCCAGGTTAACAAGTCACATTCGATACACAGCCCACTTGTGGTGCAATTCGCTGCTGGACATTTTTCACACGGTGTCAGGGGTACAAGAAGTAATCAGGTACTACCATCACCAGGGTAGCGTGACAATGTGCAGTGAATAAGATGTCTTCAAACATATTGGACAGGCTGGTCTCTGTAAAGTGGTGGTCTTGTAGCAGAGGCGTTTTATTTGGTGGAGTACACCATGGGAAAATGAGGGAATGGTCTCTATAGAGAGGTGATTTCACAGCATAAGTGTTTCATGTGTGTTGGGTTGAACTACTGTACATGGAGGTTGAGAGACCGGTCTCTATAGAGAGGTGGTCTTTCAAGCAAAAGTGCTTCAATGCAGCACACTACCCACAGGCAGTCGTGCACTGATGTGGATGCGAATACAACATCCTCCCTCCTTTCCTGACTAGTGACCAACAGAGACAGAGGCAATACACATGACCAGATTCTAGCCTTACAACACTTTGAAAGTTGATCCTGCACCTTCTCACTGGCTCTGTGACCTGTGCTTACATGGATGGGTAGATATAAATGACATGATATGATGAAGTGAAAACTATTTAATCAATCAAGTGGAAATGCGCAACGTCAGTGAATGGCAGCACACAAGGCCCTACTTTCAATGTTTGCTAAGACCAGCTACCACAGGAGTGTGCTGCAAAGATCCAATGTACGTACGCACGCACGCACGCATAGTACAGACAGACACACTTTCTGGGCACTCAGCAGCCTTGCAACATCATATGCTTGAGGGGCCTAACTTGCAGCAAATGAGCGTACAGCACAGCTTGGAGTGGGAACATAACCACATGAATGGCTACAAGTAAAAATGATCAAATTTCAATTATAAATATTAATTAGTGACTGCATGCCTATGGATCACACACAGAACCGCAAGCACATTCTAAAATGGGCTTGTGCAAATAGTGTGTGATGACAAACATGGCAATGGCCGTTCATGGTTGTGTTACTGCAAGCGTCCAGGCAGGCTCACACGTGCGCACACAACACCCAGCCACCTGCAGTCATGTGATAGTCTCTGCTCCAGAGAGAGAGACAGCTGCACACACTTATCACCAGACTATCTATAACAGTCATCTCAGTTTAATCGTGTCCCATTACAGATGAACAAAGAAACACTGAAAATCAGTAAGCAGCATTATCTCTCTATCACTGTACACAGCACACACTTAACACACACACACACACCATCCCAAGACACACAGCCTACAAACCCACTGTGTAGAGAGGGTGTATACGTAGGCAAATAATTCACAGCTGCAGGCAAATAACTCATTATTAAGCCAGCTCATATTCAAACAGCAAGATTTCATTAAACATTCAAATTCATTAATATCTCAATGAAAAGTGTAACGAGTTTGGTTCCTCTAACGTGTCCATGCATACAGCAGCACATCGAGCAGTCTGAGCTTTCTTACAGAGTGTTGTAATATTCAGGATGGGCAATACGTACAGACCAAGGGGGGTTGGCTAATACTGTATCAGGAGTCACAGTCATGAAATGGCTTGATGGAAACTACTCTAAAGCCAATGTCTATCAGCAAGTTACACAAGTTACACAAGTTAGCTGCCCTGGTCATCTGGTACAGTAGGGAAGGTTGGGCAGGTCCATGAGTGAGTTAGGTAGCTAGACAGTGGCTGTGAATGATACGCCCACCATGTAACAGGCTGCTCAAAGTGGGTGGGATTCTTCTGTGGGACAGACAATTAGCTTTACTGAAAGAGCTTAAGTGGGAATGTGCTGCCACTAATCTCTTCATCTTGCAACGACATAGGTGATACCATCAACTGTTCGAAGTTAAAAAGCAGTGAAGCTTGTCTCGACACACACGTACGCATCTGAAATGTAACTGCAGGCAGGTGTTCAAATTGGGCTGTGACAGATAAGCACACTCAGGCACCACCCAAACCTCCAGGGAGACAAAATACAGGTCTGTGTGCGTGTGTGTGTTGTGTGTGTGTGTTGTGTGTGTATTGTGTGTGTTGTGTGTGTGTTTATGTGTGTTTATGCGTGTGTGTGTGTGTGTGCGTGTGTGTGTGCTTGTGTGTGTGTGTGCGTGTGTGTGCATACACACAGAATACTACAATGCCTCACTTTCCATCATATCACTATCCTCACACAAGTACTTCTGGACAGGCCACCTGTGTTTACAGCTCACTTGCTACCTGATGCCTATGTATATTCGATAATCAAACCCTCCCCCCAAAATTAACCTCGTCAACATCCAATAGATGAAACTCCTTGAAGGTATATCTTGTCAACACTGGTGTGTATTTCAGTGTAAAGCACTCCTTAACCAATCAAGCATGAGAGATGTACGCATATCTCCCCATCACACAGCTCACATCCCCGGGGAACAGGAATAACCACGTACTCAAATGCTTAACTGGTTTCAGCATTGAAATTCCAGACACCATGGTATGAGCAAGCGTGCTACATAGCACGATCAGTCCCCCAGTCTTACCAGTGTTACGTAACTGTGGTTACCAGTCAACATCATCACCAGTCCATGACATAAACTAGCTGTTAGACATATACCCAGCAAAGCAGTAATCTTCAGTAATGTTTACCAAGTAACGCACGTGCATTGTTACAGGCAATCAAATACCCATGCAGACAGATCATGTCCCCATAAAAAAGCATTTGTTCGAGTCATTAGCAAATGACTAGGTAGCACACACACACACACACACACACACACACACACACACACACACACACACACACACACACACACACACACACACACACACACACACACACACACACACACACACACACACACACACACACACACACACACAGGTACAGGCATATGCAGCTACGTACAGGGACATTAGACCACAGGCAAAGGTGTTTCTTTGACTGAGCTCACATATATAGCAGTCGCGCCTCGTCACTACAAGCTGTCAACAAGCACAGGAATAAATTTTCCACTGTCTCCAGTGAAAACAGCCACGTTAACACCTAATTCTCCTTCATCTCCCAGTACCACCTAGTTAATGGAACCACTCCTAATGCACCACTTCATCCCACACTTCCCACTGACATTAGTCCATATTTCCCAATGATTGGATCATTAGCAACCATCACACTCAACCAACCCCACTTCCGTCACTGAGCGAAGGAAAATCCGCCACAAGGGACCGACCTTACAGTACACAGTCTAAGAATGCCAAACGACTGAAGCATCACCTTCACTTGATAAGAAGTGTAGCAGAATGCAATCTATTTCACATGTTCAATAGGCGTTGCAAACATGCTCTCTTTCCTGTCCTCCCTCATTGCATACAAATCAAGAGAATATGGAGGTTCCCAGCAAGGGCAGACACAGAGATTAGCCACGTCTACGATAGCCGTGTGTGTGTGTGTGCGCGCACACGTGTGAATGCATGCACTCAGTTAGGTGTAACTGAGTGTGAAAGGGCACTTGACAAGGAGCATGGGAATGTCATCACCACTCACTGGATTGTTGTAAAATGAACTGGGAAAGTCAGGCCTGCAGTGCTTGTCCACGACGACGACCTTCATGTCCTCGATCACAGGATTACTCCCAACAAACTCCTCATAAGGCTGCTGATAGCTCTCCACTTGTGCAGCAGCTACAGTGGCAAAAGAAAGTGCCATCAAGCAACATGCTTAGACAGACTGTGATGGAGTTGAGTGAGGACAGCAGTGAACATGCACATTTGACATTTGATTCGCACACACTGTAACTGGATATATGTAGTGTATTGTATGTGCAAGCATTCATCACAACACACACACACACACACACACACACACACACACACACACACACACACACACACACACACACACACACACACACACACACACACACACACACACACACACACACACACACACACACACACACACACCATGGGCCACTCGCTGCAGAAGGTTGAGAAGAACAGCAAGGCAGGAGGAGGGACTGGGAAAGATGTGGGTGCACTAATTAACTCAGAAGAATTTGGTCTCCCCACAGGCATCACCAGAGAGACTACAAAGGTAAATTCAAACCATTATCTATACCACAATGAATTCCATTACTCGGCCCACAAATGTGTACGGGAGATGAAGGCTGCACACATCGTTAGCAAAGTACAAGGATGACAAATTAAGGGGAAGGAGTAGATACCATTGCACCAGACCACCACCACCAGAACAGTACCACAAAGAACAGGCCTAGCCTGCATACTGGTTGTCACGATGCCATTGAACACAGATCAAGTCGCCATGGTAATTTGCTGTTTCTAAATCTCGTAGACTGGTCTTGGTGTGGGACCTACAAATCCCTAGATACGTAGGTCCCATGGACAGAGAGAGTGCAGGACGTCTACGTATATCTGATAGGTCCCGCTGACACTATGTGACATCATTATCTACGTATTACTTCCTTCAGGACAAGCCCCACTCCTCCCAACACCACACTGGGACTATAGGTCTTTAGCTGTGTACGTACATCTGCCACATGAGCCAATGCCCATTTGTAAATACATCCTGTTGGGGCATGGTTTGAGCTGAATGGAACAGAATGCTAAATTGCAATGACATCACATGAGCAACCAATGACACCACAGGACAATATTACGCACTCCACCACACCACAGTGTAGTATTTGCCGGAGAATATAATTCAAGAAGGGCAAACTGGACCGTTAGCTTTGTGAGGAGTGGCTAGTGGATGGTTGGGAGTGAGAGAGGCTGTCATCTTCCTGTACAAAGAGAAGTAGCTGAACTCAGAGATAGCCTCATACTGCAGTGGGTGATGCATGCAAATGTTATTGCCAACACCACGACTGGTGCTATGTTTCAAGGAGGACACAGTGCCATGTTTGTAGCCTCAAGGCGGGTTCGTTTGGGAGCAAGAAGGGCTCTGTATTATTCAAAAAGAGCCTATAGAGGACACTGCTGTACAGTTGTTTGGGGGTTTCTTAACTCGATTTGGCAACAGCAGTTTACACTCTATCAGGTGAATACAGTATTGAAACAGTTCATACCCCATTGCAACACTGCATACAGATCTTTTCAGATCAGTTGTCCCACACTGGGCACCAGGTATCGGAGTCAAAAGCAATATATTTTACATAAACTTATGTAGCATACGTATCTACATAAATCTCTAACTTGCTATCTATATCAACACTAGATTTTATATGTACAGCAACTACACACAATGAATCAATATAAAACCCGTGCAAGCGATTCCCGGGTACTGGTACCAGTTTGGACAACCGACTCAAAATGGTCTGTAGTAACCTGATCCATTGCAGAGTGGTTAGAGGTCGTGGCAGCACTAGAAACCCCATAAGGCCTGTATCTAGCCAACAGGTGTATGGCATCTTGGGGCTATCTGTCAACAGGAAGTGGCCAACAGCTGTCCAGCATGGCGTTCTCACTGGAACACAGAACTGCCAAGTGATTCATCTGAATCTGTTCATCACAAGTGGAATTACATTCACATTCACCCTGTTAAACTAGGTACTGGCTGACATATGGTATAGGCTATGCAGTCCCATTCCTGACAATACACACAGCCACTTCCCAGTGTGTACCAGTGTGGGTGAAGATGATGCTTGTATCTAGATCAGTGGTGCTGTGAAAGAAGACAGAGAAAGGCCAAATCGGCCAGGGGAGAAGCGTTCCCCATTAAACTGGACAAAACAGATTGTATGCATGTGTGCGATAACCAGTAGCAATAGGAATGTGATGGCCAGAAGCACTCTGTCACAGCCAAACCAGTTCCAAATCTCACTGTGAGGCGATCGAAATCTAAATTCAGTGAACTTGCTAAACTAGTTTTAACCATGCTTTTTTTTTTGAAAATGGTCCATCTCTCCAATGTGAATATCCTGATAGTGTAGCATATTGAACACACAAGTCTGTTTGAGGTGAACATTGCTAATAAGAACATTCAAGTGATGTTGTGTGAGCCCACAAGATACAAACTCAGTTAAAGGAGTTTCTCATGCCAACCTTAAACATGGGTCAAGAGCTCTTGTTGCTCGCATCTTTACCTTGTTGAGACACAGATGGACATACGTACACACCATATTATAGTAATAGGGAGGCATTTTGGCGGCTGGGCCATGTCTTAGGGAAATGTTGACACATGTAGCAGTGTGCAGACTTGGACACTGCATGACAGCACTAAACACACAATGTGCGCGCACACCCACCCACAACTCACACACGCACGCACGCACGCACGCGCGCACACACACACACACACACACACACACACACACACACCAAAACAGACAGAATTTGTCTGTACCAGCGACGAGTGTCAAGCCCACAGCCACTGCTTCTCCTTTGTCACTGCTTGCTCAAAGGTGGAGCAGCACCACCATGAATGGAGAGAATAGTGCCCTCCCTCAATTTCGTGGTGAAAGGTGCTACCAGCATCATGTGAGTGCAGGGTTGGCTGATGGAATATGGGGGTGGGAGGAAAACCAAGCAAGCTCACGCTTATTTGGTCACACAGTCAGTGACAGGCTCTGAATGTCACAGTATAGCGCAAGGGGGTGGTATACTGCAAGAAACGCTATTTTCATGGAAAACCACCTCCTCAAAGTGGAATCTACCCTCCCACGCATATCCTTCACCCTACACTCTAAGGTAGACCCGTGGGCAAGCAAGCACGCCTTTTTTGCCCACTGCACATGTGCCAGGAAAACCAAGGAAGGGATGAGATGTGATATGATGTAAGTTAATGAGAATACTCTGGTATCAGTAGGAAATTGGTTGTGGGTTCTTCTAGGAAACGTGTGTTTTGATACATGCTTGTGTGTGTGTCTGTGTGTGAGTGTGTGTGTATGTGTGTGTGTATGTGTGTGTGAGTGTGTGGTGTGTGTGTGTGTGTGTGTGTGTGTGTGTGTGTGTGTGTGTGTGTGTGTGTGTATGTGTGTGTGTGTATGTGTGTGTGTGTGTACGCACGCATGGTTGCATGCATGCATGCATACAGCACATCAATATGCCTTGCTGCTAAAATGCTACCATACACATTTAAGGTGCCGTAAACACCCCATAATGGCTAGCAGCCACTGTACAAAGTTGGGCTTCCACAATTGCTGAGTGTACCATTGCCCAATTCAGACTGGCTTTCAACTTGGGCAAGACAATTAACCATTTAGCTAGGGCAAGAAGGCTTCCTATTGACAGCATCAATGGTGGAAGGAAACAGTGAAAACACAATCCAAGCCATACATGTGCACGAAAACTGTAAGACATACACAAGAAGCAATTAGTACACGCACCACTGAAAAAGGAAGAAAACATAGCTGTCCCCTGTTGTCAAGGTCCAAAGGGTGTGTACAGTTGCAAACAGCAGAGCCATACGAGTTCACAAACGTTGCCGAGTGATGGATAGTTTGCCTTAGCTCAATCAGGTGGAGATTATGCTAGTTGCTGAATGTGGCACTGGAGATTGCAGTGGCCTCCATTTACGCGACGTCCATGCATGCTGCAAATACATACACGTGCACACGATGTTAAATGCCAGATTCACTTCTGCTACGTAATAGCACTGGTCGACTCAGTTGTTCTTGCCCAAAGCTTGCCACCAAGTGGACACTGCTGCACACCAACTTCCACTGACAACAGTGCCACATCACTAAGTTGTGTGTGTGTGTGTGTGTGTGTGTGTGTGTGTGTGTGTGTGTGTGTGTGTGTGTGTGTGTGTGTGTGTGTGTGTGTGTGTGTGTGTGTGTGTGTGTGTGTGCATGTGGTGTGTGTGTGTGTGTGTGTGTGTGTGTGTGTGTGTGTGTGTGTGTGTGTGTGTGTGTGTGTGTGTGTGTGTGTGCTTACAAGTTGTTGTGAGGCTACAGAGCAATGACTGTACACAGTACTAGCCATAACATTCAACTCAATGTGGAGATATTGTGAGCTACATGGGGCCACAAGAATGCTGCAACAGCTATGTACATATCTTACAAAATTACATAGTAGCCCATTCTAATGTACACTGGCTGCAGATGCAGACTACCAACAGGTGTCTAATGCCATGGTGTCATCATCACCAATATAATGGAGACAGCAATAAAATGATAAGATAGGGCATACCTCAAGCAATGATGACACACAGTGTGAGGACATGAAAGGGAATGTGTGAAACCATAGAGTAGTGACCTCATGAGGGGCAATCAACATGGTATCTAGGCCACCATAGATGATTGGTTTGACATATCTGTTGCTGCCTTTCATGTGGACCATTCAATCCCGAGGCAATCTAGGTCAAATCCAGATTAAACGGGTTCACATATAAGGATGAAAATATCGTTCCAATTTGATGGCCAACTTGGGGTATATGTACATTCTGTGCAGATTCCACACATCTCTGCAGAAATTGGTGCAAAAACTATGAAAACAACATACGTACATAGATGTCTAATGATGTGCTGAAGGGTCATGGGAATCATTAGGCATGGTGACTCAATGGAAGACTGATGATACGTACTTTCTTTGAACGATTGAGCACATCGGCAAAGTCTCTTCAATTCAATGCAATGGTTGACCTGTCACGGGCATTATCAGGTATCTACTTCAACATGCTCAAGATCAGAGAGAAATCCTTTGCCTGCCCAGCCCCTGTTCAATATTCAGATAAAGCGTCGGCTGTGCAGGAACTTAATCCACCTCAAGTTGTGCAGTACTGGTAAGGACTGCGCACTCCTCTCTGAAGACTTTTACTCATTATAGTCTGCTTGGAATGAACCCCTCGGAGCCCATGCATCAGCCCTCACCATCACACACACACGCACACACGCACACATGCACGCACACACACACACGCACACGCGCACACACACACACACACACACACACACACACACACACACACACACACACACACACACCTTCTCTTGGATTGGTCCTCACGGCTATTTCCCAGCAGATCAGGCCCAAGGCATACATATCAATCCTCAGGAAAGCCTCTCGGTTGAAGCTAATGGCTCCTCCCAGTACCTCCGGACTCATGTAGCGAGGAGTACCAACCTGCCACCAAACACAGCAAGGTCAAGGTCACATGTGCATCAAGGAATACTTACTGAAACCTTTGTCATCACTAAATGCCACAATAATTGCACATGTCCAAGAAAATTAGACACTGGTGGCCAGATTCCCTAGTATTATGCAGAATTGCTAACACTTGCTAGCTAAGGCAAGTTTTGGGCACATGTATACATACATACATGGGTACACGTCTTACTCTCTTCATCAGTGGCGGATCTAGGATTTCTGAAAGGGGGGTTTCTGAAGCAGTTAGGTGCACACACATCCCCTGATATATGGCCACCACGCCTCTTTCTGGTCTAAAAACTGCCCAAAATCCTACATAAGACTAGCAAAAGGGGGTTCCTTTGCACCCCTGGATCCCCCTCTAGATCCGCCACTGCTCATGGTGGCATTATACCTTGCGCTGTGCATGACGTCGGAACACACCAGCTCCTCACCTGGCACTGATATTCTGCCTGAGTGGCCAGCTCCCCAGGCTCCAACTTCACAGCCAGACCAAGATCACTGATGCAGCAAGTGCCATTCTTCTTAACCAGGATGTTCTTACTCTTGAGATCTCTGTGTGCGATGGACGGCTTCAGGGTGCCATTGATCGTCTTTTCCAGGTGGAGGTGGGCTAGGCCTGCGGCTGTCGTCTCGCACATGACACAAAATTGACGCAAATTGAGAGTCTCCCTCTTCAGGTAGTCCATCAAGCTGCCACGTTCGTGATATTCTGTAACGATCCAGTAGATGGAACGGCCTGGGTACTCCTCCCTGACGTCCCGTCCCAGGTAGCGGAGTAAATGTGGGTGGAACAAATGCTCGGTTTCGTACATGGCGACCTCACTTTCCCAACTGTTGTAGTCCTCTTGAGGGAATACCTTCACTGCCACCATATCTGCAGCACACTGACCACGCCACACCTTGCCAAATCTCCCATGTCCGATTCGCTCGATTAGGGAACATTGAGTGTACAAGTTGTCGCTTCTGAGTAGGGGGTAATCACTTGATGTCACACTTGAGACTGCCGCAATGGTGCCATTTCTGCTATCAGGCACCCTTCTGGTGAGTTTGCGGGAGTACATACAGCAGAAGAGGAAGCCGATGAACATTGCCAAGACGAGGAGAACACAGATGCACAGAATGACAGCAAAAATGATAACATTAGTGCTTTCACTTGGAACCGGAACAGCTGCAAAGAGGCATACAAATTTCAATGATACACATTTTTTTACACAATACAGTAACTTTAAAGCATTTGTGTACTGCACACATCTACAGAGCTCCTCTTTGACAGAGCACGCTTACAGCCCTTTCAGGGTGTCTTGTCCTAACTGTCTAATGCACTCCTCACTCGAAACACAAGCAGTACTTGGAACGTCATGGCGTAAAAGTTCCCCCGCCGAAATGGTTCCGCCAGGCCAAAACCGGCAGAAAATGGCTGCCGTAATTGTTCTGTTGTAGTGACAAAGTCCTTTTCGTCTCCTGATATTCGTTGTTGTGGTGGACCTTGAGCATGCAGCAACAACATGTCAGTTGAAATCGTCTATTCAATGAACAAAATCGTCCACTCATCGAACGAAATTGCCTATAAATCGAACCAAAGCACCCATCCAATGAACAAAATCGCCTATTCATTGAACAAAACATGTTATCCTGGATTGAGAATGCGTCCCAACTTGGGAAAGACGTCAGGGTACAAGTACACAATGAATCTGACCGTCAGTCTGCGCTGGCGCTGGTATTTTAGAAAAGGGGGAACCATTTCGGTTACTATTTCAGTTCTGCGGGGGAGCCTATTTATGGGGGGCCCAAATTTGGCATGACAGGAACATTGCACACTCGTGAGTGCAGTGACGTCAATCAATGTTGGAAGCACATACGAATCTACCATTCCAATACTATTGCCTGTGATCAAGTGCAGAGCACAAGTGCCAATTCAGGACAACCAATGTAATGGGTCACTTGGGTATAAATATCATAGTCTTATGCAACAGACTGCTGTCCTATCAAGTCATGAATATCACATTACCACATTAAGAATATCATACTGTCAGGTCATGAATATCATATCGTTATCAGGCCATGAATATCATAATCACCACAACAAGGGTGTTATGAGCATACACAGTACACATCAACAAAGGTACTGACACTACAATTATGTGGCAGTGTAGCTCGTAAGCACAATCATAGAACAATTGACAATAGTTGCACTTACCAGGGGTTGGGGGTGTTGTTGGAGATGGTGTTATAGGCGTCGCTCTAATCTCGTTCGTGTTACAGAGCTCTCCTTGACAGCAGCAAGTATAGTGTCCATTATTCGTTGTATTAGCAAGCGCACACGTCTTCGACCTGCAATCTGAGTCTGTGAAATAGCAGCCCCTGTATACTGGTCGGAGGTTGACCTCTCCATTTGCGTTGACTTGCACTTGACCTGAGTCATCCAGCACGGGTTCTTGGATGCTGACACACGAGTGGTGCGATTTGTTGCTGTGGAAAAGGCCATTTTTCACATAGTTGTGTTCACTGCAGACTACAAACCCACTGAAACAGTGTCTTTCACCATTGGGGGTGGCAGGGTTAATGCTGCAATTGGTGTACCGGCAAATCTGGTGTTCATCTGAGGGTTGGGAGGAGAGGAAGTTATAGGATTGGCAAGGAACTAAGATAATGCACAATTTTTGTTCAATATTGACATATACAGGTTGTGTCTCTGTGACAGTGACTGACGCACAGAGGGAGTACTCTAAGGTAGTTGGAATCCGCTCCGCTGGCCTCCTTTAGACAAAATAAACCTACACAAGAAAATCCTGTGTCCACATAGTTTAAGGAGTCATATAGAAATATGCCAAAAACAGACGATATTGATTGGCTGAATTCTCGGACTGCAGATAATAGGCCAGAACCACCCATAGGGCAGGTATCAGTTACTTGTGTAGTGATGTTAAGGTACACTGGGGAAATTTCGTCACTACAGTACTTCTGTCACTAAGGTACAGTCTTGATTCTTCTTCCTTCACAATGGACTTTTAGCACAGCCAGAAAATATCCTATTACTCCAGTGCACTCTCCCACACTGGCAGGAATTAGGGCCTCCCTTTCAATAAGTAGTTGTACACTCAAATGACTCAGGGTTATATTAAAGCATGTTCCGATACACGCTAACTACAAATTCCCTCAAATAAGGTACAAATTGAATACACTTTGATCTATGCATACTTAGTAGTCTTTCATTCAGACGTACAGTGTTTTTCTATTGTGCTTCTGTTACTAAACATTGTTTTTTTCAGTGCTGTACATTGACTGACACCTAAATGATACTGCATATATAAGAGTAGCTGCTAGGGGCTGTCACCACTGGCGAATAGAGTGCTGAATATATATAGGGCATAAAAATGGATACTGGCTATGATATGAGCCATTTCGGCTAGAAAATGAAGGGAATGATGGTCAAAAGTGGCAGATACAGTACCTGCAAAGAAAAAACTCAGAAACTGAAGGATAAATCCAGAACTGCAAGCTGATTTGACCTGTGGAGAACACGTTTCAACTGTTCTTCAAAATCCTTGAATGTTAGGCAGCATTTCATCCAGCACTTAAGCGGAGTTTGTGAACAAACAAGCAAAACATTAGTGTCTTCTACACCTATACATTGGTAACACCACCAGTAGCTATATACTGACGTGTCACTATGACCCAAAAGGTGCCTAGGAGATTCACCATACTCACCAAAATAACAGTACTTCACAGCCCAAAGTGAACATCTGAGACAGATTTATCAATGTTTCAGTATAGTGTAAATGCATTCACAGACAACCAAAGATTTAGGCTGTCTGCAATGATGTACCAGTACTTACCAGGGGAGTGCGACGGTTTAGTGGGGTAGATGGGGTGATCTGGGTGGTAATCTGGTGAATCAACATTGCACTCATTAGAATTGCAGCAACAGTACAGTAAGGCTGTAGTCTCGTCAGGTTTATCTGCCTGTGTACCGAAATGACATCCAGTAAAGTTGCAGAAACCAAAGAATCTATCAATGCAGTGCTGCGATGTTGCAACCAGAGTGCCATTGGCCTGCACCTGGTATGCGCCAAAGCAACCACGGTGATACGGATCTGACATCCTGTAACCTGGGTCATCCTCACAAACTTGGTATCCCACTGCACCATCATTTGAATATTTACAGTACAGCGTATCTGAGGAAGACAGATAGTAGGATGTAGTGAAATATGCACATAGTGCATGTGTGTGGATGAATTACAATGGATGATTGGTCATATTATGCAGAGACCATATGGGTGCATGGCCTACAGCAGAGTTTGTGGTGTTTGACGCCACACACACACACACACACACACACACACACACACACACACACACACACACACACACCACACAAACGTGCGCACACACACACACACACACGCACACAAACGCGCGCACACACACACACACACATGCACGCACACGTACGCATGCACACACACACACACACGGACACACACAAACGCACGCACACACACACATGCACACACACGCACACACGCACGCACACACGCACACGCACACACACACACACACACATACACACACACACACACACCTACCTGGATCTAGCCCAGTTGGCTTTTCCAGAAGAATAGAAAAATTTCTTGGAGGAGAGGTGGTATCCGTTGGAGAGGTAGTTGGAGTGGGGCCAGGAAGTGCAATATTATTGCAAAGGTCAGTATCACAGAAACACCTCAGGCTGCCATTATTACTAGTAATAGCACAGTGGCTAGGAATGGTATCACCCAGAGAGTCGTCCGCACAGCCAAAGAGTACTGACTGTAATGTACCCCCCATCTCTGTGTAGAAAGCTGCGCAGAAGTGGAAATTTCCTGGACAAGTCTCCTCGCACACTGGCTCACCATGGCTACAAGCACTGTTGGAGTAGCACTTAATGCTGGCAGCTGGAGGCAGCACGGTTGCAGCCAAAAGGACAATGGCTAGTAATGGTACTGTAGAGGGGAGGCAGGGGATGGGTGGTGGACGGACAGGAGAGGAAAAGAAAATGAGAAGGAGGTGAAGGTGGGAAAAGGGTAACAGTAAAGAGTGTTTGAGACAGAGCACATTGAGTATGGTTGCATCTCAGTGTAATTCTCAGTAATTGTTATAAAAAGCCAAAATATTTATAAATAGCCTTATGACATACATGCATAATGGTCGTGTACAAGCTGGCAAGAGCACAGGCACTGTGTAGGTATGGGCATATGTGCACCATATACTGTATGTGCATGTACATAGTGGGGTATGGTGTCCAGCATGGCATACTGTACGTACAATAGCTACATGTATAAATGAAGAACGTCTCAGGACTACAGAGGCTGCCACGTTTTGCACTTGAGCTGTGTGATCAGATTCACACAGGAGCACACACCAAGAAACACTTCTACTGCAGTACCCGTAAAAGAAACTTCAGACCAAGATTTTTAACTTCAGGCTGTGTTTGGTACCGCAGTTGAAATTGCATTAACAATGTTTGAACAACAATGTTTTAGTAAGAGCCCACAGGGTGTAATATAAGAGCCTCATGTATGTACAGTATGCATCAACCCAACCACAAGCCAATCAGGTATTCATTGACCTCTGACATCAAAGGAAATGCTCACACACATGTATGTAATCACACATTCACTGGGTGGTATACAGCGCTGTATGAAGCAACTCTTACCTGAAAGAACCATGTCTGACAAGTATATAGCTCACAGAGCCTTTGTACGCTTTGAACAGAAGAGGACACCTATGCATAGCAGAAGAAGAAACAGGTCAGCTGAGTGGACAAGCATTCAGAAACATTCATGTACAAACATTTGGCAAGCAAACGTTAAGAATGCTGTAGCTGTATGCAGTACCATACGTACGTATATGATCAGATGCACTCTGGTAACACACAGACACACACACACAGACGTACGTACACATGCAGAAGGCTATGTACACGTATGTACGTATGACATGCAATGATGGAGTGTTTTCATTCCATTCTTTAAAGTACAATCATTCCACAGTGCAATGGCGAGAGGAAAGATACAGAAAGATATGATACAAGCGGAAACACAGTTTCCTGTTTAAGGAGCACGATCAGAATGTCTCAAAATGTGTAAAATATGCAAGACGACCCTTTATTCTACATACGTGCAAGCTGAGAACCTGCCCTTCAGATTGGTTCCCAGCCTATCGCTGCAATTTAAGCATACAACTATGGCCTAACTAGATACAAGGTAGCTGTATGGGCAGTTAGCTGTGATCATGCTATAGTACATGCTAAAACATCCTCCATACAGACCTTCATGACTGCACGAAAGAGAGGAACACGCAGCAAAACGTTTGTGCTCATTCTCTGTAGCTGAAGTAGCTCGATACATATCAACTACACATTGAACGTACGTATGTATGTCACCAACTGATTACCCCATACTGAGAGCAAGGCAGCACCATACATACACACAGAGAGTGCACAAGTACACAGACTCCCAATAGCCCCATCTACAGCTACTACAATTCAAAGGGGTTGGGATGAAGGAGATGTACAGTGTATCTAGCTACATAAGTGGTACTACACTCAACCATGTGTGTGGCTAGGGTACATACTGGCACTAAGAAGAACAGCAGAGGAGTGACAAGTGTTAGGGCATGACGCAAGATATTGGTATGCAGCGGAGACAACATCTGTCTACAGATGTACAGCTTCAGCCATCACGCCACACATTCAAGCCATGCACACACCACAACACAGCATTTCTACGGGACCTCCATAAACCGACAGAATCCTAAGGATGCACAGAGGGGCATGCGCACTATGATTTCTTCAGATTCAGCCTCAGGCAGAGGTTGTACTGTAGTTGCCTATACGTACAACATATACATACACACTGTAAAATAGAAGTCCCTCTGATGAGCCCTAACAGCGAAGATGACACCGAATCCTATAGGAGTCCACATATACTGTACGAGCGTGGAATAACACAACACTTGGAATCAAATTTTAGAGTACATATGTATTAGCTGAGGTCGTAGTGTACTGTGTATACACATACTACATACTACATAGGTACATGTACTGTGTATACACAATACTACATACTACATAGATACATGTACTGTGTATATACATACTACATACTACATAGGTACATGTACTGTGTATATACATACTACATACTACATACGTACATGTACTGTGTATGTACGTACTGTGTACATAATATTGTCTACACATTCTGTACACTGAACCAGCCACAGTTGTAGTGCTTGCAGTACAGAAAAGCAGTGCATAGTTCTTGATCCATATATAAGTGTGTTTGGTACAACCCTGTACACAAGTGTAGTGTGGGGCGCAAGGAATGACAAGCAAAGGAGTCAGGATGATAGAGAGGTGGGGAAAAGGGTGGGTGCGTATGGCATCTGTGGTGAGTGAGATGAGGCAGATGACAAAACAATCACAAAATGATTACAACTGTGTGTGCACACTCATCCACACCCACCCACACCTCACATGCCTACATATATACACTTAATGACCCCATACACAAACACACCCACAAGCAAGTGGTCTGTCAGCTCTTCAATGCTGATCCTATGCAGAATGTTCAAGAGAAACTAGTTTGTACAGTACTTCAGAGGTAAACAGCTTGTGGTCAGTAGGAGGAGACAGCAGACAAATGTACTTCGTTGTGCTTGTACCTACGTATGTATCTAACTTCACAAACCCTCCTCAGTCAAAGGGAAAAAGTAAAACAAGTTTAGAGTTGGACTCACAAATTGAGCCACAATTACACATACTCTTGTTCGTTGCTACTGTTTGTGTGAAAATAACTGCACCTTCTAATCAACACCATTATCCACACGAAAGTACACTGAGGGATGATCAGTAATCACACACAACATACACAGTATCTCATTTGCACTGTATAAGGACAGACGGGCTAGGGGTAGATGGAAGAACCCAGAATCATTACCAGATGTGTTCTGTGACGAATTACGTACGTAGCTCAGCCTGTACACTACTCACTCCTATGTACCACAGTTATGCACATAAATGCAGTTGTAGAATGTCTTGACCACAAAAGTCCCCGTCAGGCACAAACAGCTGCAATCTACGTGACTCTCTCTGTATCTGAAGCCGTAGCAATGAGGCAGACGAAAGGATGCCAACACAAGAAGGACTAGGTAGGTCATACAGTCAAGTGAGATGGCCTCTTCAATCAGCGACAACATCTAAACCAATAAAACCATCCTAGCTCAAGGGATAAGCTTTGAACTCAAATCTGCTTGTGAAGAAATTGAAACCCATTCATAATGAAAGTGGAGTGGAATCACTTTGCAGCTTCCGCAACAACGAAGTCACTAGGAGTGCAACTTCCAACGTTGACAGATGACGTACGCACACAGTCACTCGTCCTTTCACAGAAGTGACATGCATGAAATACATTGTATTGTGATTGGGCAATTCCTGTGATCAAGGACATGATTGCTTTATGGTTCTATGCAACACTTCATACCGTTGGCATTGAGCAAGGAACACAGTCAGACCAATGAGGCTACAGGAATGCACATACGCATTGGGAAGCGTCACAGTTAGGGCACAAATTTGGCAAATGCCATTGAACTCCTTGGCCCCATTGTGTCTACCACGTGCAGTGCCGAGATCTCTCCCAATTGTTGCAAGCAGCCCTAAATGGACTGCTGCAGTCATGACTTAGAAGATAAGCCATATCAAGAGGTTGACATCATACCTATCAATCACCCAGATGTACAGTTTGAGAACATCCTCTCCACTGTGACCTCTGACATTTTTAAGCAGGCAACTAGTGTCACCTAGGAGTGTACATTTGTGAGTACCAAATTCAACCTCCATAAAACTTAGTATGTAGTTACCCCAATCACACTACACTATTAGATATGTATAAATTATATGTTAAGCGGTTGTTTTTCTCACCTGACATGAATGACCTTGGGTCAGTAAGTTATCAACAACCTCCCTATTAAACAGATCCTACCTTACACTTCACCTGTCAGAGTGCAGCACTGATGACATATACAAACACACTGGCACATACAAACATGTGTACCTACAGCATGTGGGTGACAAGTAAACAGTGGAGTGTTTACAACAACTAGAGCAACACAGTGGTGACAAGTATGAGACAAAAGTGAACAGGCTGCCTGCCAATAGATTGGGCTGTTGCTTTGCCTGATACAGCAGGCTGGCACTGCAACACATGATTAACTGTTTAGGTGGCACACTAATCTAACATTGCACCCTAAACGAATTACCAGTGGCAACTCAGGGAGAACTCTGTTTGGCACGATTACCAATAAAAAGCTAACTAGAAGCCAGACTGCTCAACTGCCAACAATGCTCTAAGGGTTGGGCACAAGGGAACCAAGGGAGCAACAATAATCATGCAGACATTGGCCACACTGCCAACGAGGCTGCGCCAACGTGACAGAAATCAACTATGTCAGGGACACCAATTGGTTCATGACATTAGGCTACTCACACCACAAGCAACAGTTAATCAAACATGGATGGAATAACACAATCAACATAATCTGCTTATACTAAAGTAGCACTAAAACAATGTTAATATATGCATGTTTGACGGCTTTCAAAGCCACAAACCTTGTCCAAAAGCGACATCCAATCTGAAGGTTGTGCGTGTCGGTGAGGACAGAGAGTGTGTGGTATACAAGTTATCCATAGGACAGCTCATTGTCACATACCAGGGGCACATGAACATGTAACCACGCGCACCTTGATCTTGCAAGACAACCTTCATTTCAGAAGATGCTATTCTGCCACATAACTGGCAGACAAAGCCATTGTCAGTGTCAATGTAGCGGAACTACACTCACAGTGTGACAGATGTGTATGTATGCATACACCACACATACACCGCACACACACACCACACACACACCGCACACACAACACAACACACACACACACACACACACCACACACACACACAACACACACGCACACAACACAACACACACACACACACACACACACACAGGTTAACACCTAAAAACTCCTTTCAACACCCAGATTCCATTCAGCAAAGTGAAGTCTCCTAGAGTCATGTGATGACCCATTTAAATGACACTATGCTATTCACAGCATGCCTTTGATGACCCCAACCAGCTAATAGAAATTGAGAGATTCAAAATAGCTAGAACTGGCTGTGTGAAGCCTTGTACACGAAACTCCCCCCCCCCCCCTCCTCAACGTTACAATGGCCTCCATTGAAGACACCCAACAAGGCAGAGCCTCCACTTCATGAACTGAATGAGAATAACAGTAGCTGGCTGTCTAGGGGCATGTGGCGGGGGTATTCATGAATGGCTCACTTTATTAGGAAGATGCACACAAAGTTCACAGCGGACACACACACACATTCATGCATCCATCCAATGCCACTATTACAAAACAATTAGTACACACATGCATGCTTTGACATCACAAAGGAACACACCACATTCTCCTGTAACCATCACTGAACTCCTGGAATCACTAGTAGACTTGGCTACCCATATTTGGCAATGCACTATAGGTGTCACACTCTCTTAGTCCACTAAATTTACTATTTGTTGCAGTACTTTGTAACTCAACAGCCAATCTGTAGGGCTACATCACACACTGTCTATCTGTCCCTTCTCCTAAATCGCCTTCCCTCCTCAAGTGAAGGTCGTGTACACAAGATTCTGGTAAATTAATGGAAGGTTAACTCTGGGAAATCGTAAGCTCCAGAGTTATCTTTCCCATGGGTCGCACCTTACACCACTGGTGCTGCTGCTGCTGTTGGTGTGAACCACAGAGCAGACTTCATACACATGTATACATGACCTAATGACCTTATGACCCACATAAACGTCAAATAGAATTGAGAAATAAGGTAGTTGAATTATAAGCGCCAAACAGACAGTCTGGGACACACAAATACAGGCATACAGAGAGAGGAAACCACAGACATAACACTTGTGGGCCATCCTACTTAGTTAGCCATTTGTTTGGAGCCAACACCCCAGTGCCACCCATCCATCAAGGCCCAACCGACGCACAGAGTGAAACATGATGGTAATTAAGCTCCTGATTCGGGAGGCAAACAAACTGTACTGCACAATGTTCAACTTACACCTTCCCCCATGCCTCGTCCAAGCACACACACAACTGGAGGAGGTGTGGGGGACAAAACAGTTGGTCATACTAGGTATCATTTGATTACTGCTTAAAGTTGACCGCGTGGAAACCGGAGAATTTCACACTTGTAGGGATTATCAGATTATTCATGGCTACTTAGGCTACACCTCCGCTTGCCTCCGCAATGAGCATAGAACTAGTCTCCGTCAATTCTCCTCCGACACACATCCGGCAAAAGCCTTCCACTACTGCCTCCCTGCTCGCCTTCCCTGCACTATTGCGATCATCTCACTGCACACACCACTACCACTTCTACTCACACAACGATGAACCTCTACCACATTGCCATTCCCTAGAATGCTGACCACCTTCAGTAGCAATTAAATT